>OX422208.1:179524865-179909865 GCA_949130495.1 Sambucus nigra
TGTAATCTAATCATATTAGAAATTAGAATGGTATAAGATGTTGAACTAGCTGTATACTAGTTAACGAGATGTCTAGTTTTGGGCATCTCTTAAACAAGGCAGTGAATAGCATCAATTTGTCCATTGGATAATAGAATGAAGTTTGTAAAGGGATTTATACACTTTAATGATCTACCGTTTATGATCCATTACATTTTCTTTTCTTTTTTTTTTTTGGCTAAGAGGACAATGTTTATGGTAATATTTTTTGGAGGCATATACCAAATAATTCTTCGAACTTTTTTTAATACACGTTTAATTCAATTCTTTTTATTTTGCACCAAAAAATCTTTCACCGTGCCAAAAAGACTTTATCATGCCGCTGGCGCGGACCATTAAAGATAATAGAATAAGAGACTTTTTGATACAAAATAAAAGCTTGAACTAAGTGTGTATAAAATAAGGTTTGAGGGACTTTTTGGTATTTGATCTTTTTTTTTTTTTGCCCTTAAAAGTATCATACGTATGCTCTTTTTAAGATAATTGTGCATGATCTTTTACCAAATTGTTTGAGTACTTATGACACTCTTAATTGTCAATAGTATAATTAAAAATTTTGAGACACGAATTAAAATATAACTAAACTGATGAAACAAAAGCCAAATAATTAAAAATTAGTATTCAGCACAATTATTGTTTTGAACTTGCTATATATAATGCTAAAAATGTTATGTTTTGGCATTTATGCGTAATTTTTGTGCTGAACAGATGTTGTGAAGAGTGGAGTTGTGATGTGCCATCTCAACTGGAAGCATGATACCCTTAAGTGGGGTCTTGTTTGGTAGCTTGGTTGGCATGAACTAAGAGAACTTAAAGTTATGGGAACGACGAAGAAAAATTAAAGATAAGTATTTGGTTACTTTGTTGTTAAAGTTTTAAGGGTATCTTTGCACATGGTGGGCCACTATAATAATGTTATTTTAAGCTTTAGAGTTTGTTTAATTGAAGCCTTCTTTTAACACATTGAATAAACAAATAAGCGCTACCGTTTAGGGTATAGTATATACTTAAAGTTGGTAAAGTCTCATCTACACCATACAATAGAAAGCTAACCACAACAATGATCAAAGTCGTACCCAACAAAACAGCAATGGTCTGGTCAAGGATCTAAAACTCATTTTAGGATCGTAATGCAAACGCATTTGACTTGATCAAATCATGTGATGCACACAAGCAATTTTTTCAAGTTTGGAATAATTTGGAAGGTAAGTAAAATGATAGGATTTAGAAGAATTTTGTTGAAAAATTATTAAATTCGATCATTGCGGAAAGAAATGGCTGACCTACATGGTCGCCCCTAGTCATGTGCCAAATGGGCAATGACACATGACTCATTTTAAAGTGTGAATCTATATATGTATATTTTAGGGGTACAAAAATATTTTATGTATATTAAAAATGTTAATTTTTAAAATAAGTTAATTTTTTAGGGGCTCATTTTTTAAATACCTAAAAATAATCTATACAAAGGATGATTCAACTACTCAAAAATCTCACCCAACTAAAATGGGGCCCTAAAAAATAAGTTTAATTTTTTAGGAACCCATTTTAGGTATTTAATATCTTTGCACAATATTTTTTTTTAAATTCTAAATTAATTTTCGCACGAAACACTCTCAATCTTAGTACCGGCCGTGCAGACATAGGAAGGGACGAGTCGTCATGGCACATAACAGATTTCTCTCTTAAATTTAGTGTTCCAGGCTGTTTAACCTTTTGAAAACGCAAGTCACCCACTTTATCCATATATGGAATATGTTCAACAATATCAACTGTATGGATTGAGTGATTATCAGCAGTACGAGAAAAAATTCTTGGGTGGCTACCTGACCGGATTTGGAGGAGGGGAGCCATTGATACGAATTTATATGAGTTATTTTAATTTTTAAAATTATTTTTAAATAATAGTGAATTTTTTAATGTTTTTTTATATTTTAGAATTATAAATTAGTAAAGCGATAGTTCATGTGGGTATGAAGAAAAAGATGTCTCAAAAAGTTACAATTGTAACACCCCGCATTTTTAAGAGATTAATTTATTAAAAGGTAACTCGGATTAATTATGCAATTAAAACTCAATAATTTAAACTATTTATGTGAATATAAGTTAAAATGAGCTAAATTGAAAATTTAAAGTTGATTTGATTAATTGATAAGGTTTTTGTTGGCTAAAATTAATTTTAAATTAAGTATAGGGTTAATTTAATAATTGTAAGAAGTTAGGAATTGTTTAGACTCGTGGGGGATTCCTAGAAAGACTAGATAGTAATTTTGGTTATGATGCTTTTCTTGAGTAACAAGTCGGGCTTGGTAATATTGGCTTTTGTTAGGGTTTTACAGCCGCAAAGGAAAATAGGTCGCTCACTCTGGTCGCGACCCCCCGCATTTTAAGCGGCAACCATAGCGACCAAGCTATGTTTGCGGTAGTTTCGAAACCGTGGTTTGGCCGAGGCCTAGTCGCCGGGTCTACGGGTTTAAATTGTTTTAGGTGCAGTTTCTTATGTTTTAAGACTCGTTCTCATCACACCCTAAATCACTACAACAAATTACACATTTAACTGCGAAATTTTTCGTAGCCAAAAGTTCATATTTCGTTGCTGATAGTTTTTGGCAACGAAAATTATTTCGTAACAGGTTCGTGGCCAAAGGCCTGTTGTTAAATGTATATGGCCACGAAATTAACTTTCGTTGCCAATTGTTTAGGTCATTTTCCAAGAAATTATTTTCGTGGATAATTATCATATTTAGGCTACAATTTGTTTCGTAGGTAATAGTTCAACATTTCGTTGCTAAATATCTTAATTTCGTTGCTAATTCTATATGTAAACTACTGCTAGAAACTTTTAGCTACGAAATTTACAATTTGTTTTGTAGCTAATTGTTGAACATCTCGTTGCTAAATGTCTACATTTCGTTGCCAATTCTATAAATAGAAACTTTTAGATACAAAAATTGTACCTTCCCTCAAGATCTATTGGCTACGAAATCCAATTGTTGAAGAATGATTCTTAATAGTAAACTTTTAAATCTTAAGCCGCACTTTTATTTATCAATTGCATATTTAACTACTAAAACATTTATTTTGGTAAAGGAATGTTTCCAAATATATATTTTTTATTTTGAATTTGATAAATTAATGAATAACACCAAATTCAAACAAATTACCATCTAAAAATAACACATTCGTTAAAATTCACAAAATAACTAAATTATCATAAATAAAATCCACATTAAGTCACATACACATACATTGTCAAGTCAACTAAACACTAGTTAAAGGACGTAAAAGTCCCACATTTCATCCCCTTACAAACGACAAATATCCACGGTGCAAAAAAATAACTTAAACTAGTTGAAGGACTTAAAAGTCTCTGATTCCATTTGCAAATGTCAAAAGTTCATGGTGCCCCCAAAATAGCTTCCTGTCACGTCAAATTTGTAATTAAGAGAATAAAATATCATTAGCTAAAATAAAGTGGGATTTGATTCGTCTTTATCATGAAAAAGTTATAACGATGAGCGAAATTTGATAATTAAAGAGATAATAATCGATTACGAATCATTTTAAAACCATACGAGTATCAAAACTAAAGGATGTCTAGATTACCATTGTTCGAAAGATGAGGAACATGACGCGATCAACGTCTGAATCAACTTATCGAACTTTGCTTGGCGAGCTAGAATATCCTCTAGCATTGCACATTGATTCTCCATGTCGGCCTTTTGTGCCACTGACTTTTCTCTTTGAATTGTTTCCTCTACCTCATGAGCTTGTAAACGCTCCATCAAATCTTTTTGAATTTTCATAGACTTCTCAAGTGCCTCTTCCAATTCAGCATTCCTCAATCGCAATAGATTAATTCTATAATCCTTTTTTTGGGGGGACCATACCCAAGCCCGTTAATATATCCTGGTCTTGTTCCATGAATTTTATCTGCTATCTTATCTGAGCTCATCGTGGTACAATTCTTGGATATTGATTCAGATTCAAGGCTTTTCATCTCATTCTACAAACAAAATAGAAGAAAAAGGATTACAAGTTTGGCCAAACTAACAAGATGTCTACAATTTTTAAGCTAATTAAAGACAATAATTTTAACTGCGAAAAGCATAATGCAGTATGTGTAATTTTTATACCGAAAATAAGAGTACCAAAGGAATTACAAGCCAGTAGTGTTTGTTGGTTTGTAATTCAGCAACAACAGGGTAAATTCAAAATAAAAATAATAAGACTTACATAGAGCGTTTCGGCTTCGGGAGATGTCCACTTTTCATCTTTACAATGAGTTTTCTTTATAAAACTGTGACACCCCGACTAATTAAATACCGGGTAGCTACTCCTTTATTAAATTAATTCAAAATGCCAAGTTGGCTCAGTTAATAGCATCACTGTCGAAAATATTTTATTATTACTAACCACCTAGTATTTAAAAAGTAAGTGCCAAATTTTAATTAAAGTCCGATTAACATGCAACAAGTGTAATGAAGAAATAACTAACACCATTCACCATACTGAAGTAAAACGAATAACCATCACAATAGAGTAAATAAAGTCTGGAGGAAAACTCCTCACTACAAATCCCACAACTGATAAGTAAACCGAAAACTAAAACAATACATGCCAAAGTCTGAAAACTGTAAATAGAAAGATGTCTAATAGAAATGGGCAACATGCCCTACAACTGATAGATAATAACTCTGGAATCCAAAAGATCGAAGCGTCTACAAGCAAAGTCCCTGTAGCTTCCACAAACAGCTACAGCTCGTCACCTGAATGAGTATCCTATGCTTGGTGTCCCTGTGGCTGGGCACCTAAAATGGTTTTACAAGAAAAAGATTTGAAAAGCAAACGGGTCAGAGCCCGAATGTGGAGTTATATTTTAAAAACCTGCAAGTGCTTTAAAAACATTTAAAACATTAAATGCAAAGTACATGTTAGGATGTGCACTCACATGATATTCTCACCTCTCGTCTAACTGTGCACTCCTAACGTAAGTACCCATCTAGAGTGATACAAGCTAAGTGACAACGTATCTAGCTAGACTATCATAGGACCTACCCTTATTACTTGGTTCTCTTAACATAATAACGCTCGTAATTAAGTAGGGTTTAACGTAACTCATATGTTCAATATGCAATATATATAACTACCAGTTAACTCGTTATATTTCTCGAAACAATACCGTAATTATATTCACATCATTAACATGAAGGTTCTCATTAATTAAGTGTATATTATTCACATCATAAATATACAATACAAGCACCCCGAGAACTAAGCTGCGGTGCACACATACTCTGCTATCCATCCCGGTACATCACGTACATAAGGATCACATATTCCGAATCTCTCATGAATAGTTCATATAACACAAATCACAAATAGTGGAGGTGAACACAGTCACATCATATGGGTCACGCACATACCTACGCTCCCACGATCAGCGGACTTATTAACATCCCAATAAGTCTTTCTCTGACCTATGTTCATCGAGGTACCAGTCTATATCCCCCCCGTAGGCACACAAGGATTAGAGGGTCCTAAGCGAACGCAACCTCCCGTGATAACAATTATGGTAGGTATGTCATACACACAATCCATATACCAATACTAAGTAAACACACATCTTAGTAATACCGTAGTTTAATCGTAGTACATATCGCATTCTCGTACTCACTTATAATTATCACAATTCATACTATTCCGGTTTGTAATTATACGCGCCATAATTCATCCTCGCATCGTAGTAGATACTCACGTCTCAACCCAAATGGTTCATTGAATATAACTCTCGTATATAATTTACTCCTCTCAATAACCCAAAAGTCCCAAATCTATCCTTACATCATCAAAGGAAGGTCATCTATATCCTCGAACAAGTTTACGGGACTCCAAAAATTAAAACAGTCCAAAAAGGACCAAACTGGAAACTCGTTAGAAGTCTCGTTCGAACGAGACTGTTCGAACGAGATTCCTCTGCCAACTCGTTAGAAGTCTCGTTCGAACGAGGTTGTTCGAACGAGGTTCCAGTTCGTTCGAACGAACTGTACCTTCTAATGATATCTCGTTCGAACGAGATATAAAACGAAATCCCTTTTCGTTAGCAGCGACTGGTCAACTCGTTAGAAGCTCGTTCGAACGAGTTCGTTCGAACGACCTGGGTAGGGGCTTCTAACGAGCTACCAGATTCGGCCCAGATTTTTCCCCAATTCGTTTTTATCCATTTTTACTCCTCAAATCTCTTCTAAAATTCGTTCCAACACTGTATTAAGTTCTCTAACTATCCTCAAACATACTAAGGAGATATACTAACATCTTTTAAGGGTTTAATACCTTCTAAACATCAATAAATCACAAGTTTCTACATTATTCCCTGATTTTCTTCAAGAACACAAACCCTATATTTTTCTCATCATAATTTCCCAGATTTTAATCCGTTTATACATCACATAGATATGAAATCTCTGAATTCAATCTTCAAACAATGTTTCTACATGCAAACCTATCCCAAAATTAAATAATAACTTCCAATTTCATGGGTCTTCTTTTAACTCTTAAATATGATTGATTATCAAGGTTTCTAACATGGAAAAAGCATTCACTGCATAAGGAATGTAATTTAAATCACTTGCCTTGGTTTGATTTCTGATTTTGGTGTAGATTTGATGAAGTTTTCTGCAGAAATTCCTCTCTCCAAGCTCTTCTCCAATGGTGGCTTAAGGTGGCTAGGGTTTGATTTGGGGAAACTTAGAAAACCTAAATGATAACCTACGTAGCCTTCTAGGTTAATATGGGTTGGTTATGGGCTTAGTGGGTCAAATCCACATCAGATTTAATTAACCAATTTTTGTCACTTTTAATTCCTAAAAATGTAAAATTACCAAAATACGCTTTAAGTTGCCGGTATGGCCTAAAAATACCCCGGGACCCAAACTATACCCCCGGCTAGTGTTTTCTGACTATATCGACCCTTCCGGACGCGTTGGCGCACTCAAAACGACCATACGGGTTATAGATTTTAAATTCACTTTTATTATCAAAATATTATACCGTGACGCGGCGGTCCCACGCGTCTCAACAAAATTTCTAAAATGCCGTATATAAATCTCACGACAAATTTTATAATACCAAGTTCATATATAATCATATATGCACATAATCAAATACAAACTCACATCTCGTAAGTATTTATAACCCGGATTAATTTCCAATTAATACGCATTTAATTAATTAATCCCAAAAATAAATATAGTCAAAAGTACGGGGTATTACAAAAACATGATCCTATTCGGCTATTGATCATCCACCTCTTTACTCTGCTATTAAACAACAAATAATTAATAATTGTACTTGTAAAATAAAATTCTCAATTGACACACCAAAGAAAGTTGATATATTATCAGTTCATAACGAACCACTACAAATGCTTTTGACCATTGATTATGCTTTATAACTTGTTTAGACTTGATTTACAATACATTGTCTCTGCAGTAATTTTTCAAACATCATAAGTATGCATATTTTAATAAAACAAATATTTACAAGTTACAACATCAACAATAGTTCAAACCTGATATCTTGGACTTCCATAAAGATTGCATAGACTAAGCCAATTATCCTTGGTCATATTAGTAGGGACATAAGACATAATATGTTTATTCATAACCACTAATCAGTATCCATAAAACTAGAGGATATATGGAAGCCCTAAAGTCAAAACACAACATTTCTAATTAGGTTCCCACTACATAAACCTAAGTCCCCTTATCAATTAAAAAGCAACACACAACATTAACAATTAAACATGTGTTTTCATCAATCTTATTAAATTTTTTCTACATATATATACTACCTATTGGGCATGCGCGCTACATATACGGTGCGTAGCAAGTTAAGTAGAAAAAAACTAGATAAAACAAGTGGGATCTAGTAATATACTAAACAAAGTCGTAGTAAATACCTTGAAATTATAATCCACAATTCGAAGGGTACAAGTCATTGGAACAAATAAATTACACATTATTGATACAAACTAGGTCTTAACAATGGTTTAGTACTAGAAAAAATAAATTAGTAATTCCATTCTGATGAGTGTTAATCAAACACCCAATTTTCACCAGTTAGAACTTACAAAAATAAGAATCGTATTATATGTTTATATTCAACAGATAACTCTTCACTAATTAATATACTGAAGATAAAAATTATGTTTTCTGAGTAATCTAATAGGAATCTAATTAACTATCACCCTAAATAAGACCACAAACTCGATTTATTTTAAACCTATTTACCTGTCCTATTAAAACTTTGTTAATGTAAAACACAAGACATGGAAGAGCGCCAATGTTGGTAGATTTAAAGGAGCATGGAAAAACAAACTTTGAATATACGAATTTTGAGAACAATGTCAAAATTCATGTCTATATCTAAAACAATAAAAGTACATAGGTATGCACCAATAAATTTAACATAAACAAGATATTATCAAGATCCTACTATTAAACAGGATAGAAATCTGAATGAGGTAGGGGTTATCACAAAAAATCAGCAAACACAACAAGAATAAATCAATACACGGGAACAAGAAAAAATCAGCACACACCAACAAGATTAAATCCCCAAAATTTTATTTTAAGATTAAATCCCTAAAAATTTATTTTAAGATTTAACAAGATTAAATCTATAGAATTATGTCAAATAAGATTTGTTTCGAGATTAAATGTGTCAAAAAAACCCAGAACACACTTAAAAAAATGATTCTATCTTTTAAACTCTTATAGATTGTAAACTAATGTGTTACAAAACAAGATTATAGAGATAGTGTGTTACAAAAGAAATCTGAGAGAGAGACTAAGGGTTACAAAACAAGATTTCTTACAAAATAAGACTAAGGGTATTACAAATATTACAAAACAAGACTACAGTTAATAGATTGTAGACGGATCTGTAAAATACATCGAGCGAGCGAGAGTGAGGGAGAGAGAGAGAGAGAGAGAGAGAGAGAGAGAGTACCTGATTGAGAGACTCCCAAACATTTTGGACGAAGGGTTTGGATGGGGTGAGATGGAGATTGTTTTGGACTCCCAAACATTTTGGAGGGGCTGAGGTAGAGATCGTTTGGTTTTAGAGGGATATTAAAAAAAAAGATTACCTTTTACCATAAAAAAAACTATTGTCAAAAAACATATATATTAGGCCACGAAAATAATTTCGTTGAAAAAATAATATATTAACTACTACGAAATATTTCGTGCTAGTAATAAAAATTTTGTTACTAAATATTTCGCATTTAGACCGAAGCGCGGGAAGATGCGGGTGCCAATTTTTTGGGTCCTATTATGAACGAAATTTTCATTTTCGTTGCCAAATCTAATACTTTTCGCCACGAAATAAATTTCGTAGAAGATGTTGATATTAAGCCACGAATATTTTTTTGTAGGTAATAAAATCGCAGCTAAATGTAAGTTTTGTTGTAGTGAATTATGGCCATCCTGAAGGGCCTCAAAAGATCGAGGGGGAAAACCTATCCCTCGTCGCTCGTACAGCGTATGTGCGGGTTATCAAGAACAGGAAGTGGATGGCATCAAGGGTCTGAATGTGTGTGAATGCGTAGAGATTGGAGTCACCAGCCTATTTTACACAAAACAAGAAAAAGAGGTAGCCATCTCTAAAGAGACGACATAATGTAAGGACATTTTTGTCCATTAACAATTTATTATGTCGCACGCCGTTACACCGTTGAAGAAATTCAAGATTCATACATTCATCAACGGATCCGAATATCAAAAGAAGTAGGAATCAAAGTCTGACAGACCGGACCGGTCCGCCTGCAATAAAAGAACCGATCCGGTTAACCAGACCGGTCCGCCTCAGACCCGGACCGATCCGTCTGCTGAAGGCCAGTATACCCCGCACCGCAAGCGAACCGATGAAGCCTGGAATAAAAGAACCGATCCGGTCAACCGGACCGATCCGCCTGGGATAAACTTCAACAGATCGTGTTCAGATTTTTAAGGCCCGAGACTTCTTATTTAATCCCACTACGGGAAGTGGTTTTCTAAGACTTTTCAAGACGATTTTCAGAGTCCTAAATACTCTAAGTCTTCACATATTGAGCCCAAGACTCTAGGTTTTTTATTCACACAAATTTCCAATCCTTTGTGAATCTTTTTGGTAACCCAAGAACACAACTTTGAGTTTGTTCAACCCTTGTGGAGAAGCCGTTCTCTTCTTCATTGCTGCCCTCCTGGAAAGGGAAACTTCCATCCGTCGACATAGGAACCGACACCTGCGGGTATTTCTGTGTCACACTGTTTCTATCCGTTGCTTTAAAGGTTTACCGAAGACACCGTGCGTTACACTTGTGGGCGATTATCAGGTTGTATGTAAGTCAATGGTGTTGTAAATTCTTTAAAGTTCTAGAAATAAAAGGTTTTTCCCTTCGGGGATTTTTCCTTAACTTTGTGTCGCATGCTTTATATTTGATGGGTTGATTTAGATGCATGTTTAAGGGTTGATTTTATTTGGTTTAAAAGTAGACGCTAATTAAATAAGGGTTCTTGGAAACTTGCGAATCTAATTTAAATCAATTATCACACACCGAACCTATTCGGTTTCTCAAATTGGTATCAGAGCGGGTTGCGCTAATTTATTGCATATTCCTATTTTCCGCAAAATCGTGTGATATTGATTTTTTTTAAAATCAGTTTTGTGAAAAATCGCAATTTTTCCTATGGAGCACTTATATAATCAGATGCCTATTTTTGACGGGTCTAATTATGCCTACTGGAAAGCTCGTATGAAATCGATTTTAAAATCTATTGACGAGCGTGTTTGGTTGCTTTGCGAAAATGGTTGGACTCCTCCCACGGTCACTGTTAATGACATCACCGCTTTAAAACCCGTGTCAGCCTGGACTGAAGATCATTACAAATTGTCCAATTTTAATTCTCGTGGTCTGAGTGCTATTTCTGGAGCTGTCTCTCCTGATGAGTTTAGCCGAATTATGACGTGCACCACGTCTAAAGAGGCTTGGGATGTTTCGAAACTGACACATGAGGGTACGAATGCGGTTAAAGAATCAAAATTACAAAATTTGGCCACCCAATTTGAGACTATTAACATGTCTGAGTCTGAATGCTTTGATGATTTTTATGCTCGTTTGTCGGACATTGTTAACACATCTTTTAATTTGGGTGAGGTGATTGATAACACGCGTGTCGTTAAAAAGATTTTGAGATCTCTCCCAAAACGCTTTATTCCTAAAGTCACTGTTTTGAACTCTTTGGGAAATTTGAAATCACTTAAGTTGGAAGAACTTGTAGGAGATCTTCAAACCTATGAGATTGGCATGTTTTCCAAAACCATTAAGGCTAAGGATAATGGCATTGCTTTAAAGACTCATTTTAAGAAAAAGAAAGAAAAAGTTTGTGAGTCCAATTCTGAGGGAGATTTTGATTTTAATGATATGGCCTTGTTTGCGAAAAATTTTAAAAAATTTCTCAACATGAACAAAAATAATTCTTCTAATAAAAAGAATTTTTTTGAGAAAAATAAAAAGAAAGAGGAGGCCAAAGATAGTGATAAGGAGGATGAGATCAGGTGCTTTGAGTGTGAAGGAAAAGGGCACATAGCTAGAGAGTGTCCTACTAAGATAAGGAGAAAGGGGAAAGAGACTGCTATGCCCGCCACTCTTAGTGATAGTGAGGGTGATAAAGGAGATAAGTCTGATAAAGGTTTGGGACATGGGATGGTTGTCGCCTTTTCTAGTCGTGTGAGCACACCCACTTTGTCTCACAAGAGTGCACACGAGAGCGATAATAGTGATTTGTGTTCTTCGAGTGAGGGAGAAAATGAGGAGGAGAGTGGAGACGAAAGTGAGCTCCAAAAAGATTTTAGAGATTTGTACACCGAGACCTTGAAAACAAAAAAGTATAATAGGGATTTAGGTCGTCGGGTTTTAGATTTGGAGAAAGAGAAGGAGGTTTTGAGAAAGGAGAAGTGTGATTTGGCGGACACGTTGTCTCGTCTGACGACACGTGTATCCCAACTCGAGAGTGATCTCGAACGTGATAGGGAGGTCAAAGTTAATTTTTTGAACGCACCTAAGAAGGTTGAAAAGGTGGTTCATAAGGGTAAAGGTGAGAAGTTAGGAATAAGTCATGACGGTGCTTCTACTTCCAAATTAGCACCCGAGCCGGTTCCCACTTTAGTGTTTGATTCATGTGAGTCTCACCCTAACCCACCTAGGCGTCTCATTCCCATTAGGAGAGTGCGTCCTAGAGTTTTTGAGAGAGGTGTTCCTAAGCCTATTTATGTTTGCTCACATTGCAAGAGGAAAGGTCACTTTAGGCGTTTTTACTTTGATCTTGGAAAATGTCCTAGGAAGTTTATGTCTAGTGTTCCCGTGGTTCCCAAAGCCCCCACACGATGTTTCACATCTATTTGGGTTAGAAAATCACTTTTAGAGGCACTAGATTTTAGACAAGTTGATTGCCGTTTGCTTGCACATGATCCTTCTCTTGCCATATCATATAGATGATTGTGTTTGCATGTTTTTCATACACTAGTTGCGGTTTCATGTTTTATACTTGTTTTCTAGTGTTATAACATGTGTACTTTTTGTATAAATTTTTATTTTTGAAAAATACAAAAAGATTTTATTTTTTGCACCGTTTATGGATGAACACTTAGGATGACCAAGTCACAACATCATTCCATTATTTTCATGTGACTATTTGATAGTGTTTTGAGACAATAGGTCAATTCATCCTTGTGCTTTAGAATGTTTGGAGTCATTAAGATGTAATTAAGCGTTACTTCCTACATGTTTGACTCATGTTTCCTTTCTTGCACACATGCACAGATTTGTTTGATTATTGTGCTTGTCTTATCACATGTTGGTTGGGTGTTTTCACTTCAATCCTGTCTTTAAAACGAACCAAGCGCGATAAATTTTGATAAGGAAATTATGCATATAAAAACCGTTTTGTGAGTTTGTGTGATTTGTTTGATAACGGGGAAGGGCTGCGAAAGGTTCTTTAGCCTTTGCGAATACTAAGCCACCGTTAAATTGGACCTAAAAAATTGAGAAATTTTATTATCCGAGGTCCAAAGAGGTTAAAAGAGCCCGAAAAAATTTAAAGGCAATAAAAATATATTCATGCCAAAAAGGGGCCATTTAGGTTTTTGCACCAATTCTCCAAAGTTTGAGAATTTAGATTACCTCTAAAAGAAAATATATATAAGGGAGTTTGGTTGGAGAATTAAAACAGGTTTGCACGTCCTTGAAATTCTTGAAAATGCGCTCTATAATTTTGGACGTTATTGGTGTGGAAATCATTTGACTTTGATTTGTTGATTTGCATAAGACGATGTCATCTAAATTCAACAAACTTTTACACCTAAGGATACCTTTGATGTTCATTCGTTAGGGCATGTTCTTTTTTAGAGTTCAGAAGATATTGTTAGAGAAGAAATATACAAGAGGGAGTTAATACAAACCAGAGAGTTTTACTCACCCCCCATTATCATTATTACGAAGCTTTTAATACTTGACAGAGTTTCTTGAGGGTGGTTGTTGTATTTGGGCTACCTGCCAAGGTGTATCTAGGGTGCTTACTTCTCTCTCCCCTTAAATGAGTTACTTCTGAGTTTGTTGTTGTTTGATTGAGTTATACACGAGAGATTTGTGAGTTTATCCCAGATTTATCTTCACTAAGTTGTGTGTAAGGACATTTTTCTCATGTCCATCAAGTTACTTTTGTGTATGTCGTACGCCGCTACATTTGGCACGTCACCTCACGATCTCACATGATGGACTCTATTCGAATTTCGGGAATCAATCATTCAACATCTCCATTAATGTGTCCCACATCTGCCTCAACGACTTCACGTTCCACGATGTTAGGGACTTAATGCAAGTGGTACGCAAGGGAAGTCAAAACAGTGAAAAAAGGCACGATAAAAGACTTAAAGGGAATTTTCGTAATTTTACAGCCATATTCCGGAGGTCTGGTCAATTGTAAGGTTGAAGATCTCGCCGCAACAAAGATACTGGAAGAAACGGCACCTCAATCCGAGCTACGGTGAAGGAGTTATGACCTTTTGAAGTTGGAGAAAATTCCTTGAAGAATGCTATTTTTTTTAACCCCAAACCAGAGATGTACCCCAAACCGCATGAGGTACCCCAAACCGGTTCGGGGTACCTGTACGCTGGATAGAATTTCAGTGTTTTTATTTTGCAAAACTCTTCATCTGTTTTGCTATTTAAACCACCTTCGGGGGAGCAGTTTTGCAAGACTTTGGAAGACGTTTTTGAGAGTCCAAATACCTCTAGTCTTCATATTTTTTGAGTCCCAAGACTCAAGTTTTGATTCACACAATTGCCAATCCTTTGTGAATCTTTTTGGTAACCCAAGAACACAACCTTGTGTTTGTTCAAACCTTTGTGGAGAGATCTTTGCAACCGAGGGCTGCGTGTCATTGCTGAGGGAGTCTCTACAAAGTTTTATGGCTGTGTGTCATTGAGGAGTGTTGCGGTTCTTCCTTTGTTGATTGGACTGAGGTTCATGTGGGTTCGCTGCGTGTGGATTCCTTGCTGACGACACCGACCGACGCCTGCGGGTATTCGTGTGTCACTGTATTTCATTGTAATCCGTGTAAGTTGCGATTTACTTATTATAGTGAAATAAAAGGTTTTGCCCTGCGGAGATTTTTTCTTAAACTTGTTTCGCATACTTTATTTGTTTATGGGTTGACACACGCACCGTAGTTGTTTGTTTATGGGCTGTTTCTAAATAGACTCGAATTAAATAAGGGTTACTTGGAATCTTGGGAATTTAATTTAATTTAAATCAATTATCACACACCGAACCTATTCGGTTTCTCAAATTGGTATCAGAGCAGGTTATGCTAATTTATTGCGTATTCCTATTTTCCGCAAAATCGTGTGATATTGATTTTTTTTTAAATCTGTTTTGTGAAAAATCGCAATTTTTCCAATGGAACGCCCATTTAATGAGGAGCCTATTTTTGAAAAAATTCACGACCATGCTGAAAATTTAAAAAGTTTGAATTTGAAACTTTGCAAAAGAATTAAAGTTTTGGAAAAAGAAAATTCTCTCTTTAAAATTAAGATTGAATATTTGCAAGAGTTCCAAACTCAAAGTAATATTTCTCGTGAACACTTTGGTAATTTGTGTATTGATTTTGATTCTTTAAAAATTGCCAAAAAGAAGAGTGATGAGAAAGTCCTAGTTTTAGAGAAGGAATTAAAGGACTTAAAAAATTCTAGGGTTTCCGTTTGTGCCATCGAGGATAAAAAATTAATACATGATTTTACGGCACGTGAAAAGACTCTTAGGGATAAGTTTATTTTAATCAAGGGGGAGCGTGATAAACTGTTAAGTTTAATTGAAAATTTGAAAAAGAAATCCCTGTCTTTGAAAGAGTCTAATTCTTTGGTTGAGTCAAAAATTTTGAAGTTAAAAAATGATTTGACTGACTCAAGTAGGTTTGATTGTGATGGTAATGACTCATCTTGTTCTCATGCTTCTAATGCTAAAGCCAAAAACATCATTTGTTTTAGAGGGTCAACTAATTTCAAGGATGTTAGAAAAGATCACACTTTAGGTGTCGTTCCACCCGTTTACACATGTTCATATTGTGGTCGGAAAGGTCATCTTAGGCGTTTTTGTTTTGATCTTGGAAAATGTCCTAGGAAATTTATGTCTAGTGTTCCCGTTGTTCCCAAATCCCCCACACGTTGTTTCACATCTATTTGGGTTAGGAAATCACTTTTGGATACACATGATTTTAGACAAGTTGATTCTCGTTTGCTTGCACGTGATTCTTCTCTTGACATTTCATATAGATGAGTGTGTTTGCATATTTGTCATACGCTAGTTATTCTTTTTAATATATGTTTGCTAGCGTTGTGACATGGACTTTTTGTATAGATTTTTGTTTTTGGAAATTTTTAGAAAAATACAAAAAGATTTCTATTTTTTGTTTGCACCGTTTATGGATGAACACTTTGGATGACGGAGTCACAACATCATTCCATTATTTTCATGTGACTTTTTGATAGTGTTTTGAGACAATAGGTCAATTCATCCTTGTGCTTTATAATGTTTTGAGTCATTAAGATGTAATTAAGTGTTACTTCCTACATGTTTGACTCATGTTTCCTTTAATGCACACTTGCACGGATTTGTTTGATTATTGTGCTTGTCTTATCACATGTTGGTTGGGTGTTTTCACTTCAATCCTGTCCTTAAAACGAACCAAGCGCGATAAAATTTTTATAAGAAAATTGTGCATATAAGAACCGTTTTGCGAGTTTGTGTGCTTTGTTTAAAAACGGGGAGGGGCTATGAAAGGTAATTATCTATCCTTTGCGCAAAAGCCACCGTGAAAAAGGACCTAAAAAATGGAGGAATTTTATTATCCGGGGTCCAAAGAGGTTTAAAGAGCCCGAAAAAATTAAAAGGTAATAAAAAGAAATTCATGCCAAATTATGGGCCATTTAGATTTTTGCACCAATTCTCCAAAGTTTGAGAATTTAGATTACCTCTAAAAGATAATATATTTGAGGGAGTTTGGTTGGAGAATTTAAAACGGGTTTGCACGTCCTTGAATTGCTTGAAAATGCGCTACATAGTTTTGGACGTTATTGGTGTGGAAATCACTTTGACTTTGATTTGTTGATTTTCATAAGACGATGTCATCTAAATTCAACAAATTTTTTACACCTAAGGATACTTTTGATGATCATTCGTTAGGGGTACACATATGCATCGTGCACATATGATTGATTGAGTTAATTTACCTATCGAATGTGTTCACACCCATTCATTCCATTTCCATGACTTGGTTGTTTGAGTCTAAATCCATGGTGTGATTTTTGTTTCATATTTGTTCAAATTGGTATCTTATTTTTGCACGAAAAATTTGAAAAATTCAAAAATAGTTTGTGAAGATTTGTTTGAGCATCTCCTTGCAAGAGCACGTTTACCATATTGTTTGATGCCCTGTTTTGTATACCGTGACACCCCGATTTTGCTTGATTGATTCATTCTTCTTATTTGTCTATTTGGGGACATCATAAAAAGGTGGAGAAAGAATTATCTTATTATGGGGGAGATTTGAAAGTTTGAGTTTGCTCATAAATTGGTATATATGTTTATCTCATTTCAAACTCGATATGTCACTTGGTATTTTGCTTTTTCTCATGTGTGTAGGTACTACATGGATCATCATTGGATTGCACACCCTGATGAGAAAAGTGTTGAGATTTTTGAAGAATTGAAGAGCAAACGCTGTAGTCTTATTCAATTGTATCTTTCCAGTTTTGGGTTCATGGAAGGGTAGATTTCTATAGGCATTTTTAGTTGTTTGATAATTCAGATGTTTTGTTTTTATGTATGTACCGGCATAGACATAGGGGGAGATTTGTAAGGACATTTTTGTCCATTAACAATTTATTATGTTGCACGCCGTTACACCGTTGAAGAAATTCAAGATTCATACATTCATCAACGAATCCGAATATCAAAAGAAGAAGGAATCAAAGTCTGACAGACCGGACCGGTCCTCCTGCAATAAAAGAACCGATCCGGTTAACCGGACCAGTCCACCTCAGACCCGGACCGATCCGTCTGCTGAAGGCCAGTATACCCCGAACCTCAAGCGAACCGATGAAGCCTGGAATAAAAGAACCGATCCGGTCAATCGGATCGATCCACCTCAGACCCGGACCGATCCGCCTGGGATAAACTTCAACAGATCGTGTTCAGATTTTTAAGGCCCGAGACTTCTTATTTAATCCCACTATGGGAAGTGGTTCTCTAATACTTTTCAAGAAAATTTTCAGAGTCCTAAATACTCTAAGTCTTCACATATTGAGCCCAAGACTCTAGGTTTTTGATTCACACAAATTTCCAATCCTTTGTGAATCTTTTTGGTAACCCAAGAACACAACTTCGAGTTTGTTCAACCCTTGTGGAGAAGCCGTTCTCTTCTTCATTGCTGCACTCCTGGAAAGGGAAACTTCCAGCCGCCGACATAGGAACCGACACCTGCGGGTATTTCTGTGTCACACTGTTTCTAGCCGTTGCTTTGAAGGTTTACCGAAGACACCGTGCGTTACACTTGTGGTCGATTATCAGGTTGTATGTAAGTCAATGGTGTTGTAAATTCTTTACAGTTCTAGAAATAAAAGGTTTTGCCCTTCGGGGATTTTTCCTTAACTTTGTGTCGCATGCTTTATATTTGATGGGTTGATTTAGATGCATGTTTAAGGGTTGATTTTATTTGGTTTAAAAGTAGACGCTAATTAAATAAGGGTTCTTGAAAACTTGCGAATCTAATTTAAATCAATTATCACACACCGAACCTATTCGGTTTCTCACATAAAAAGGAGAATCTAATGCATGTGAGACCAAGTAAATCATGGGCTCAGAGACTATGTTGCAGAATGGAAAGGTGGCGGACACCCATTTCTCCCCTTCGAATTCTCATGGACAATAAAATATCCTCCTCCTAGAACGTGTAAACATGTGTAAAATGTGTGTGAGGTGAGAACGTGTATATATGTGAATAGTGTGTGAGAAATAAAATCATCGTGTCGGTATTATGAAAGAGATGGGAATGATTCATTCCAAAGAGTGAAACTAAAAGAAAAAAAATAAAGACAGACATAATATGAGCGATGCATCGAATCGTGACTAACGATGAAGAACTGAATAAGCATGTCAACAGCATCGTTAAGAGTAAATAAGTGAATAAAAGTAGCTAAACTATGAGCGATGCATCGAATCGTGACTCACTATGAATAAGATAATATGCACGTCCACGAGATCGCAAAAAATAATAAAATGAGTAAAGATATATATACTATGAGCAATGCATTGGATCGTGACTCACTATTAACAAGTGAATATACATGCAACGGGACGACAAAAAAGTAATAAAATAAGTAATAGTAGAGAAACAATGAGTGACGTGTCTGATCGTGAATCACTATCAACGGGGTCTCTAAAAAGGGATAAAGTAAATAAAAATAGATAGTCTAATATACAAGTAGAACAATAATGAGAATAAAGTGAAAGAAGTAAAATAAGGACTTGAATCCCAAGATAATCTCGGGATGACTACATAGCCGAAATTGGCATCAATGTCTACTTAGAATGGGGAATAAAATGAGGTCTAAATCAGAATCCAAAATTAGAGTTTCTCTTTTTAATTTATGTAAAAGTGTACAAAAGTGGTGAAAGTGTGAGAAAAGTAAGAAGAAACTCTAATTTCGAATTTGTAGGACACATCGTCTTTTAGGATTTTTGAGTTTATGAAAATAAGTTTGTGGATATATAAATAATAAAAATGTAATTAGTTGAGGAAAAACAAGAATTAATTAGAAAATGAACTAAATTAAACAAACGTATAAAATGGCACTAAATTGGCAAAGTAGGATAAAGAGGTTTTACACCTTCTATGTTATTTGAATTATGACTTTAAAAGTTTTTTAATCTCATTTTTAGATGGTGGTGGAGTAGTGGTAAGTGGTATCAAGTGGTGATGTAAGGGAACATAAGCGAATATTTTTGTAAATGGTGTAATAGGGTGTGATAAGCACCCAAAACTGTACAATTTATACCCCGAATAGATGTATTTTAGTTGCTAATTCTCGCCAATATGGGTCTTATGTGCTTAAATATTTGTCATGCAAGCTTAACTGCAGTTGCAGTGTCAAAAGCTACATTTAGAGGCCAATTGCAGTTAAAATGGAGTTAATTTCTTCTCCCGTACCCTAACCCGAGTCTAAACCTAGCCCAAACTTACCCCAAGCCTGTGTGTGTTTTGTTTGTGTCATTTTAGTAATTTTTAGATTTTTAGTTTGAGTTATTTTTATTTTTAGGATTTATTTTAGAGTTTTTTTTAGTATTTTCTAAGTTTTATTTTCTATTTTTCTATTTTATTAATATAATTTTATTTTATTTTTATTTTATTAAGTTTTTAGTTTTAGTTTTTATTTTTATTTTTATTTTAGTCTTATTTTATTAGGATTAGTTTTTAGCAATTTAGTTTTATTAGATTTTATTTTTTTAGGACTTTAGTTTTTAAATTTAATAGATTTACATTTTATTTTTCGTTTCTTTTCATTTCATTTCTTTTTATTTTTATTTTTATTGAGTCCTTATTTTATTTTTTTAGAATAGAAATTTAATTTTTAGATTTTATTTTTTATAGTTTTATTTTATTAGTTAGTTTGAATGTTATTTTTAGAGGTTCAAATTAAACATACACACAAAGACATACCCTATACCCACAAACATATCCAAACACACCCCAACTAACTCCCTTACAACCTCACCCACACATTAATCCTATACACCCTCATCACACTAAATCACTCCCAACTCCATCTTCCCTAACAACTCACTCTCTCTCCTCCCTCTTCCCCCATAATCAAAACACCAAACATCTCTCCTCTCTCTTCCTCAACAAATCACCACTATCATCCAAACCCGGAATATCGAAAACCCGGCTCCGGCCCCTCTCTCTCTCGATCCCAGTCAACCCGTCGGAACCCTCAGCCGTGGCAACCCTTGTCGGCGGCGTCGTCCTCGCTGGCAGAACCCGACAACCCGCCGACATCTACCCCTCTCTCTCCTCGATCCAAACCGCGACCTCCACCCCCAATTCCCTTACCCGATCGTCACTTCCCCTTCTTCAAACACCCATGGCCAAACCCTTTCTGGCCAGATTCAACTCAAACCCTCTTCTCCCATAACTCGACCATCGAGCCCGAACCCACGACACCGGCGATCTGCCCCGGTGACCCATACCACCTGAGATCAACCCGAACCCAAATCCATCGGCCCCGACCTACTCCATCTAGCCCATCATCCAAACCCGTAAACCATATCCAACCACCTTACCTTTTGACCAATTTAACCTATAAAGGCATTTACGTTTTTTTCATCACCTGCCAACAAACAATCCCAAGCCAAACACAAAATAATAACCACATGTTTAATACCTTAAGCCCCTTTTTCCCATTATACCCCCAACTACCCTTTTAACCTTTATCCCAAAATTACCCCTCACCATATTAGATTTTTATTCCCATTCACATGACACACCCAAACCACATGCACACTTATACCAATTACCCTATATACCCCTAACTCCATGCCTATTATAAATTGAAGAAGAAGACCACATGTAAGAAAGTTTTTAGATAGGAAAATTCTAGAGAGAGAATTGCAGAGAAAAATACCATTTGTAAATAGTTTTGTTTTATTTTTTTAGATATTTGTGAGGTTAAATATTGATTGAGATTTAATTGAGTGTTCATTTATTTTCAAATTAATTGGATTCTCAATTGGAGGGTTGTATGATTCTCATTCAAGGAGTGAAGTTTATTGAATTCAAGAGATTGGTTTGATTATTCTTCTCTCTACTCTTTTATATTAAATGTCTATTGGATATTTGTTTATTATGTTTGATAACATGTTAGGCTAAAACCCCTTTCAAGGGGTGGGGTGAAACCCTTATTTGATATTATTTTATTTTAATTAGTTTGATTACTTGAAATTTCCCTTTGAATGTTAATTTTGATCAATCACCCTTAAATTTACACCTCGAGAGAGGGTAAATGATTTTCGAGAGAAAATTGAAATTCTAGTTATAATACCCATTTTAAATTTGAACTAGAGATAGGGATTTCTTATGTGGGGTATTATAACTTGAATTTCAACTCTAAATTTATTTTCTAAGATTGACATAAATTTTAATTGATCGATCCTAGCGGGTGATTAATTAAAAGGAGTGTAGATCTAATTTTCTAGAGTTATGGGGTGTTAAACTTAATTTTCTAAAATATTACTATTATAATTACACTTGAAACGAGAGTTGGTTTGTAATTTTGATATTAATTTGGGAGAATTCAAATAATTAAATTAATTAATTAGAATAACTAAAATTTGTGGTGTAATCCCATTCCTTGATTGTTCTCACAATTATTTACCTCACTTTATCTTTTATTTTAGTGTTAGACTTTATTTTTCATTTTAGTCACTTTCTAGTTAGTTATTTTCATATTACATTTAGTTTAGTTTAGTTTAAACCTCACCTCACCCATTTGTTTTAATATTAAAAAAGCTAAAAAAAAGTAGAAAAGTAAAAATCCCAAAAATAAAATAAAAAGTGAATTACAATTGAATTTGTCTCTAGCTTACTCCCTAGGAAGTGGATTGATACCCTTACTTACCTCTACACTTTTGAGTTGTTACATTTTGTAGGTATTTGAGGTTTTGATTAGAAGGAGCTTGTACAACAACGACAAACATACACGCAAAAGTTCTCTTTATCAGGGTTGCCATAAGAATTGTGAGGATGAAGGATCGTGAATAACGAGGTCAAGATTTCTTTAAATAGGGAACCCTAAAAGGTTAAAATGACGGGGCTTCTCGTGGGAGATTTCCAATTGGAATGTCTACTAGCCTACCTTTTGTGAGGGGTGCCAAACTTGTGGCCAAGCAATGTTTTCTCCTTCTAGCAGGCAGGGGGAAGGTGTGCCTATAGGCAGGATGAAATGGATGCTTTAAGTAAAACAATCAATAAATGAAAACCTTATGTCCGATTCGCTCACGACCAGGACCATTTGAAAGAGGATTAAAGGCTCTATGAAAGTGTGTTCATATATTATTGTATTTGATCAAAGTCAAATGGATCTCGAAATGCATCTCATCATTTTCTAATTAAGGTTTTTGGTAAAAAGGTTGTAAAACATGAACCATATGTTCAATTCGCTCACGGTCAGGACCGTTAGAAAGAGTATTTGGGGATATATTAAATTTTTTTGAGATAATCTCAGGTATGAGATTTTACATAAGTCAAACAGATCTTAAAAAGTGTCATGATGTTCCCCTATTAGGGTTTGAATGAGAATTGGGGGTCAGACTTTTAAAGGGACTTTGTTTGGAACTTGCGGAGGTGTATGATGGTAATAAAAAAGGGTCTCAATAGGCTCCCATGATGGTCGAGCTTAGGATAAGAAAAGGTCGTTGAAAGATAGACACCATGTGGATGTTTATGAATGTCGAGTTCCTACTAGTGGGAACTCTGGTGGGGTAGTCTTTGATCATATTAGGGATGAAAGTATAATTTTGAGGAACTATGGAGTGCATGCAAACAATTCAAAGGATCGTGGCCTAATTCTGAGGGAAAAAGTTAATTTTTATAACTTAAATAGCCTGTCAACCATTATAGGTCTCCGACCTAATTCTGAGGGACAATGTCAATTCTAAATACCTAAAGTGTGTGCGATTGATTTAGAGTATTATAGCCTAATTTCGAGGGGCATGGTTAATTTTGAGAACCAAAGAGTGTTTGTGACTAATATAAGGATCACAAACGATTTTGAGGGATAAGGTCAACTCTGAGAACCTAAAAAGTGTGTGCGACCAATACGGTGATCACATCATAATTCTGAGGGCCAAGGTCAATTCTAATAACCTAAAGAGTGTGTGCGATCGATTTATAGTATCGCGATCTAATTTTGAGGGCCTATGTTAATTATGAGAATCTAAAAAGTGTGTGTGACCAATACGCAGACCGTGTGCTGATTTTGAGGGCTTTCATCAATTCGAAGGACCTAAAGAGTGAAAATGTCAACTCTTAGGACCTAAGGAATGAGAACACTAATTTTGAGGACTTAAAAGTTAAGGAGGTTAATTCTACTCACTTGAAGTGTGAGAAGGTTAATAGTGAGGGCCTAATGGGTGAGAAGGTCACTTTTGAGGACCTGAAGGGTATGGAAGTCAATTTTACAGACCTAAAGGGCGAGAAGGGAAATTTTGAAGACCAAAAGTGTGAAAAGGTAAATTTTAAGGAACTAAAATGTGATAAGGTCAATTCTGAGGACCTAAAGGGTGAGAAGGTCAATTTTGATGACATAAAGGGTGAGAAGGTCAATTATGAGGATATAAAGGGTGAGAAGATAAATTCTTAGCATTTAAAGGGTCTCTGAGGACCTAACGCGTGAGAAGGTCAAATATGAGGACCTAAATCGTGAGAAGTTCAATTCCAAAGACCTAAAGTATTTATGAGAGCTTCAGAATGGATAAGTGAGGAAGTGAGATATTTTAGAATTTTTTTAAATTTTCTAGAGGGTTTTTGTAAATTTTAATGATTTTTGAATTTTGATGATTTTTAATGGAAAAGGTGCAATCTTTCGAAAAAGAATGAGGTTTTATGATATTTGGGATTTTTTAGGAATCCTAAGTAATTTTTGAGAAATTTTGAGACTCTTGATTATTTTTTAGATGTTTGTGTAATTTTGAATTTTAATTATTATTTTTTTGGAAATGTGAAATTTTACAATTTTTGTGATTCTTGGAGTTGTTGAGATTTTTTGGAATTTTTTTCGTGATTTTTGTAATTTTTTAGAATTTTCGTAATAAAATTTGAAAGGCGGTGCAACCCGGAAAGTGTATTTCAGATTCTAGGCCCCTTATGCGAGGGGATGAATATATTGGTTGATTGTTCTCTTTTGTTGATGATTATGGTGATCGAGTCGGTGTTGGAGCTAATATAGAGGGTACGCTCAGGGGAGTAGATGGAGGAGGCTCTATTGAAGGAAGATTTGCTGAAGAGGGTGATAAATGGAGTTGATGGTCAATGGGTGTGACATGCGGTGTGACTTTTCATCTTATTTTTGCTGGGGAGTACGCTGGTGGCAAAGAGTGTAGAAGATGTCCATCTCTAGTTCCTTATTTACTTACAGAATTTCATGTGGATCTGTTATTATACTGGGGAACTTGGCGTAGGCGACATTATATGCTTGATTTTATGGCTTTTCTTTGTACTAGAAAAGAGACTCACAAGAAAAAAAATCATCATTTTTATTTGATTATCGTGATTTAGTGGGTTACTATACATGCAATTTAATTTTTCACTAAGGGTTTTGTTTGAGAAAAATAAGAAAAATGTATTTTTTTAAATTTTGAATATGTGTTTTGAATGTTTGAAAATAGAAATTCTCGAGAGGCTTGGTTGTAAAAAGTTGTCATATAAGGGGACTAATTTGAAAATAAAAATGGGTAAAAGAGGGAAAATGGGATTTCCCAGAATAAGGGGTGACCGACATATCCACTAGCCCGCTGACGGTACCCCAACAAAGGTACATTTTCTTTTCAGACTTTTATTTCACTCTTACTACACTCTTGGTACTTGGATTCCTTCATTATTGTTGTTAGTTCATCAATTTCGTCATTTTATGGAGGAATTCAAGTATAAAAAGGGTCTTAAGGTAAGGGTCTTGAACCATCTCAACATTTCTCCTTTTTTTCTTCATTTAACTCCATTGTTTCTAAATGATTGTTCTTGTGACATAAATGTTTGATTTTTATCTTGAAGTCTTAGAAGCTATGAGTCAATTTAACTAATTAAATACCGGGTAGCTACTCCTTTATTAAATTAATTCAAAATGCCAAGTTGGTCCAGTTAATAGCATCACTGTCGAAAACATTATAATGATTACTAACCACCTAGTATTTAAAAAGTAAGTTGCCAAATTTTAATTTAAAGTCTTATTAACATGCAACAAGTGTAATAAAGAATAATAACACCATTCACCATAATGAAGTAAATAGAATAAGCATCACATAACGTAAATAAAGTCTAGAGGAAAACTCCGCACTACAAATCCCACAACTGATAAGTAAACTGAATACTAAATCAATACATGCCAAAGTCTGATAACTGTAATGGAAAGATGTCTCTAATAGAAATGGGCAACATGCCCTAAAACTGATAGATAATGACTCTGGAATCCAAATGATAGAAGCGTCTACAAGCAAATCCCTGTAGCTTCCACAAACAGCTACAGCTCGTCACCTGAATGAGTATCCTATGCATGGTGTCCTTGTGGCTGGGCACCTAAAATGGTTTTACAAGGAAAAATAGATTTGAAAGCAAACGGGTCAGAGCCCGAATGTGGAGATATTTTAAAAACCTGCAAGTGCTTTAAAAACATTTAAAACATTAAATGCAAAGTACATGTTAGGACGTGCACTCACATGATATTCTCACCTCTCGTCTAACTGTGCACTCCTAACGTAAGTACCCATCTACAATGACACAAACCACTAATTAAGTGACATCATATCTAGCTAGACTGTCATACGTCCTACCCTTTTTACTCGGTTCTATTAACATTATAACGCTCATAATTAAATAGGGGTTTAACGTAAACTCAGATGCTCAATATGCAAACACTATCAGCTAACTCGTTATGTTTTTCTCGAAACAATACCGTAATCATATTCACAACATTAACATGAGGGTTACCATTAATTAAGTGTATATTATTCACATCATAAATATACAATACAAGGACCCCGAGAACTAAGCTACGGTGCACACATACTCTGCTATCCATCCCGGTACATCACGTACATAAGGATTACATATTCCGAATCTCTCAGGAATAGTTTACAGATAACAACATCACAAATAATGGAGGCGAACACAGTCACATCACATGGGTCACGCACATACCTATGCTCCCACGATCAGCGGACTTATTAATATCCCAATAAGTCTTTCTATGACCTATGTTCATCAAGGTACCAGTCTAAATCCGGGCAACACAAGGATTAGAGGTCCCTAAGCGAACGCAACCTCCCATGATAGCAAGTATGGTAGGTATGTCATACACACAATTAATATACCAATACTAAGTAAAAACACGTCTTAGTAATCCCGTAGTTTAATCGTAGTACTATTCTCATTTTAGTACCAATATATATAATTTACACACTTTATACAATTCCGGTTTATAATCATACGCGTCATAATTCATTCTCACGTCGCAGTAGACACTCACGTCTCAACCCAACTATCCCTCGTATATAATTTACTCCTCATAATAACCCAAAAGTCCCAAATCTATCAATACATCATCAAAGGAATTGTTAACTCTACCCTCGAACAAGTTTACGGGACTCCCAAAATCAAAACAGGCCAAAAAGGCCCAAACTGTCAACTCGTTAGAAGTCTCGTTCGAACGAGACTGTTCGAACGAGATTCCACTGTCAGCTCGTTAGAAGTCTCGTTCGAACGAGGCTGTTCGAACGAGATCCAGTTCGTTCGAACGAACTGTACCTTCTAACGAGATCTCGTTCGAACGAAGTTCCCTTTCGTTAGAAGCGACTGGTCAATTCGAACGAGTTCGTTCGAACGACCTGGGGAGGGGCTTCTAACGACCTGCCAGTTTCGTCCCAGATTTGTCTTAATCTCGTTTTTCACCATTTTTACTCCTCAAGTCTCAACCAAAATTCGTCCAATCAATGTTTTAAGGTCTCCAATCATCCTAAAACATACTAGGGTCATATACTAACACCTTTTAAGTAATTAATACATCCTAAACATTATTAGATCACAAGATTCTACACTTTTCTCCAATTATTTTCAAGAACACAAACCCTAACATTTTAAATCATGAATTAACCCAATAATAATCCGTTTTGATTTCTTCCAATCACAAATATCATGAGAATAATCATCTACCTATTATTCTACATGCAATTCTCCTCAAGATTTCAAGTTCTAAGTTCCAACTACATGGGTTTTCATATTTCACTAAGAACAAACATAAAATTGGAATGATCTAACATGGAAAGAACATTCTTTGAAATTAAATGGAATTAAGTCACTTGCCTCGAGTTTATCTCTGATTTAGATGTTGGTTTGATGGAGCTTTTCTGCAGAATTTCCTTTCTCTCTCTTTCCCAAGCTTCTTCTCCAATGGTGGCTATGGTGGCTAGGGTTTTCTTTGGGAAAGTTGGAAACCTAAATGATAACCTCCGTAGCTTAATGGGTTAATATGGGTTGGTTAGTGGGTTTAGTGGGTTAAATCCAAATCAGATTAAGACTCCTAATTTTCGTCATTATTAATTCCTCAAAATACAAAATTACCAAAATACCCTTTATGTTGCCGGTATGGCCTAAAAATACCCCGAAATCCAACCTACACCCCCGGCTAGTGTTTTCTGACTATCTCGACCCTTCCGGACGCGTTGGCGCACTCAAAACGACCATACGGATAATAGAAATAAAAATCACTTTTATGATTAAAATATTACACCGTGACGCGGCGGTCTCACGCGTCTCAACAAAATTTCTAAAATGCCGTATATCAATCTCACGACAAATTTTTCATAATTCAATATTCATATAAAAACATGTATGCACATAATCAAATACCAACTCGCATCTCGTTAGTATTTTTAACCCGAATTAATTTCCAATTAATACGCATTTAATTAATTAATCCCAAAAATAAATATAGCCAAAAGTACGGGGTATTACATACTTCCCCCCTAATAACTGAATTTCATCCCGAAATTCGAAACTAGAAAGTACCTGCTAAAAACAACTCTGGATAACGTTCGCGCATCTCATCCTCGCGCTCCCATGTGGACTCCTCGACATTGTGATGTCGCCATTGAACACGCACTAACGGGACTATCTTTGACCGCAGTTTCCTCTCGCTTCGGTCCAAATAAGTAATCGGCCCCTCCTCGTAGGAGCTATCCGGCTGGAGATCGATGTCCTCCACAGCAATGTGAGAATGGGCCAAATTATCTCTAAGGTATTTCCTCAGCGAGGAAATATGGAACACATCGTGAATCCGATGCAAATGCTCCGTTAACCCAAGTCTATACGCAACCGGTCCGATCCGCTCAATAATAGGAAACGGCATCACATACCTTGGTGCCAACTTCCCCTTCTTCCCGAAATGCATAATCCCCTTCATAGGAGATACTCTGAGCAAAACCTGGTCCCCCACTTGGAACTCTCTGAAAAATGTCTTCGCATCAGCATAACTCTTCTGCCTGTCTTGAGCTACTCGAATGCGACTCCGAATCAACTCAATCCTTACCGAAGTATCCTGAATTACTTCCGGCCCAAGTAGTTTGTTGTCCCCCACCTCTAACCAACATGCTGGGGAACGACAAGGCCTACCGTACAATGCTTCAAACGGAGCCATGCCAATAGTGAACTGATAGGAGTTGTTGTAAGCAAACTCCACCAGTGGAAGGTACTGCTCCCATCCACCCCCAAAGTCAATAATGCACATGTGTAGCATGTCCTCCAACATCTGATTTGTGCGCTCTGTCTTCGCATCGGTCTGCGGATGATAAGCCGTACTCAACCGCAATTCCGAGCCCATGGCCTCCTGGAAACTCTCCCAAAACCGCGAAACAAATATCTTGTCTCTATCAGACACGATATTTAGGGGTACACCGTGAAGTCTCACAACCTCTGAAATGAAGAGCTTGGCATACTGTCCCGTAGTATAGTCAGTCCTTACGAGTAAAAAGTGAGCGACCTTGGACAACCTGTCCACAATTACCCAAACGGAGTCGTGACCCCTCTGCGACGTAGGCAACCCCGTGATAAAGTCCATGGATATGCTCTCCCACATCCACACCGGGACCTCCAACGGCTGTAGCAATCCTGCTGGTCTCTGATGGTCCACTTTTACAAGCTGACAAGTGGCGCATTTCGAAACAAACTCAGCGATATCTCTCTTCATACCGCTCCACCAATACTGGCGTCTCATGTCTTGGTACATTTTGTCCCCTCCTGGATGTACCGCGAACCGTGAGCCGTGCGACTCTGCCATCACATCGTGTCGCAATTCCTCCCCTTCCGGAACTACCAATCTCCCATTGAAGCGTAATCCCCCGTCTGAGCTAACGGTATAGGATTCGGCTCCCTCTTCTACTAATCCAACTATCTGCTCCTGACAGAACGAGTCATTAGCCTGTGCCCGTACCACCTTCGTGACAATCTGCGGTGTAACGGTCATCACAGACATGAAAGATCGGGCCACTGCATCCTGGTGTCCCAATTCCTTCCACTTTGCCTTCCACATCTCTGTCACCTCATCTGCTGGCCTATGGCTTAACGCGTCTGCTACCACGTTAGCCTTACCCGGGTGATACTGGATGTCGAACTGGTAGTCTTTCACAAACTCAAGCCACCTACGCTGTCGCATATTCAACTCCTTCTGCGTGAACAGGTACTGTAGGGACTTGTGGTCTGTGAACAGTTGGAACTTCTCCCCCAAAAGATAGTGCCTCCAAATCCGTAGGGCAAATACCACTGCCGCCAACTCCAAATCATGCGTGGGGTAATTCTTCTCATGAGTCTTAAGCTTACGGGAAGCATAAGCTATGGCTTGTCTCTCCTGCTGTAATACACCTCCAAGTCCTTGCAAAGACGCGTCGGTGTAAACCAAATACTCAACTCCCGGTCTCGGCAATGCTAACACAGGTGCTGAGGTCAATTTGTCCTTTAATTAATCGAATGCCAACTGACAGGCATCACTCCAGATGTAGGGCACACCCTTACGAGTCAAATGTGTCAAAGGACCTGCTATCTCCGAGAAACCCCGAATAAATCTCCTGTAGTATCCTGCTAGACCCAAGAAACTACGAATCTCCGTCGGTGTCGTGGGCTGTCCCCACTCCCTCACCGCGGATACTTTCCCCGGATCAACAGATATCCCCCGGTCGAAAATAATGTGTCCCAAAAACTGGACCTCCTTCAGCCAAAACCCGCACTTCTCATATTTTGCATACAACTCGTTCTGACAGAGTGTCTACAAAACTTGCCTCAAATGCTCGGCGTGCTCCTCCTCTATCTGGGAGTAAACCAGAATATCATCGATGAAGATAATGACAAACTGATCTAGGAAATCCCTGAACACCCTGTTCATCAAGTCCATAAACACAGCTGGAGCGTTGGTCAAACCAAAAGGCATAACCCGAAACTCGTAAGAACCATATCTCGACAAAAACGCAGTCTTCGAGACATCCTCCTCCCTGATACGCAACTGATGGTATCCCGATCTCAAATCAATCTTTGAGAAGAAATATGCTCCTCTCAACTGGTCGAATAAGTCATCGATGCGAGGCAACGGATACTTATTCCGTATCGTGACCTTATTCAACTCCCGGTAGTCCACACACGATCTCAGTGAACCGTCCCTCTTCTTCACAAACAAAACTGGAGCGCCCCAAGGTGAGGTACTTCTGCGAATAAAGCCCTGACCTAACAGCTGCTCTATCTGATCTCGTAGCTCTCGCATCTCTGCCGGAGCCATACCGTACGGTGCACGTGCTATAGGCCTCGTATCTGACAATAGGTCTATAACAAAGTCTATCTCTCGACTGGGTGGTAAGCCTGGTATATCCTGAAACACATTCGAATACTCCCTAACGACCGGGATCGAATCTAAAGGAATCAGAACCTCCTTAGAGGTATCCTCCTCTAGGTAATACAAATGAGCGGTCGATCCTCCCTCTGGGCGAGGCATCGCCACTACGAACATCTCTTGCCCCGGAATGGCAAAAAAAATGCTCCCCCTGAAGCAAACAATCATGTCCCTATAAGCTATGAGCCAATCCATACTGATGATCACATCGTGAACATGCATATCTAATACCAACATATCTGCAGGTAATACCAGACTACCAATCCCTACTCCCACTCCCCGGCATATAAAGAATATAAGTGACCCACTCCCCAATGGTGAGTCGACACACGTCACTGTGCTCTCTGCCGTAGCTAACAATCCTAAAGCTTTCGCGAAGTGTGTTGCTATAAAACAATGTGTAGCCCTCGTATCAAACATAGTGCCATGGATAGGAAACGTACCCTCAATCGCGGGCGGTGCCTGTGGAACTGCAGCTTGGTGGACGTTATAGACACGTCCATACTGTAGCTTCCCCTGTTGAGCTGGGACTGCTGGAATGGGTGGCAATGCTACCATCTGTGGCGGTGCGGGGAGAGCGACGGGAAACATAGGCCTCTGTGGCTCCTGGCGAGCACCCTGCTGCTGCTGCTGTGGGGACCTGCCCCTATGAGGACAATCCTGTCGCTTATGGCCAGTCTTTCCACAAACAAAACACTTCCCTGGGAAGTTCCCTCCTCTCTGCCCTTACTGTCCTCGGCCCTGGTGGCCGTTACCGTTCCTCCCTTGGCCCTGCTGGCCTTGGTGAAACTGCTGCCCATTCTGCCCCTGTTGGCCCTGATGGCCGTTTGGACCCTGATGGCCCTGACGGAAACCTCCCTGTCCCTGTCTGTAGTTCCCTGATCGGAACCTCTTCTGATCCCCCTACTGAGAGCCCTGCTCACCCTGTCTCTGCCCCTGAACAGATTGTGCCCCACCGGCACCATGTCCTCCAGTCCTGCCCTGATGGCTAGACTCTCCCGACCTCTTGCCCTCAGCCATATGAAAGCGGTGGTCTTGGCAGTGTAACAAAGCAGCGTTAACCACATCAGAATACGTGGCCAACGAAAGGTTCCCCAACAGATGCTGACGGATCCTCCAAGTCAACCCGTCGGTGAATTTCTCAATCTTCTTCTTCTCTGTTGGTATCTCATCTGGAACGATATTCAACAGATTTGTGAACTCGGCCTCGTACTCTGCCACAGTCTTACCCTCCTGCCTCAGATTCATCAGCTTCCTCCTCATTTCCGTATGAACAGCCGACGGAAAGTACTTTCGATCAAACCGCACCCAGAAGTCCTGAATAGTGAGAGTATCCCTCTCCTCCGCGGTGGTAATAGACTCCCACCACTGTAGCGCAGATCCAACTAGCTTGAAAGTAGCTAGCACCTGCTTCTGAACATCCGTGCACTCATACATCCTCAAGTGCCTCTGCATATCCTTCCTCCATTGGCTCGAGACTACCACATCTGAGCTACCTTCAAACTCTGGCGGATGCGCTTTCTGAAAAGCATCACGTACACGCTCCCAAGAAGACGGGAATGCATTTGCCTGTACTGGCGCGACAACCGGCGCCTGAGGTGGTGCCTTCTGAACAACGACAATTGCGGCATTTACCGCTTGGGCTACTATAGCTTCAACCTCAGCGGCATTCATCATGCCCTGAACTGGAGCGGGCTGGGGTTCGGGCGTTGCATCCCTGGGAACTCGTCGTGCACGTCGTGGAGGCATCTGAAATAGGAACAAAGTTTATAAGTTCGCTGTTTATAAACTTAAAATAGCTGAAGAACGAAGCATACACAAAAAGAGTACAACAGTCCTAAAATATAGGGCTCTATATCAAAGAAACTTAGCGGAAACATAATAAGCCGTCAGATCCTAAAGGACACTAGAACCTGATGCTCTGATACCACCTGTGACACCCCGACTAATTAAATACCGGGTAGCTACTCCTTTATTAAATTAATTCAAAATGCCAAGTTGGTCCAGTTAATAGCATCACTGTCGAAAACATTATAATGATTACTAACCACCTAGTATTTAAAAAGTAAGTTGCCAAATTTTAATTTAAAGTCTGATTAACATGCAACAAGTGGAATAAAGAATAATAACAACATTCACCATAATGAAGTAAATAGAATAAGCATCACATAACGTAAATAAAGTCTGGAGAAAAACTCCTCACTACAAATCCCACAACTGATAAGTAAACTGAATACTAAATCAATACATGCCAAAGTCTGATAACTGTAATGGAAAGATGTCTCTAATAGAAATGGGCAACATGCCCTACAACTGATAGATAATGACTCTGGAATCCAAATGATAGAAGCGTCTACGAGCAAATCCCTGTAGCTTCCCCAAACAGCTACATCTCGTCACCTGAATGAGTATCCTATGCATGGTATCCTTGTGGCTGGGCACCTAAAATGGTTTTACAAGGAAAAATAGATTTGAAAGCAAACGGGTCAGAGCCCGAATGTGGAGATATTTTAAAAACCTGCAAGTGCTTTAAAAACATTTAAAACATTAAATGCAAAGTACATGTTAGGACGTGCACTGATATGATATTCTCACCTCTCGTCTAACTGTGCACTCCTAACGTAAGTACCCATCTACAACGACACAAACCACTAATTAAGTGACATCATATCTAGCTAGACTGTCATAGGTCCTACCTTTTTTACTCGGTTCTATTAACATTATAACGCTCGTAATTAAATAGGGGTTTAACGTAAACTCAGATGCTCAATATGCAATATATTACACTATCAGCTAACTCGTTATGTTTTTCTCGAAACAATACCGTAATCATATTCACAACATTAACATGAGGGTTCCCATTAATTAAGTGTATATTATTCACATCATAAATATACAATACAAGCACCCCGAGAACTAAGCTGCGGTGCACACATACTCTTCTATCCATCCCGGTACATCACGTACATAAGGATTACATATTCCGAATCTCTCAGGAATAGTTTACAGATAACAACATCACAAATAATGGAGGCGAACACAGTCACATCACATGGGTCACGCACATACCTACGCTCCCACGATTAGCGGACTTATTAATATCCCAATAAGTCTTTCTATGACCTATGTTCATCAAGGTACCAGTCTAAATTCGGGCAACACAAGGATTAGAGGGCCCTAAGCGAACGCAACCTCCTGTGATAGCAAGTATGGTAGGTATGTCATACACACAATTAATATACCAATACTAAGTAAACACACGTCTTAGTAATCCCGTAGTTTAATCGTAGTACGATTCTCATTTTAGTTCCAATATATATAATTTACACACTTTATACAATTCCGGTTTATAATCATACGCGTCATAATTCATTCTCACGTCGCAGTAGACACTCACGTCTCAACCCAACTATCCCTCGTATATAATTTACTCCTCATCATAACCCAAAAGTCCCAAATCTATCAATACATCATCAAAGGAATTGTTAACTCTACTCTTGAACAAGTTTACGGGACTCCCAAAATCAAAATAGGCCAAAAAGTCCCAAACTGTCAACTCGTTAGAAGTCTCGTTCGAACGAGACTGTTCGAACGAGATTCCACTGTCAGCTCGTTAGAAGTCTCGTTCGAACGAGGCTGTTCGAACGAGATCCAGTTCGTTCGAACGAACTGTACCTTCTAACGAGATCTCGTTCGAAAGAAGTTATCGAATGAAGTTCCCTTTCATTTGAAGCGACTGGTCAATTCATTAGAAGCTCGTTCGAACGACCTGGGGAGGGGCTTCTAACGACTTGCCAGTTTCGTCCCAAATTTGTCTTAATCTCGTTTTTCACCATTTTTACTCCTCAAGTCTCAACCAAAATTCGTCCAATCAATGTTTTAAGGTCTCCAATCATCCTAAAACATACTAGAGTCATATACTAACACCTTTTAAGTAATTAATACATCCTAAACATTATTAGATCACAAGATTCTACACTTTTCTCCAATTCTTTTCAAGAACACAAACCCTAACATTTTAAATCATGAATTAACCCAATAATAATCCGTTTTGATTTCTTCCAATCACAAATATCATGAGAATAATCATCTACCTATCATTCTACATGCAATTCTCCTCAAGATTTTCAAGTTCTAAGTTCCAACTACATGGGTTTTCATATTTCACCAAGAACAAACATAAAATTGAAATTATCTAACATGGAAAGAACATTCTTTGAAATTAAATGGAATTAAGTCACTTGCCTCGAGTTTATCTCTGATTTAGATGTTGGTTTGATGGAGCTTTTCTGCAGAATTTCCTTTCTCTCTCTTTCCCCAAGCTTCTTCTCCAATGGTGGCTATGGTGGCTAGGGTTTTCTTTGGGAAAGTTGGAAACCTAAATGATAACCTCCGTAGCTTAATGGGTTAATATGGGTTGGTTAGTGGGTTTAGTGGGTTAAATCCACATCAGATTAAGACTCCTAATTTTCGTCATTATTAATTCCTCAAAATACAAAATTACCAAAATACCCTTTATGTTGCCGGTATGGCCTAAAAATACCCCGGAATCCAACCTACACCCCCGGCTAGTGTTTTCTGACTATCTCAACCCTTTTGGACGCGTTGGCGCACTCAAAATGACCATATGGATAATAGAAATAAAAATCACTTTTATGATTAAAATATTACACCGTGACGCGGCGGTCTCACGCGTCTCAACAAAATTTCTAAAATGCCGTATATCAATCTCACGAATTTTTTTTCATAATTAAATATTCATATAACAACATGTATGCACATAATCAAATACCAACTCGCATCTCGTTAGTATTTTTAACCCGGATTAATTTCCAATTAATACGCGTTTAATTAATTAATCCCAAAAATAAATATAGCCAAAAGTACGGGGTATTACATGGACTTTATGCACGAGAGGGGTTTAGGGACAATATTTTTATTGGTGCGGTAGACCTAGGTTTAACTTCTAGAATGCTGCGGGTGACGAGTGACCTGGGTACTGACTCACAAGTATCTTCCATAGTGTTGTAAATGGGATATCGCTTCAACCCTAATGTCACTATAACGGTGGAGATATTGAATGGTCTTTACGATTGGAAAGAGAATTGCTCTACCTTCTCGTGAAGTAACCCTGTAATGCTATATATATGGTTATCGAAGAGGCTCTGGGAAAGCGTGCTAATCAAGAGTGGTCAAAACAATATCCAATTTTTATTTTTTTCAAATTATCTATCAAAAACTTAGACAATCTAACCCAAAGTAAAATATTGCACCGATTTTAAACAAGTTGTGATTAAAGAGATTAAGAAATTTTATCCTAACCTAAACATGCATCTTAGTGAGTGCAGGATAAAATAAAGTAAATAAATCACCATGCCCTATGTACAAGGAAAACCCAAATGGGAAAGCCTTAGATGGCACAATTACACAAATTCACTATGATAAAGGATTTACGTAAGTCGACATATGACTTACAAAATGAATTAATTCCCTTGGAAGCCTTGTGCATCTTCGATCCTCAACCCCTCCTTCGTAGTGACAACAACATAGAAATCCACCCATGCAAATGCACAGTGTGTGAGTCCACACACACCTCGGTATCCACCAAATATCTCAGTAACCATCAATGGATTAGAGTACGGATTCCACAAACTTCTTCACCGCAACACCACACCATGGAGTCCACCGAGTGTAAAATTAGATACTGAGTCCACCGTATAAAATTAATTTCACAAAGATGTGGAAAATAAACTTTGGTGCCCAAAACAGGATCTTCCTACACAACTTGGGTAAAAAAATCGGGTTTTGGAGAGAATTTTAAAGATGTTTGGGAACGTTTAAAGGTTGGAAAAATCTCAAAGAAAAATATTGGTCCCCACTCCTATTTATAGGAGGCTTGTTAAAAATGAGATAATGATCAAAAGCATTTTGAAAAATAGTGAATTCTTTAAACATTTGTCAGCTCGTTCGAATGAGGTACATCACATTTTAATAAAGTACCTTAACTCGTTTGAACACCTTCCAAATGTAATTTCCAACGAGATTCTAGATGGTCCCAAAATTGATCTCGCTCGAAGCTATTATAACAAGGTACATGTACTCGTTCAAATAACATACCTAGTGTCGTTCTAACAACCCGACGAAAAAAATATTTTTGTTCTAAAAAATATTAAAAGAGATATAAACATTTTAATTTTTTTATAAAAATCCTAACACTAAGTTATTAAATATCAAAGGATCAAAATATGTAAGCATCCATACTTGAGAAATCCTCGAAATATGGAGACATAAATGAGCACAAAACGAGGTATGATTTTGTATATCTTCTAACTTGATCTCCACATGTTCAAGAAACCACATCATAAGCTTGAAAGGTCAACAACTCAAGTCCTAACCTATGACTAAAAGAGTTTTGTCCAATACGGAATAAAACCAAATTACATACAATTAACTTTGTTGGGAATTTTTTCTTATAAATCTCCCCCTTTTGTATATTCTAGGAGAAAACTAAAAATAAAAACTTTTATGGGCCATAAATCTCATCTAAGACCCAATCTCTAACCCCCAAAGGAAATATCACAACTTGATTGGCTCATAAACCTTGAGTAGCTTTGCGCACTTGAAAACTTTGTCATGCGTTGCAAACCTACCCACCGAAACACACCTTCAAATTAAAATATGTACATTTAAACACACCTTCAAATGCAACTTGAACATACAACAATATAAAATTCATAAGAATAAAACTCCCCTATGTCTAATGATCCCCACATAGGTAAGACATCTCCTACTAAGATAAAGATATCCTCCTAAAAATAAAGTGAAATGTACTAGTTCTCCCCCTTTTTGTTCAGAAATATACAAAGAAAGAATAGATAATAAACCATTTCTCCCCCATAAAATATATTTCTCCCCAAAAGTAAGAAAATATTATAGTAATTGATATTTTGAAAGAATAAATAATATCATGCAATGGTGTAAAGTGAAAGAAACACGACATGGTAACACAAGCGCAAATAATCCAAACAGTGATAAAGCAATACCAATACTTATGCAATAAATTAAACCTACTTGAATACATAATGAAACATGAGATTCCAATGTAAACAAGAAACATGATATACCAATATGATCATATAAGATGCTAATTTGATTCAATGATAAAGAAAATGTTAAATGGATTAAATAAAAGTGCAAAGACTCAAAACAAATGATACCATATATATAATTATGAAAAAGATACCATTGGTATATATATATATATATATATATATATATATATATATATATATATATATATATATATACATGCATAACAACCACAAAATGACACAAACACATAAGCTTTACCTATTAGCATAGTATCGATGTGTCTAAAATGTGGGATGGAATCAAGGGGCGTGAACTAAAAAAAATAAACATGACATTATCACTCAAAAATGTCCAAGGAGTTCTATATGGATGAATTGATTTTATCAAATAAAGATTTAGCCTCATAGTGACAAATAAAGTGAACTCACAATGGATACACAAACAAAATCCACACTAGCCTAAAAAATATTGATAATTCTGAAATCAATAGCGTCACAGATGAAGTAATTAGGACTCATTGTGCAAACCCATTGATATGCAACTAATAACACTGTCAAAATTAAATATATATCATTTTTAACTCTCAATCTCAAGATACCAATTTAATTGAGCATCAATGAAAGAAAATTTTGACCTTGGCAATACTTCTTTTCTTTTGCCTCTCAATTTTTTAGGCTCTTTCCAATGGTGTCCTTTCACGCAAGGAAGATATATACTTTTGTATACCTTTCTCGTGCACAACTATATTTTTCAGTAAAAAATAAACAAATGGGAAATCGTTTTTACATGAACAAATACCCCAATCAAATATATATGTATATGACAAGATTGTTCGTAGAACATTGCACCTTGCTCATGTAACATATGACGCATGTGTGTGAGGAGACATATACAAAGTGAATCCATTAAGAAAGTCATTTTCAGACTACTCCATGCAAGCATGATTAAGAACAGTCTAACGTTGATAGACATAATATATTGTTCGTGACACATGGAAACATGAAACGAAGTTGAATAAAATACACCATTATGCCAAAAAAAAAATGTGTAAAAATAAACTACTCATAAATAAAAAATCTTTTTGAGTTTTTTGAGAATTTTTCAAATTGATACCAATTTCACAAAAACAACTCAAAAGACAAACAATTTATTTTTTTATTTTTCTTAATAAGACAAAAAATAGGAAAAATCAATACACAAAAAGGATAAACATCATACAACTAGCAAACATATATATCATAAAGTATAAAATCTAGTGTATGGAAACAAGCAAACACAATCAATCATAAGATATAGCATGTGATACATTATGTCCAAGCATTCGAGAATCAACCATTCTAAAATTTAGCACCTTCAAAACGGATTTCGTAACCCAAATAGATGAATAACTAATACATCGAGTTTTGGGAACTATGGGAACACTAGAATTAGACTTCCTAGGGACTTTTCTAAGATGAAAACAAAATATCCTAATGTGACATTTTCCTACCACAATGCGAGCATGTCTAGGAACGAGAAATGTTACCTAAGGGCTGACATTTTCTAACGTCCTGGGAAACGGTCGACACTTATAAATAAACTTTGGTCTTTGCTTTAGGTGCGATAGTATTTTAATTATTTAAGTCACTACCAAAACTACTTGAGTATCTTAGAGCATCATTTAACTTCAAAATCTAGACTCGAGAAAAAATTTAGGCTCCTTCAATGGTAGGGACTCCTTTAAAATTTTAGTAATTCATAAAGCTTATCTCGATCCCCCTCAAAGCAAGTGAACTTATCCTTAAGAGTCATCTCACATGCCCTAAAAATGTTTATCGATTAATCATTATCATCAATGGCACGTACGTTAACCATAGAAACAAATATCTTAGAGTTCTGTAAATCATTCACTAAAACTCACACTCTATCATCACTCTCTATCTTAAACCCTTCTCAGGTTTTAAAATCATGATTCATTTCCATGAGCTTCTCACGAAGGATATATTTTTTTAGTTTGAATAGTTCACAAAAATATAACTTTGGCTTAAAAAATAAAATTTTCTTTTTCAAGGAATTTTATTCCTTTTGCAAACCTAAAATTTAAAAGAGCTAATTTATCAGCATGGTTGTGAAGCTCATTATACTCATATCAAATATCAAACTCATCATCATCGCTAAATGCATCGAACAACCTCTTACAACATGACCCAGCTCAAGAAACAAATAAACACGAGAGAGAGAGAGAGAGAATAGTAATATAACGGAAATGATGGATCTACATGATAACTTAACTCTGATACCAATTTAGAAAAGTGTTCTAAATAGGGAGTGGTCAAAACAATAACCAATTTTTATTTTTTTTAAAATTAAATATCAAACTTAAACAATTTAACCAAGTAAAATGTTGCACTGATTTTAAACAAGTTGTGATTATAAGGATTAACCAAATTTATCTTAACCTAAACACGCATATAGTTTAGTGAAGGATAAAATAAATTAAATCAATCACAATGCCCAGCGTATGAGAAAAACTAAAACGGGAAAACCACATACAAACCAACAATGAAAACTCACTATGATAAAGGATTTATCAAAGTCGACAAATGACTTACACAACGACGTGACTCCCTCGCAAGCCTTGACGCATCTTCACTATTCAACCCCTCCTTCAAAATGATAACGTAGGAATAAACCAATGTAACTACCATAATGTGTGATTTCACACACACCTCGATATCTACCGAACAACTCAGTAATCGTCAATCTATTAGAACACATAATCCACCACTTCATTACCATAACACCACACCATAGAGTTCAACCCGTGTAAACAACAAATACAAAGTACACCATATGAAACTATTCTCATAAAAATGTGAAGAACAAACCTTGGTGCCAAAAATAGGATTTTCAAAGCATATATGGACTCAGACTTGGATCCTAAACAACATGGGTATAAACTAGGGTTTTTGGAGAGATTCTTAAATAAGTCTGGGAACTTTTAAATCTTGTAAAAGTATCTAAGAAAAATGTTGCTCTGCACTCCAACCTATAGGAAGTTTATTAAAAATGAGATAAAGATCAAAAGTAGTTTGAGAAATCTCAAATTCTTAAAAAATTTCAAGCTCGTTCGAACAAGGTACATGTCGATCGAATGAAGTACCCCATCTCTTTTGAACATCTTTCAAATGAAATTTTCAATAAGATTCAACAACGGGCCAACAGTTGCCAAAATCGATGTCATTCAAATTTCGTATGAAGCTATTCTAAATAGGTACATTTACTCGTTCAAACGACATACCTAGTGTCATTCTAACGACCTCGCAAAAAATATTTTTCTTCAAAAAAATATTAAAAAAGATAAAAACATTTCAAAACAATTTTATAAAAATACAAACATCCAGTTATTAAATATCCCAGTATCAAACTGTGTATGCATCTATACTTGAGAGATCCTCGGAACTTGAAGACAGAAATGAGCACAAAACACAACATGATGATATAGATCTTCTAACTTGTACACTATGTCTTTCAGAAACCATGTCCCAAGCTTAAAATGTTAACTACTTAAGTCATAACCCATGACTTAGTGTTTTGTCTATCATGGAATAAATCCAAATTACATATGAATTGACTTGATTAAAAATTTGTGCTTATAGGCCTCGTCTGGTTGGTATTCCCCATTTCTCCCTTCAGTCAAGTATGGATTTTGGTCGATCTGTGGATGACTGTACTGACTGGTTGTTGTCACACGGAGCTATTTCCAAACATTGGTATGAGCCCTACTAGGGAGAACTGAAGCTTGTCTTACCATTGGATGACATTCATTATGCTCGATTTGGGTGTCTTCATCAGACTTCTTTTTATCTTCCTTAACAAATTTTGCATCAAGTGGGAAGGAAGAAGATCGTCCCTTCGCGTATGAGATATTTTTATCTCGTGGAGGACCTGACACTCACTTAAAAAGTAATTTGAAAGTTTTTTAAACACTTGAAAATGGCAATATCAACAGTTTAAAATTATCACAAATTTTATCATTGCAAAAATTTTTCAATGGTTCACAACCATTGCAAAAAGGTATTTGCAACGATTTATTATGAGCGCCCATTTTGAGTAATATCTACAAAAAAATTATAATGGCTTTGAACCATTATAAGTACATATTTTGCAACAATTTTGAACCGTTGCATTATTTAGTAAGCATTTTTTGTAATGGTTCAGAAATACTTACAAATAGTTATATGTAAATAAAAAAAATTTGCTCTTCCTATATATTATGAACCGTTACATAAAATTAAGATATAAAAAATAAAAATTATCCACCACGGGCTACACCACCCTCACATCTCAAACCACCATAATAAAAAAATTTCCGTAACAAATTAGTAGAGAGATCCACATTAAGATGTACTAAACGTTAAGACCATATTCCAGCCAAATATTAGTCAATTTCTAGAAGACCATAAGAAACCAAAATCAAATTCCGCTGGTAAACCTTGAATATATACATATATTGAAGAAGATTCAACCTATTAAAAAAAATAAAGATATTTAAAATTCACTCAAGAAAACATGTCAATTTTTTCTAAAAAAAATATAAAGTAGTTAATTCCTTCCTAGTACTTCTGAAAGAGCTGATCAAAAAGCCATTTTGTTCTCAACTGTTAGTTTGTAGGGTTAATGCTTCAAATATATCACCCATTGATGGTGCAAAGATATAGTCTCTTGTAGGGAGAACCAAATTATCAATACTATTGGAAAAACAAATATTTAATCAATAATAAATAATAAATTAAAGAACTTGAAGCATGATGATGCCAAGTTGCAAAGAGAATAAAAAAGAATAAAAAATAATAAGAACTCACTTGATACAATGATGTTGGTACCAAAGTCTCATATGTCTCATTTAGGTTGATAACTCCACAAACGCCAAGAAATTTCGAGAACAAACACCTAATAGTACAAACAGAAATGGAAAACTACGATGTATGGTCCATATGTCTCATTTAAGGCTTGTGCTGCCAATATTGCAAATAAATGATAATTAATATATGTAGGAAACAAGGTAAATTTAAAAAGTATCAGTAAAAATAAATCGAATTATAAAGTTTTTGCATCCATGGCCCCAAACTAAAAACTATTTTCAATGAAAACCTCCCCGAAGACCCCTTTTGGGGACTTTAGTAACATTCCTTATAACAATATCCATAGTTCATGGCTTTTTGTGCATTAGAAATACTTCATAAGGATAGTTTGCAATAAAAGCATACTTCTTGGGGAGTTGGTTATGCATTTCACTCAAAATGCTGCTTGGTTTGAAATTTTGAGCTTTCAAGGAATTCCATGATCATAAGTTCACATATAAAAGTCACTTGTTTGCTAAATTCAAACTTTGCATGTATGCTTTTTTTATGGTAAATTCAGCGAAAGTATAACAAAATCGAACCAAATGCACACTACGTAGTATCCCAAGAAACCTGCATTGATATTGAATGAGTTTTGCATGCAATGTCATGCATTATGTAAATAGATATTACTGGAGTTGGCTAGCGGATAATCTTTATCACTTCCATGCGACGAACAGATCAATATGAATTCAACTACATTTTGATTTTCATGATCCTGACATAAAAAATTAGATGGGCCACTCACACATTAATTTTTTGTTAATCAAGAAAGCTATAACTTATATGTTGCACCTCAAAACGATAAAAAAAAATCAAAATAAAGTATTTAAAACCAAAATATCGTTATCTAATATGTAAACATACCCCACCTCAAAATGGGATAAATTTTCCTTCAAGTTATTCATTTACTTAATTGAGTCATGAAAAGGAGAAAAATAATATTTAAACAAGAATATATATTCTTTTATATTATGTTTGAACCTTTGTGAGTGATCCTACTATAAGAACAATTTTTCTAACATTGATCATATCATTGCGTTAGGGTAGTTTGGCGTATACCGTTACAAATCATCACGCAATTGAGAAGATGAACGGAACTAATGCATCTCCATGTTTGAAGACTTCCTGACATCCCAAAAGGTATAAAATTGTTTAGAGTTTCAATTAATTCATAGAATTATATTTAGGATATTTAATTTTTATAAAAAAGATGAACCACACTTTTAATTTTCGAAAAATATTTTTTCTAAAACCTATAGGCAGAGTTTTAAAAATAATATTTTTTTCGTTCAAGTTGTTCGAGCGACAAGAGCAAGTCGTTCAAACGACATTGCTGTTTCGTTCGAACGAGATGCCATGTCTTTCGAACGATCCCGCCGCCTTAAGAATTTTTTATTCTTATAAATACTAGTTTGGTGAACCATTTTGTTTAAGACTTTTGACAAAAACATTGCTTCATATTCTGGGCAAAAGTTCTTCTAGTCTTGTGTGTCAAAACACTTTTTAATTCACAAAAAAAGCATCCTTGAATATGATTCTTGTGAATTAGTTTAGAACCCGAGATTGGTTTGTATCTATTTCCATACACATTCTGGAGAGGCACTTCATGGATGAGGATTCATTGCTGACATAGGCTGAGGCTAGGCTGAATTGGGACTACGCATTCTTGTGCATTTGTTGCGGTTAATCCATTGTGGAGTTTATTGAATAAGTTGTAAGTTATGATTTACTGTTCATAGTGAAATAAAAGGTTTTACCCAAAGTTTTTTTTCCTGAATCTTGACCTCCTCATATTTACGTATTTGATTTATCTATTTTATCACATAGTTGCATGATTATGATAAACAAGTTAAAATTTCTTTATAAAGTCGATTTTGTATAATTAAAATTGGTGTTGCAATTTTTTGTTGAAATCACCCTTTGCGAGTGTTCTCTCTTTCTCAAATTGGTATCCGAGCGGATTACGCTAATTTATTGCGTTTGACCTTATTTATTGCCTTTTGGGTGATTGTGTTTTTTCATCGCTCCTGTGCTTGTTTTTACTCTTGATGGATTCTCCTTATTTTGACGATTTAACTAGTTTGAATTTGAAGTTTGTGAAAAGAATTGATTTTTTGGAAAAAGCAAATTATCGTTTTAAATCCGCCATGGATGTTTTGCAAATGGTTCAAAATCAAAGAGATTTTTATCGTGAGAAATTTGTTGCTTTGGACAATAACTCTAATGCTTTAAAATTTTCTAAAAAGGAGAGTGATGATAGAGTCCTATTTTTAGAAAAAGAATTGTAGGACATTAAAAATTCTAGGATTTGTGTTTATGCCAATGAGGATAAAAATATTTTAATCAATGAGTTTATGGAACGTGAGGGGACTCTTAGGGAAAAGTGTGCGTATTTTGAGGGATAAAATGATAGGAGTCACAAATTTGGGAAGAGTCTAATTCTTTGCTTGAGTAAAAAATTTTGGTGTTAAAAAATGATTTGACAGACTCGAGTAGTGTTTGTAGAAATTGTAGTGGCACAAGTTTCTAATGCTTCCGTTGTCAAAGCCAAAACCATTATTTGTTTTAGAGGGTCAACCAATCCCAAGGACGTTAGAAAAGGTCAACCCATAGGTGTCGTTCCACCCGTTTACACATGTTCACATTGTTATACGAAAGGGCACCTTAGGCATTTTTGTTTTGATCTTCGAAAAGGTCCTAGAATGTTGAAGTCTAGTGTTACCTTGGTTCCCCTAAACCCCCATGCATTGTTGCACACCTATTTGGGTTAAGAAATCACTTTTAGCAATAGTAGATGGTAAACTAGTTGATTCTCACTTGCTTGCACATGATTTGCCTCTTGACATATCAGATCGTTGATTGCTTGCATGATTTATATACTTTTTCTATTATATTTTTCTTTTATTGAGTCATATTTGAAAAATACAAAAAGATTTTTGGTTTTATATATATTTTTTAAAAAATACAAAAAGATTTACTTTTTTGAAAAAAATCAAAAAGATTTTCAATTCTTTGTGTGCTACAAAGTTGGTATGGAACATTGGTGTGTTTTAATACAATTATATACACAATTTCCATGTGGATAGGACATTTAGTTATGACTCTGGATGCTTAGATTGTTCTTAACCATGTTTATGGAGTTGTTTCGACATTAATTTGATTTACGGATTCGACATTGTACATGCCTCTACACACACATGAACGAGTTTATTGGATGTTGATTTCATGATGTACATTTGAACTTAGTTTGATATTCTCCTATCAATCTTGTCATCTACATGTTTATTTGACTCTGTAGGATTTGTGCATCTAATTACCGTTTACCGTGAGAATTGAAATTAAAAAAATAATGAGTGTCCACGGAAAAGGGTTGCGAGAGTGTAACAATGACTCGTCGTGAAACCCACCGTTTAAAAAGAGGCAAAAAATAAATTAAGGCAATAAAAAGAATAATATGCCAAAAAAAGAGGGTCAATTTGTTTAGTTTGATATATACATTAAAAAGAAAAGAAAATAATTATTTTGAGGAAGTTTGGATGGAAATATCAACGGGTTTTCACAATGACAATGTATCCTAGTTAAACTTATTTTGTCATGACGCTATTGATTTGAAGAATTATTTTAAATCCAGGCTTGTGTGCATCGTGTTTGTTTTGTTCATATTAAGTTCAACTTTAATTATCACTTAAGGCTAAAGCTTAGTTTTATAAATTTTTGCAGTCAATTAGAACTTCTTGAACATATTTGAGTGTTTGGGTTATAATTATTTTGTTTCTCGTTCACGCCTATTCATTCCATTCCACATATTTGAACACATCGATACTATGCTAGTGTGTATGATTTATGTATTTTGAATTGTGGTTTGTTGTCTTTTTTACCTATATATGTGTGCTGAATTTTCTTAAATATATTTCTCATATATTATATGTGGTATGTTTGTTGTATTTGTGAATTTTTTTTTTGAAAGAAATTAAATATTTCAAAAAGAGTTGGTGTGTTTTGTCTTTGAGATGATCATTACATGTGCTTGACTTAGATATTTTTGTGATGATATGCTTTCCTCATCATGATACTTTGGAATTAATGTTAATTGTTTTCACTTCTTTATATATTTTTCTATTTCTATAAAAACGAAGGGGTAGGGAAAATTAAAACGGACGTTCTTAATGAGTTTGAATTATGGGGAAGAATTTATTCACGTTTAATTTGTTTAAAAATCGATGCATCACGAAGGTATATGTTTGTTGTATCATGTGTGTAGGTACTTTCTTAAAGAGGAATTTAAAGACACATGGATGAAGATAAAGTTTTAAAGGGACGGAATTTTTTGAGGACAAAGTGACTTATGTCATCCGTTCTAGGGTTGGGAAGGGTATTAGTAATTTTGTAATTGGAGATTTTAATTTTAATTTCTTGATTCGGTCTATTTTAGAACCCTAGATTTATTTGTATCTATATGCATACACCTTCTAGAGAGGCATTCCATGGCTGACTTGTGATACCTGTGGGGATTCATTGCTGACATAGCCTGAGGATGGGTTGAATTAGGACTGCGTGTTCCTATGGGTTTGCTACGGTTAATCCATTACAGATTTCATTGTGTAAGTTGTAATTTGTGATTTACTATTCATAGTGAAATAAATAGTTTGACCCAAAAAGTTTTTTTTCCTCAATCTTGGCCTTCTCACATTTACCTATTTGATTTATCTGTTTTATCACATAGTTCCATGAGTAGGATCAAGAAGTTAAAAACAGTTTATAAAGTTGCTTCCACATATTTAAAATTGGTGTTGCCATTTTTTGTTGAAATCATCACTTGCGAGTGTTCTCTCTTTCTCAAATCGATATCAGAACGGGTTATGCTAATTTATTGAGTTTGATCTTATTTACCGCTTTTTGGGTGATTGTACTTTTTCATCGCTACTGTGCTTGTTTTTACTCTCGATGGGTTCTCCTTGTTTTGACGATTTAAATAGTTTGAATTTGACTTTTGCAAAAAGAATTGAAATTTTGAAAAAAGAAAATTATCATTTTATATCCGCCATGGATCTTTCGCAAATGGTTCGAAATCTAAGAGGTTTTTATCGTGAGAAATTTGTTTCTTTGGACCATGACTTTAATGCTTTAAAATTGTCCAAAAAGGAGAGTGGTGATAGAGTCCTATTTTTAGAAAAATAATTAGAGGACTTTAAAAGTTATAGGGTTTGTGTTTCTGCCAATCGGGATAAATAATATTTTAATCGATGAGTTTATGGCTCACGTGAGGAGACTCTTAGGGATAAGTGTGTGTATTTTAAGGGAGAACATGATGACATTCTAGGAATAATTAAAAATTTAGAGAAGGAGTCCCTAATTTTGGAAGAGTCTAATTCTTTGCTTCATAAAAAAATTTCGAGTTAAAAAATGATTTGACAGACTCGAGTAGTGTTTGTAGCAATAGTAGTGTCTCACATGTTTCTAATGCTTTCGTTGTCAAAGCCAAAACCATTATTTGTTTTAGAGGGTCAACCAATCCCAAGGACGTTAGAAAAGGTCAACCCATAGGTGTCGTTCCACCCGTTTACACATGTTCACATTGTTATAGGAAAAGGGCACCTTAGGCATTTTTGTTTCGATCTTCGAAAAAGTTCTATAAAATTGAGCCCTTGGTTCACAAAATCCCCATGCATCGTTGCACACCTATTTGGGCTAGGGAATCACTTTCACCAGCACTAGATGGTAAACTAGTTGATTCTCACATGCTTGCAAATGATTCGCCTATTTCCATATTATATCGTTGATTTGTCACATGATTTGTATACTTTTTAGTCATATTTGAAAATACAAAAAAAAATTAGTTTTATATATTTTTTAAAAAAAATACAAAAAGATTTTCTTTTTTTTGAAAAAATTCAAAAGGATTTTCGGTTATTTGTGTGTTTTAGTTTTACACATTTGGTTTGACATATTGGTGTGTTTGAATCCAATTCTCTATGCAATTTCCATGTGGTTAGGACATTTAGTTATGACTTTGGATGCTTATATTGTTCCTAACCATGTTTATCGAGTTATTTCGACAGTAATTTGATTTACGGATTGGATTTTGTACATGCCTCCACACACATGCATGAGCTTATTGGATGTTGATTTCATGATGTACATTTGATCTTGGTGAGATGTTCTCCTATCAATCTTGTCATCAACATGGGATTTGTGCATGTAATTATTGTTTACTGTGAGAATCAAAATAGAAAAAATGATGAGTGTCCACGGGAAAGGGCTGCGAGAGTGTAAAATTGACTCGTCGTGAAATCCACCATTTAAAAAGATCCCAAAAAGAAATTAAGGCAATAAAAAGAATAATATGCCAAAAAAGGGGTTCAATTTGTTTAGTTTGATATATACATGTTTGGATGGAAATATCAACGGGTTTTCACAATGACAATGTATCCTAGTTAAACTTATTTTGTCATAACGCTATTGATTTGAAGAATCATTAAAATTATAGGCTTGTGTGAATTGTGTTTGTTTTGTTCAAATTAAGTTCAACTTTAATTTTCACTTGAGTCTAAATCTTAGTTTGATAAATTTTTGCAGTCAATTAGAACTTCTTGAACATATTTGAGTGTTTGGGTTATAATTCTTTTGTTTTCAGTTCACGCCCATTCATTCCATTCCACACATTTGGACACATCGATACTATGCTAGTGTTTATGATTTATGTATTTTGTGTCGTGGTTTGTCGTCGTTTTTACCTATATATGTGTGACGAATTTTCTTAAATATATATCTCATATATTATATATGGTATGTTTGTTGTATTTATGAATTTATTTATTTTTTGAAAAAAATAAAATATTTCAAAAAGAGTTGGTGTGTTTTATCTTTGAGATGATCGTTACATGTGCTTAACTTATTCTTTTTGTGATGATATCTTTTACTCATCGTAATGCTTTAGAATTAATGTTTATTGTTTTTACATCTTTGTATATTTTTATATTTCGATAAAAATAAAGGGGGAGAGAAAATTAAAATGGGCATTTTTAATGAGTTTGAATTTTGGGGAAATTTTATTCATGTTTAAGTTGTTTCAAACTCGATGCATCACGAAGGTATATGTTTGTTGTATCATGTGTGTACGTAATTACTTAAAGAGGAATTTAAATACACATGGATGAAGACAAAGTTTTAAAGAGGAGAAGTATTTTAAATACGAATAGACTTATGTCATTCCGTTCTAGGGTTGGGAAGGGTATTAGTAAATTTGTAATAGCATATTTTAATTTTAATTTTGTGATTCGATCTATTTGTTTGTTTTGTACCGGAATAGACAAAGGGGGAGATTTTTAAGATCATTTTTTCTCACATTGTTCATAGTATAGTGTTAAGCTAGTTTGGCGTATCTTGTTTCAAATCTTCAAGCAATTAAGAAGACAAATCGAACTAATGCATCTCCATGCTTGAAGACTTACTGGCATCCCAGCAGGTAATAAACGATTTAGAGTTTAAATTAATTCTTAGAATTATATTTGGGACTTTTAATTTTTATCAAAAAGACGAACAAGACTTTTACTTTTCAAAAAATATTTTTTCTAAGACCCGTTAGCGGAATTTTTAATATAATATTTTTTTCGTTCAAGTCGTTCAAGATATAGGAGCAAGTCGTTCGAGCGATGGGAGCAAGTCGTTAAAGCGACAGGAGCAAGTCATTCAAATGACATTCCTGTTTCGTTTTGAACGAGAGGCCATGTCGATCGAACAATCCCGCCGCCTTAAGAATGTTTTATTCTTATAAATACAAGTTTCGTGAACCATTTTGTTTAAGACTTTTGACGAAAAAGTTACTGCATATTCTCAGCAAAAGTTCTTCAAGATTTGTGTGTCAAAACACTTTTTAATTCACAAACAAAGCATCCCTGAATATGATTCTTGTCAATTGGTTTAGAACCCTAGATTGGTTTGTATCTATTTGCATACACCTTGTGGAAAGGAACTCCATTGCTGACTGGTGATACCTATGGGGATTCATTGCTGACATAGGCTGAGGCTGGGCTGAATTAGGACCGCGTGTTCTTATGGGTTTGTTTCGATTAATCATTTACAGATTTCATCGTGTAAGTTGTAAGTTGCGATTTACTGTTCATATTGAAATAAGATGTTTTACCCGAGATATTTTTCTTTTTTGAATCTTGGCCTTCTCATATTTGCGTATTTGATTTATCTGTTTTATCACATAGTTGCATGATTAGGATAAATAAGATAAAATCGGTTTATAAAGCCACTTTCGGATAATTAAAATTGGTGTTGCAATTTTATTGTTGAAATCACCCTTTGGGAGTGTTCTCGCTTTATCAAATTGGTATCTGAGAGGGTTACGCTAATTTATCGCATTTGATCTTATTTACCACCTTTTAGGTGATTGTGCTTTTTTATCGCTCCTGTGCTTATTTTTACTCTCGATGGACTCTCCTTGTTTTGACGATTTAAATAGTTTGAATTTGACGTTTGGGAAAAGAATTGATTTTTTGGAAAAAGAAAATTGCCGTTTTAAATCCTCCATGGATATTTTGCAAATTGTTCAAAATCAAAGAGATTTTTATCATGAGAAATTTGTTGCTTTGAGCCATGACTTTAATTCTTTAAAATTGTCCAAAAAGGAGAGCACGACGATAGAGTCTTATTTTTAGAAAAAGAATTGGAGGACTTTAAAAATTCTAGGATTTTTATTTGTGCCAATAAGGATAAAAATATTTTAATCGATGAATTTGTGTCACATGAGGAGACTCTTAGGGATAAGTGTGCGTATTTTAAGGGAGAACGTGGTAACCTTCTATGAATAATTGAAAATTTAGAGAAGGAGTCCCTAATTTTGAAAGAATCTAATTCTTTGCTTGAGTAAAATATTTTGGAGTTAAAAAATGATTTGACAGAGTCAAGTAGTGTTTGTAGTACTGGTAGTGGTTCACATGTTACTAATTGTTCCATTGTCAAAGACAAAACCATTATTTTTTTAAAGGGCCAATCAATCCCATGGACGTTAGAAAAGGTCAACCCATAGGTGTCGCTTTTGCATAATTAAAGTTGTTGTTTTAATATTTTGTTGAAATCACCCTTTTCGAGTGTTCTCTCTTTCTCACCTAGGAACAATATATAAAAAGGCACGAGGCATATTTGAGGTAGTATCAGGGAGATGAGTCATTAGCATGACAAAAAAGTGACACACGTAGAGAGGTACATTAATTGAAGTTGGGAAGTGGTGACGTCCATGGATGTTGTGGCATGTACGTAACTGGATGATGTGGATGTTGCGGTAAGTACTTAACTGAAGCTCATGAAGAAATACAACATACTAGATAACTAGACAATGTGGCTACATTTCCGAAACAAATGCCCACATTAGGCTTGAAATAGATTCAGAGTCGAAATTGTTTGACTAAAGAAACGAAAACTAACCAACAACATTTACTTTTCATATCTAATTGTGTTCACCATGAGTAATCATCAATACTCACTCATTATATACTTTCCATACTCATGTATGTGTCTATATTATAAAATGTAGCAACAAATATGGAAACTAAAGTAATGGATTCACTTAATGAATACCAGTGCATTCAGAATTGTAATAGTTACAAACCTCAACAAAAATGAAATTAGTTAATGAACCTATAAGTTAATCAATTTACATATGTCTATTAAAAATAAAAAGAATTTTTCTACAATGCAATTCCCCCAGCCTGAAACCCTTCCGAATGTTTAATTACCAGGATGATATACGATAATAGTTTTAATAATAAAACAGAATGCTTGCAAAAAAGACTATGTCTATTAAAGATACACGCTTGTATATAGACAATTTCCATCAAACTGTATATGTCAAAATTTAATTACATTACAACCACCACCATGCCAAATCCAAAATAGTTCTCTAACTTCCTTTTAATTATTTTCCGTTGATAGTCCCTTCACTTCATTATTTCGATTATAGTTTTCCACAAAAAACTTCCTCATTATAATTTAAGAACAAAATACTAAAAACCCTATAGATGAAAATCGGTACCAAAGATTCTGTAAAAGGGTAGTTTAGAATAATGGAGGCGTAATCCCTTTTGAGTTTGGTAATGATAAGTTAATTAACAAAACCTTGGATTAACTATAGGACACACAAACACAATGAGAAACCGAATAGGTTCGGTGTGTGATAATTGATTTAAATTAAATTAAATTCGCAAGATTCCAAGTAACCCTTATTTAATTCGAGTCTATTTAGAAACAACCCATAAACAAACAACTACGGTGCGTGTGTCAACCCATAAACAAATAAAGTATGCGAAACAAGTTTAAGAAAAAATCCTCGCAGGGCAAAACCTTTTATTTCACTATAATAAGTAAATCGCAACTTACACGGATTACAATGAAATACAGTGACACACGAATACCCGTAGGCGTCGGTCGGTGTCGTCAGCAATGAATCCACATGCAGCGAACCCACATGAACCTCAGTCCAATCAACAAAGGAAGAACCGCAACACTCCTCAATGACACGCAGCCATAAAACTTTGTAGAGACTCCCTCAACAATGACACGCAGCCCTCAGTTGCAAAGATCTCTCCACAAAGGTTTGAACAAACACAAGGTTGTGTTCTTGGGTTACCAAAAAGATTCACAAAGGATTGGTAATTGTGTTAATCAAAACATGAGTCTTGGGACTCAAAAAATATGAAGACTAGAGGTATTTGGACTCTCAAAAACGTCTTCCAAAGTCTTGCAAAATTGCTCCCCCGAAGGTGGTTTAAATAGAAAAACAGATGAAGAGTTTTGCAAAATAAAAACACTGAAATTCTATCCAGCGTACAGGTACCCCGAACCGGTTTGGGGTACTTCATGCGGTTTGGGGTACATCGGTTTGGGGTACATCTCTAGTTTGGGGTTAAAAAAAAAATAGCATTCTTCAAGGAATTTTCTCCAACTTCAAAAGGTCATAACTCCTTCACCGTAGCTCGGATTGAAGTGCCGTTTCTTCCAGTATCTTCGTTGCGGCGAGCTATTCAACTATACAATTGACCAAACCTCTGGACTAAGGCTGTAAAATTACTAAAATGCCCTTGAAGTCTCCTATTGTGCCTTTTTTCACTGTTTTGACTTCCCTTGCGTACCACTTGCATTAAGTCCCTAACATCGTGGAACGTGAAGTCGTTGAGGCAGATGTGGGACACATTAATGGAGACGTTGAATGCTTGATTCCCAAAATTTGGATAGAAGCCGTCATGTGAGATCGTGAGGTGACGTGCCAAATGTAGTGGCGTACGACATACACAAAAGTAACATGTTGGACATGAGAAAAATGTCCTTACAAATCTCCCCCTATGTCTATGCCGGTACATACATAAAAAATCCGAATTATCAAATATGAAATTGCCTATACAAATCTACCCTCCCATGAACCCAAAATTGGAAAAGGTACAAATGAATAGTCTTCATCGTTTGTTCTTCAAATCTTCAGGAATCTCAAATCTTTTCTCATCAGGGTGTGAAATTCAGAGATCATCAATGTAGTACCTACAAAGAAAAATACCAAGTGACGTATCGAGTTTGAAATGAGATAAACATGGATACCAATTTATGATGAACGCATAAGTCAAATCTCAAAACTCCCCCAAAATTCAAACTCCCCCATAAAATGATAATTCTTTCTCCCCCTTTTTATGATGTCCAAAAATAGACAAATAAGAAGAATGAATCAAACAAGCAAAATCGGGGTGTCACGGTATACAAAAAAATACACAAACTATTTTTGATTTTTTTTCAATTTTTTATACAAAAAAAATAGATACCATTTGAAAAAAAATGCTACAAAAATCACACCATGGATTTAAACTCAAACAACCAAGTCATGGAAACGGAATGTATGGGTGCGAACACATTCGATAGGTAAATCAACTCAATCAATCATATGTGCACGATGCATATGTGTACCCCTAACGAATGATCATCAAAAGTATCCTTAGGTGTAAAAAATTTGTTGAATTTAGATGACATCGTCTTATGCAAATCAACAAATCAAAGTCAAAGTGATTTCCACACCAATAACGTCCAAAACTATGTAGCGCATTTTCAAGCAATTCAAGGACGTGCAAACCCGTTTTAAATTTTCCAACCAAACTCCCTCAAATATATTATTTTTTAGAGGTAATCTAAATTCTCAAACTTTGGAGAATTGGTGCAAAAACCTAAATGGCCCATAATTTGGCATGAATTTCTTTTTATTGCCTTTTAATTTTTTTGGGCTCTTTAAACCTCTTTGGACCTCGGATAATAAAATTCCTCCATTTTTAGGTCCTTTTTAACGGTGGCTTTTGCGCAAAGGATATATAATTACCTTTCTCAGCCCCTCCCCATTTTTAAACAAAGCACACAAACTCGCAAAACGGTTCTTATATGCACAATTTCCTTATAAAAATTTTATCGCGCTTGGTTCGTTTTAAGGACAGGATTGAAGTGAAAACACCCAACCAACATGTGATATGACAAGCACAATAATCAAATAAATCCGTGCAAGTGTGCATTAAAGGAAACATGAGTCAAACATGTAGGAAGTAACACTTAATTACATCTTAATGACTCCAAACATTATAAAGCACAAGGATGAATTGACCTATTGTCTCAAAACACTATCAAAAAGTCACATGAAAATAATGGAATGATGTTGTGACTCGGTCATCCAAAGTGTTCATCCATAAACGGTGCAAATAAAAAACAGAAATCTTTTTGTATTTTTCTAAAAATTTCCAAAAACAAAAATCTATACAAAAAGTACATGTCACAACGCTAGGAAACATATATTAAAAAACATAACTAGCGTATGAAAAATATGCAAACACACTCATCTATATGAAATGGCAAGAGAAGAATCATGTGCAAGCAAACGAGAATCAACTTATCTAAAATCTAGTGTATCCAAAAGTGATTTCCTAACCCAAATAGATGTGAAACAACGTGTGGTGGATTTGGGAACAACGGGAACACTAGACATAAATTTCCTAGGACATTTTCCAAGATCAAAACAAAAACGCCTAAGATGACCTTTCCGACCACAATATGAACATGTGTAAACGGGTGGAACGACACCTAAAGTGTGATCTTTTCTAACATCCTTGAAATTAGTTGACCCTCTAAAACAAATGATGTTTTTGGCTTTAGCATTAGAAGCATGAGAACAAGATGAGCCATTACCATCACTATCAAACCTACTTGAGTCAGTCAAATCATTTTTTAACTTCAAAATTTTTGACTCAAGCAAAGAATTAGACTCTTCCAAAGACAGGGATTTCTTTTTCAAATTTTCAATTAAACTTAACAGTTTATCACGCTCCACCTTAATTAAAATAAACTTATCCCTAAGAGTCTTTTCACGTGCCGTAAAATCATCGATTAATTTTTTATCCTCGATGGCACAAACGAAAACCCTAGAATTTTTTAAGTCCTTTAATTCCTTCTCTAAAACTAGGACTTTCTCATCACTCTTCTTTTTGGCAATTTTTAAAGAATCAAAATCAATACACAAATTACCAAAGTGTTCACGACAAATATCACTTTGAGTTTGGAACTCTTGCAAATATTCAATTTTAATTTTAAAGAGAGAATTTTCTTTTTCCAAAACTTTAATTTTTTTGCAAAGTTTCAAATTCAAACTTTTTAAATTTTCAGCATGGTCGTGAATTTTTTCAAAAATAGGCTCCTCATTAAATGGGCGTTCCATTGGAAAAATTACGATTTTTCACAAAACAGATTTAAAAAAAAAATCAATATCACACGATTTTGCGGAAAATAGGAATACGCAATAAATTAGCATAACCTGCTCTGATACCAATTTGAGAAACTGAATAGGTTCGGTGTGTGATAATTGATTTAAATTAAATTAAATTCGTAAGATTACAAGTAACCCTTATTTAATTCGAGTCTATTTAGAAACAACCCATAAACAAACAACTACGGTGCGTGTGTCAACCCATAAACAAATAAAGTATGCGAAACAAGTTTAAGGAAAAATCCCCGCAGGGCAAAACCTTTTATTTCACTATAATAAGTAAATCGCAACTTACACGGATTACAATGAAATACAGTGACACACGAATACCCGCAAGCGTCGATCGGTGTCGTCAGCAATGAATCCACACGCAGGGAACCCACATGAACCTCAGTCCAATCAACAAAGGAAGAACCGCAACACTCCTCAATGACACGCAGCCATAAAACTTTGTAGAGACTCCCTCAGCAATAACACGCAGCCCTCGGTTGCAAAGATCTCTCCACAAAGGTTTGAACAAACACAAGGTTGTGTTCTTGGGTTACCAAAAAGATTCACAAAGGATTGGCAATTGTGTGAATCAAATCATGAGTCATGGGACTCAAAAAATATGAAGACTAGAGGTATTTGGACTCTCAAAAACGTCTTCCAAAGTCTTGCAAAACTGCTCCCCCGAAGGTGGTTTAAATAGCAAAACAGATGAAGAGTTTTGCAAAATAAAAACACTGAAATTCTATCCAGCGTACAGGTACCCCGAACCGGTTTGGGGTACCTCATGCGGTTTGGGGTACATCGGTTTGGGGTACATCTCTGGTTTGGGGTTAAAAAAAAAAATAGCATTCTTCAAGGAATTTTCTCCAACTTCAAAAGGTCATAACTCCTTCACCGTAGCTCGGATTGAGGTTCCGTTTCTTCCAGTACCTTCGTTGCGGTGAGCTCTTAAACTTTACAATTGACCAGACCTCCGGACTATGGTTGTAAAATTACGAAAATGCCCTTGAAGTCTCTTATCGTGCCTTTTTTCACTGTTTTGACTTCCCTTGCGTACCACTTGCATTAAGTCCCTAACATCGTGGAACGTGAAGTCGTTGAGGCAGATGTGGGACACATTAATGGAGATATTGAATGATTGATTCCCGGAATTCGGATAGAGGCCGTCCTGTGAGATCGTGAGGTGACGTGCCAAATGTAGCGGCGTACGACATACACAAAAGTAACATGTTGGACATGAGAAAAATGTTCTTACACACAACTTAGTGAAGATAAAGCTGGGATAAACTCACAAATCTCTCGTGTATAACTCAATAAAACAACAACAAACTCAGAAGTAACTCATTTAAGGGGAGAGAGAAGTAAGCACCCTAGATACACCTTGGCAGGTAGCCCAAATACAACAACCACCCTCAAGAAACTTTGTCAAGTATTAAAAGCTTCATAATAAATGATAATGGGGGGTGAGTAAAACTCTCTGGTTTGTATTAACTACCTCTTGTATATTTCTTCTCTAGCAATATCTTCTGAACTCTAAAAAAGAACATGCCCTCTCCCCAGAGGTGGTTACGATCTTTAAATAGCCCCCACACCACTCCCGAGGTAACACAGTCATCAATGCCTATGAAAGACATCCCTCATACTTTGTGTGACCAATATTAAATACCTGATGCCCTAGTTATCTCCACGCCATAGACATTAAATGCCAAGGTATGCCTTTTGCCTAACCACTGTGTGTCAGGGGGCTGTCGCTATAGAGGTGGCTTACCAACTGTGTGACAGCCCCAAATACCATGGTGGTTTACTCAAGTGCAGATTTGAAATTGTCTAGATGGCTAGTGACATCACCTATAGTAGATGTGACATTGAGTAGAGGACTGTTTGGTTCACAGCTCAACGCCCGATGAAACTTAAAGCCACTCCACCCGAGGTTCCACGGTAAGGGTCATTCGGTATTTTACCAGGTGTATCTAAGATGGTTAGGACAAGCCCTAATGGTGACTCACTTCTCAATCCTCCAAACCAAGTTCATCTGATGTTCCCACGACGAGGTTGTTCGATAGAGCATGAAAGCTCTCCTAGGCCCTACCAAGATTGGTCTCTCGTGAGTACCGTTCGATCTCACACGAAATTATTATCATTCTCATTATTTCATTACAACCATTATAGCTCATAGTCAATATAAAAAAAATACAATCTGATTAACTAACACAACAAGATAAAGTATGAATTTCCGCGCTAAGATGCCTCGCTTGAGCTTCCACACTGAACTGCCTCGCTTGAGATGCCATGCTGAGCTGCCTCGCTTGAGCTGCCACGCTTGAGCTGCCTTAATCCCAAACATTGTTGTCAATGGGGGCATTATCCCTAATCTCAGGATTACCTTCAAACCCCCTCTACATTTGCCCATTTGTGGAGAGATTTTTTGTTGGAACAAGAAATGTCTGCACGAAAACTACTCAATTCGATGAACCTGCTCTCCATGAAAAAATTCTGAGCCAAAGTTCTGCGGCTTATTAGTGCTTTGGCGAAGGGACATCGCCACTTTTTCCTTACACTGAGCTTCAACCTTTAGAGCTTTACTATTTGAAATTCTCCCGAAAGGCCTACTAACCTTCTCAAATATTTTTTTTTGCTCCGAGGAATTGAAATTCTCTAGTTCATACCATTATAGAGTATAGTTGTGAGAAGTGATTTTTTTTTTCGTTAGGACTGTCCCTATCATTAGGACTTGTGAAATTCTCCCTTGTAACGCTTTTTTATGTTCGAAAAAGTAGAAATACGCCCCGATGTAGCCGAGTTACAATTTAAACAATGTTTAGACTTGTGGCGAAGGGACATCTTCTTCGTTGGGAGTTTATTGGATATGTCTGACAAAATATATGGCGACAAAACTCAAACTTTCTTAAGAAGGAAACCTTTTCTATTCCCCAGGTGTCACTTGGCGCTGCCTTTTCAGCTGTCAAAACACTTCCCGAAGTGCCACATGTTCATTTGAAATGATTATAGGTGGCCTTGAACATTTAGTGGTGGGAAACTTAATAGGCAGGTTTAAAAGGTTTCAAACGTCTCTTTTTTCAAAACCCTTCTCTTTCCTTCGTCTTCTTCAACCTCCCATCTTCTTTAGAGAGAGAACGTTATGCAAAAACCCCATTACTGTCCAGCTTTTTACCTAGCTTCTGCCTTCTCTCATCTTTTATGCCACCATCAGTGGTTGTGTTCCTCCCTCTTTGTTCCTAGCCCTTCTTTTATTGAGCGATTGCGTTCATCACCTGCTTACAATGGCTTCTTCAAGTTCCTCAAAGGTTACCACCACCGCTTCTCAGCCAAGCTCCCCTTCTACCACCTCTGGCGCCGCTGCTACCCCTAGCACCACTACCCTAAATGCTGCTCATTAATAGCAACTAAGCCTCTATCGTCGATCTCCCATCTTTGATGAAGATGATGAATTATCTGATGTATGTAAGACCTGCCATTTCTCAGCCATGTATGACCCTTTACTCTTGGGTGATGAACATGGTGATTCATGAAAATAGGGCTACCTTCCCCCAGAGGGGACTCTGCGCTTTCGGTTGGACCGTGGTGACTTCCCCTATTCTCATATCGATTTCGAGGCACCTGGGGGGTCGCTAACCCATTTCGCTGCCTGGCACACACATATGCAGAGTTCTCACACTGCTACTCTTACGAAGGTTGGTCTTTATTGAGCCTACTGGTTTGGGGAGTTCACATTTTTTAAGCATAACGCTGCACTCCAAGTTCTAGTTTCCAGATGGAACGTTACAACTCACACGTTCTTTACTGCGTGGGGAGAGTTCACCATCACGTTGAAGGACATCTACGATCTACTTAGGTTTGAGCCCATGGGTGAGTTTGCATACCACGATGAGGCCTTGGATGCCACTTGAGTTTGAGCTACTTGGATTTAAGCCCATAAAACGAATAAATGCTGAGTTTTAACGATGCGCTCCCGTCGTTCCTCCTTCGGCTGCCTTCCCCACAATTCTGGTTGATCCAACTGAGCCGATGGCAAAGAGAAGAAAGAGTTTGAAGGTTCCTCGAGATGCTGATATTGTGGGTGCGAGGAAGAAGGCTTTGGGTACCAAGTCCCAGAGGAAACGAACCCCCGCAGTACCTCTCTCCTCAGCTCCCTCTATTGTTGCCTCCTCTCCTCCTTCACCAGTGGTTATATCCTCTCATTCTCCTTCTGGATCTAAGGTATGTGTGCATGCTTTTGTTCTTATTCCCCTTTTTTAAGGAAAGATGCATCTACTTATCTCTTGATAACTTTGGTGTAGGGAGTTGAAGAAGAAAGGCCCAGTCCCCCCCAGTCCCTCCGTGATCCCTTTCGTGGGGGGACATTTCAGTATCTCTCAAGATGATACTACTACTCACAATGCCCCATGATTGGGCTCATTTACTCCCGCCGTTCGACCTCTCTGCGCACGAAGGACGCTTCTGTGGGGGGAGGTGCCATTGAATTTGGGGGCATATCTTCTCCACCAGAGACAACTCCCCCGGTCCCTTTTGAATTATCATCTCCGCATGAGGTTACTCTACCCCTCGTTTTGGTTGCAAAAAGTGCTCCTGAGGTAACATATAATATTTTACTTGTCAGTTGTCGCGTCTCTCTTTTTATTTCTTTTACCACCCCCTGCTTATCACGCTGAATTTTAATATGTTGGGACACCTTAGGTTGAAATGGCATCCTTGTTAGCTGACTTACTGCTTCCCACCATGCTGACGAGACCCATAATCGCGGTTCCCCTTTTTGGTGCCATAACAGGGGTAAGTAACATATAGATGCATTTCTCCCTTTTTCTTGTACTTTATCCTTGTATCTAACTCGTGGCTTTATGTTTGCAGCTTTCGCTAAGTCTTACCTCGCCCTTTTCTCTTAGTGGTATTCCTCTTTTTAAGGCCAGGGTCGATGCTTTTTCCCAGAATGATGGTTCTTCGGTGCCTACCCATGTTGTGGTATAGGTTGGAGGTCCATCGTCTTCTTTGAGCAAAACTCCGACGTTGGCCTTGGTACCTTTTGTTGGCGAGGGAGCTTTTCTGACCGTTGAAGCTTTTTCAGATAAGGGCACCGTTGAGGCTTCTGAGGGGGTAATCCTTCCCCAAACGGTTCCTATCACTATAGCCTCCACGGTGACTCCAATTCTCGCTCCTGCAACTGCTGAGGTACTTCGATAATTTCTCTGTATTTCTCAACCTTTCAAACTTTACCTATGACGGTGACTTATAACTGAAAACACTTGTTGAATATTTTTCACAAACTCCACCTATAACGGTGATTTAACAATGAAATCGCTTGTTAAGATTATTTTATAAACTCCACCTATATCGGTGACGTAACAACGAAAACGCTTGTTAAGATTTTTTCACAAACTCCACCTATATCGGTGACTTAACAGCGAAAACGCTTTTTAGGATTTTTCATAAACTTCACCTATATCGGTGACTTAACACCGAAAACGCTTGTTAAGATTTTTTCACAAACTCCACCTATATCGGTAACTTAACACCGAAAATGCTTGTTAAGATTTTTTTCATAAACTCCACCTATATCGGTGACTTAACAACGAAAATTCTTGTTAAGATTTTTTCACAAACTCCACCTATATCGGTGACTTAACAACAAAAATTTTTGTTAAGACTTTTTATAAACTCCACCTATATCGTTGACTTAACAACGAAAATGCTTGTTCAGATTTTTTTATAAACTCATTATTTCTTCTTCATGTTCTCAGGTTTCTCGGGAGGAATCTCCACCAGTTCTTTCGCCCATTGCCTCACCCCGTCGGCAACCCGTTATCCCAGAATACTCTAGTCACAATGATCAAGGTTCCACGACTGGTGCTGCTGCTGAAAGTGAATCTGGCTGTGAGCTTCCTCTGGTTGACTTGGATCCTCATGCCTTCTACCTGATGATGCTTCAGCATTCTCCTTAGATGCCTACCAACCATCGCTTGGTAGTTGAGAAGATTGCAAGCCACCATCCTGAAACATTCACTGTGGATTACCTGCATTCTAACATCTCTATAAGCTTCAGGGCATGGCTATCGTTGTGGAATAAATTGCCAGCACTCCGACCTTAAACATTTCCAGACCCCTCCTCAACCAATTCTTGGGCTACTTGAGGGAGTTGGGTCACGATGGACTTCATTTTGATTGGCTTATCAAGCACTTAAAATTTTTAAAGAGCCAGCGGCTGGATAGCCAGAGCGAACATGCTCCGAAAACATCAGGAGGATCAACGAGCTGAGAAATCTAAGCTGGATGAGTTAGCACCTCTCCTTACAGCTATTGACAAAGAGGCGTGGGACATCGAAGAATCTCTTCGTCTAGCAACGCTGAAGCGAGATAGACTCCTCATTACGCGTACACAAGCGCAAACGAGGCCATAGGTTTCTATAAATGCCCAACAGTCTTACCTGGCAGCTTCTTCGGGCCTTCCTGCATTTTTTCTCTGCTCCAGATCTTTGGTTCCTCTTAGGTCAATGATTTGTTGTAAATATTATCCTTTTCTTATTTTTATGTAATTCTTGGTTAATAGCTCCCAATTTTGTAATGCCCCAAAGTTTATGAATGAAGAAAAATGTATGTTTTCCCATGTCATTTATTTGTGTTACAACTATTTGTGTACATTATGAAGTTCTATAATTTCTTCCTCTCCATTCGAGTTATAAAAAAAAGAACTTGTATATTCATAACAGCTAGATACATTAGTGGTCCAAACCTAATCATTTACACATGATAGACTTTTAACCATTTGTTTTTAATCTTGAATGGCTTGTCTTCTTCTATCTTAGAAATTAAGTAATAACCTGAGTCATGAGCTTCTTTTACAATAAAAGGTCCCTCCCAATTTGCTGCAAACTTGGGTAGTGGAAGCCCCCTGATGTGCTTCACCGTTACTTTTAACACGAGGTCTCCCTCCACAAACTTCCTCGGTCTCACTAAATTATCATATGCCCTGGAAAGCTGTTTCATATACATTTGAAAGTGTTGCATCGCATTATCTCCGTGTTCATCCAACGCTTCCAGCTGCACATGTCTACTCTGAGGGAGCATGCTACTTTGCAAGGTATATCGAGCAGAGGGAACTTCTACCTCCACCGGAAGGATTTCCTCATCCCCATAGACAAGGGAGAATGGAGTGTACCCTATAGGTTTCCTCTTAGTTGTTCGATAGGCCCACAATACAGCGGGTACTTTGTCATCCCACGGTCTTGGAAAATCCTCCATCAGTTTAGCCAAAATGTTAACTAAGGTTTTGTTAGTTACCTTATCTTGACCGTTGCCCTTTGGATATGCCACCATTGAAGTATAATGAATAATGGAATACTTGTTCGTGAGCATTGTTACCTCTGAATTGATGAAAGGGGTTTCGTTATCCGAGAGGATAACCTTTGGGGTCTTAAAATGGTAGATGATGTATTCTCTAATGAAGTTTCTCACCACCCCTGTTGTTTCCCTTCTCAGTGGTATCACTTCGGCCCATTTTGTAAAACACTCTGTTGCCACTAGTATCCATATCTTCCCCCTCGAAGAAGGATGTATTTCCCATACCAGGTCGAACGCCCAAGTGTGATGAGGATAAGGTGTTGCTAATGAGTGTAGGTCCACCGATGGGGCATGGATTATATTTCCATGAAGTTAGCAAGCTTTGCACTTTCAAATGAACTCAGTAGAGTCTTTCTCCATTGTTTGCCAATAATACCCCAACGTCATCAACTAGTCATATAACTTGGCCCCTCCTATGTGAGCTAGATCATTCACCTGTTTGAGGACCTCGACTGCTTCTTCCTTCACGATGTAATGCAGCGGCCTATTAAAGTATCCCCTTCGAAAAATATGCCCCTCTTGAACATAAAACCTCGGGGCCCTTCGCTTAAGTCCCATCAAATCAATCTTCTGTGTTAGGATAACTCCATCTTTAATGAAGTCAATATAGGGCTGTTTCCAGTCAACTTGAGCTTCCACAAAATGACATTCAACTTCTTGGAAGAATAACTGGAAATTTTCGCACTTTCTTTGTAGCTCTATCGCGTCTTGTTTCATTTTAGGCCAAAAATACCCCTCCCTTTGAATTCTTTTGTAAATAGGTATCTCAGTTGTTTCACAATATTTTTCATATGTTCTCTTCAATCTTTGCTTTTCTTCTTCTGGGCCGATGCACCTTAATAACCATCCTCCTGCGTTCCTAAAGTAAAGGTTCCCTTGGTTTGTGAAGTATTGGCCTAATTCCCTTAAGCCCCATCATTCCTTTTATCAGACTCTATTTGTTCCCTAATCTCTCCCCTCCATTCTGCTCCCTCCTCCATCGGTAGAATTGTCCGTACTATCGAAGGAGTTGTTCTTCGTTGGATCATGACGGTAGTTGCATCGTTCCTCATGACTATTTTCTAGGAAATAGTGGCATAGACGTCTGTATGGCGGTTCATGATTCTGGGATGTCTTTTGATCTTCGTCCGATGGAACTGGCAGAGGAGCTTCTGAATGATTATCCTGTATGGTGCCAGACTCATGTGTTTCAACGCATATTTTCCGTTCACCTGCTGAATTACAAAATTTGAATCACCTTTGATGCAAAGTGAAAGAATTCCTCTTAGAAGAGCCTCTACTAACCCCAACATCAATGCTTCATATTCTGCCTCGTTGTTGGAACAAGGAAAATCTAGCTTGTAGGAAAGATAAATCTCCTCCATTCCTTTTTAAAGAATAACCCCTGCTCCTCCTTTATTTTTCACCAAAGATCCATTAAACTGAATCGTCCATTCCTCATCAGTTTCATCTAGGTGACTGGCCTACAAATTATCTCCTGGAATACATTCTTTGGGTGGCTCAAACGTTCCCGGGGGGGAGATTGCCAACAGGTTGACGCACGCTTGGCTTTTGATCGGGAGAGGAACCACACACTTTAAGTCATATTCGAAAAGGATAAGGAACCACCTAGCTTCCCTACCAATCAATATAGTTCTTGCCAATAAATACTTAATAGGTTCACATTTAGTTACAATATGATTTGTAAAAGACATCATGTAATGTCTAAACTTTTGTGCTACAAAAACTAAGGCTAAACAATGCCTTTCCAAGATGCTATACCTGACCTATGGCCCATATATGATTCTACTGAGGTAGTAGACCGATCATTCTTCCCCATCAATCTCTTATGCCAATAAATCTCCCACGTACCTCGTGGTAGATGTGAGGTATAGCTGCAATGGTATTCCTACCTGCGGGGGAATCATTATCTGTGGTGAAATGAGGAGCTTCTTTAGCCCAATGAGGGACTCTTGGTGGATCTCCTCCCAATTGAATTTCATGTTCTTTCGTAATAGCTGCATCAATAGATGTGTCACTTTGGCTAATCCAGGCACAAATCTCCTAAAGTAGGAGACTTTACCGACGAAACTCTTCATCTCCTTCGCCGTTCTTAAACTTGGAATCTCCAAGATCGCTCGCTGCTTGTCCTAGTCCATCTGTACCCCTTGTCGATTAACCACAAATCCTATAAATTTTCCACTTGTTACTCTGAAGATGCATTTTAGTGGATTCATCTTCAATTTATACTTCCTGCACCGGGCAAACACCTTACTCAAATCGCTCAGATGGGACTCCTCCCTCCTCGATTTGATGACTAAATCATCCACATAGAATTCCATAAATTTATGGAAGAAGTCATGAAAATAGCCATCATTGTTCTATGGTAAGTAGTCCCAGTGTTCTTGAGTCGAAATGGCATTACTCTGTATATAAAATTTCCCAACGGTGTTCTAAACGCCATTTTCTTTACATCCATGGGGACCATCTTAATCTAGTTGTACCCTACATACCCATCCATGAAGCTATACATCTCATGACTAGCCGTGGCATCTATTAAGCTGTCAATGGAGGGTAGAGGGAACTCATCCTTGGGGCAAGCTCTATTCAAATCTCTGATGTCTACACAGATCCTTATTTATTTTTTATCTTTCTTTCCCACCGGCACAATGCTAGATAGCTAAAGCGGGTGTTGTATCAGCTTGATGAACCCTGCTGCTAATAACTATTAGACTTCTTCCTTAATCTTTAAGTCTAGCTCAGGCTTGTACGTTCTGATTGCTTATTTCACCAGGATGGCTGAAGGCATCACGTTCAACTTGTGGCAACTGATTCCCTCATCCAGCCCTTCAATCTCTGTGTACTTCCCCGTGAAAATGTCCATGAACTCCGAAATCAACTCCACCAAGGCCTCTCATTTCTTCCTACTGAGATCTTTCGAGATGAAAATAGGCCTTGTATCCTCCCCTTCTTTTGCTAGGTTTAACTGCTACAACTCCTGTACATGGGGCTTTGGTTGATATGCCATGTAATTTGGTTCTTTAACGACATCTTCCATGAACTCTTGTATGTTGGAATTATCTATCACCATATATTATCCCTGTTGATCCACCAAAAAGCACTCATATGTCGAATCAGCCTCATCATCAGCTTCCTCGACCTCCCATTCACAACATTATAAGCGATATACCACTTTTCCTTCTTCGGTAACGACTTTCTTGCACTACCTACTGGTAGCTGTAATTGCCTTCTTCTTCTTCTTCTTCTTCTTCTTCTTCTTCTTCTCTCTAGAAGCCTTAGCCACTCTTTTTACTGAGAATCGGCTCAGCACGCTTGGCTGTTGGACCTCATGTTCCATCGGATCCATTTTGGGCCTCATCTTATCTCTGAGCTGCTTCGAGATATTTTGGGGCAGAGGGACCACTTGGTGAGCTTCTTCGGTAATCACTATTGTGCTTCTTGCAACTTCTTTATTCTTCTCGTTCAAGGGCCCCATCTTTTCTCTAATCGAGGGAACCCATGCTCCCTCCATCCTTCTTGTTAGGACGCGAACATCCTCCTCCAATTCTGTGTAAAATGATACATCTACCAATTGAGCTTCCTTGATAGCGAAGGTCCTCTTCGTAGCCCTAATGGTCACCTCTGTCCCCTTGATATTTGCCTTGGCGCATTGGTGATACGTCGAACGAACTAGCCCTTGGTTGTGCATCCACACTCTTCCTATCAGCAGATGGTAGGAAGTTGCACTCTCTATTATGTGGAACTTGATATGGGAACTCAAATTTCGTATCACAATCCTAACATTCACATAGCCAATGGACTTAGAAGACTAGTTATCATACCTCGAAATTACTAAAGGCATGGGTACTAACCTTTCCTCCGAAATATTAGCTGCGTGGAAGGAGTTTATTGGCATGATATTGATGGAAGCTCCCCCATCCATAAGAGTCCTTGCAAAACTAACTCCGTTGATGTTGGTGATCACATACAATGGTCTATTATGAGGGAATCTTACGGCCCTATCTGTATCGTTGAAAGTTACTTCTGACAGAAACTTCTTCACCAACCTGGCCATGGGTCCCCTCCATCTCAGTGAGGGGATCGCGTTCTTCCTCGCAATGTCAAGTATTGCTAGGGTTATTTCCATCCTACTCTCCTTCGGTATAACCACTTAGTCGAAGAACTAGGTGAACTTTGGGGATTTTGAAACTGCACAGTATTCTAAAATTGTGTTTGCTTCCTTACCTTCAATGCTGTATACATCCTCCACGCCTTTAGCGATTGCTTCATCGTAGGCTAATACTACATTAGTCATTCCCTTAACATAATTTTCCAAAGCTTCCTCGAACTCCTCCTGCTTCGTCGTTGGCTCTCTTTCTTCTCTCTCTGCCTCTTCATCATAGGCCACCACCAGATTGACCCCGTGTGCTGGGAGTGGGTTGTTGTTAATGTTCTGCGGAGGTATTTGCAACGTTCATGCCTTCACGTACTTATTAATGATTCTTCTCAGTGTGAAATAGCTCTCTGTTGGATGCTGGATCTTCCGATGAATCTAGCAATATTTGGGATCTGCCCTCGTTACCGCATCGGGTTCCCCAACGAGAATGCCTTTTGGTTCGTAAACCGTTCCTCCTTAGATCATTGCGTTGTAACAGCCGACAACCTCCTCCACTGTACAAGGCAATGCTGGTGGGTCCTCCCTGTCTCTTCTAAACCTCCTCTTATTATCCTTCTTCGGTGCCTTACCCCCATCTTCTCCCTCGGTGTACCCTACCCATGGGTGATGAGACCTCCCCCCCGAAGGTTGTATCGGCTGCCTAAACATTATTGGCACCATCACTGAACTTGGTCGCACAATAAATGAGATGTTTCTTATCGTTTTTAAGAATGCCGAAAAAATCCCCTCACGCGTCTCATTGATAAGATGACAGATGTACTCAGGAAGCAGCCCCTCCACTCAGATCTGTAATAACTTGGACTCTTTGGCCTCCTCCCTCACATCGGGGGACCTTTTTATGAACCTTCGAACGTAAGCCACCACTTTTTCCCTGGGTCGTTGCTTCTCCCTCCCCAATTAGGTGAAAGTAAACTTATCCTCTGCCATAAAGAACTTCTGGACGAATAAAACATGCATCTCCTCCCACGTGGAAACACTCTTGGGAGCTAAGTGAGAATACCAGGTGTATGATTTATCGGTCAGGGATTTAGAAAAATCCCTTAACCTAAGATTCTTATTATTGTTATGCACCCCCAAGTGTTCAACGAAATGCTTAATGTGTACCTTCGGATTTCCACCTTTTCCTGTGTATTTTTCAAATATAGGAGGGATATAATCTTTCGGATAGGGCTCAACGTTGTATTCCTGGGGGTAAGGTGTTCGAAAGTCGTCATAAACTGAAGCTACCTCGCCAGCAAATTGTGAGGAAGCTTTTATGATCTTGAACATCTCTTTCTGCATTTCCTTCCTCCTTTCCTCCATGGGTGATGCCACTGGAGCAACAACCAACGGGACCATAGGCTGAGTGTCCGTTACAGCTGGAGCAATCATCACAGTTAGGCCATTGATACTCCTGAGGTTCCCATTGCGGGCTTCACAACAGAGGGTATACTTACTGGGATTGTTCCCATTATGGCTGCACTTGTTGGGATCGTTGGGGCTGCCCTTGGTGTTATGAAAGAATTGGCTTCAAATACTCCCAACACCGTTGAAGCTACCGGAGTTTACAAAAACTCGTAAAACTTATTCGTGAGGAGTGCCACTTGAGATGGTCCCAACGCAACACTCGTGGAATCTTGTGTCACCCCTGGAACGCCTGTCCTTGCCTGAACTGGAGGTACCTCTATTCGAGGAGCCCCGTCCCTTAGAGCCTCCAGTTCTCTTATTGCCTATTCTTCATTGTGTTGAATGTCATCAAAGTTAAGCCTTTGATTAACATTATCCTGCGTCATACTCCTTTCTTAGAAGAATGCCTCCCCAACAGAGTCACCAAATGTAATAGGGTAGTTTAGATTAATGGAGGCATAACCCCTTTTGAGTATGGTAATGATAAGTTAATTAACAAAATCTTGGATTAACTATAGGACATGAAAACACAACTTAGTGAAGAAAAAGATGGGATAAACTCACAAATCTCTCGTGTATAACTCAATAAAACAACAACGAACTCAGAAGTAACTCATTTAGAGGGAGAGAGAAGTAAGCACCCTAGATACACCTTAGCAGGCAACCCAAATACACCAACCACCCTCAAGAAACTCTATCAAGTATTAAAAGCTTGGTAATAAATGACAATGGTGGGTGAGTAAAACTCTCTGGTTTGTATTAACTCTCTCTCGTATATTTATTCTTTAGCAATAACTTCTGAACTCTCAAAAAGAACATGCCTTATCCCCATAAGTGGTTAAGGTCTCTCCCAGAGGTGGTTAAGGTCTTTAAATAGTCCCCACACAACTCCCAAGGCAGCTCAGTCATCAATGCCTATGAAAGACATCCCTCATACTTTATGTCACCAACATTAAATACCTGATGCCCTAGTTATCTCCACGTCATAGACATTAAATGCTAAGGTATGCCTTTTGCCTAACCACTGTGTATCAGGGGGCTATCTCTAGTGAGGTGGCTTACCAACCGTCTGACAGCCCCAAATACCACGGTGGTTTACTCAAGTGCAAATTTTACATTATCAAGCTAGCTAGTGACATTACCTAAAGTAGATGTGACATTAAGTAGAGGGCTATTTGGTTCATAGCTCAACGCCCGATGGAACTCAAAGCCGCTCCCCCCGAGGTTCCATGGTAAAGGTCCTTCGATATTTTACCAGGTGTATCTAAGATGGTCATGACAAGCCCCAACGGTGCCTCACTTCTCAATCCTCCAAACCAAGTCCCTCTGAAGTTCCCACGGCGAGGTCGTTAGATAGAGCATGGAAGCTCTCACAGGCCTTGCCAAGCCTGGCCTCTCGCGAGTACCGTTCGACCTCACACCAAATTATTATCATTCTCATTATTTCATTACAACCGTTATAGCTCATAGTCAATATAAACAAAAATACAATATGACTAACTAACACAGTAAGCTAAAGTATGAGTTTAGATGCTAAGCCGCCTCGCTTGAGCTGCCACGCTGAACTGCCTCGCTTGAGCTACCACGCTATAGCTGCCTTATTCCCAAACACTGTTGTTAATGGGGGTATTATCCTTAATCTCAGGATTACCTTTAAGACCCCTCTACATATTCCAAAACATAATTTCAAAATAGGAAATGCACAATAACGATTCTAATCGTTCCATTAACGGTTAAACTTCCACTCAAGAGTGATAGATAATATTAAGATTTGAATATCATGTTAACCGTTCAAAAAAGTAAACTTTGAACGTTGGAGGATATATCGATTATAATAGTTGAACAATGAGACGTTATTAGAAATGTCTAATTGAGACATGGGTGGATATTACACTAGAAAATTCAATCCTTTATATTCGTGGGTTGCACAATTATAGGCATGAAAAAACATAGTGCTTTTCATGTTCTAATGAGTGGAATAATAAAGTAAAAAAATCTCAAATTTGTAATATCTTCTCTTAGAAAATGGTTATAAGTTTATTGTGTGAAAGATAAGATACTAAGCACGTCGTTTAGATTAATGACCAAATACAGTCTTTACTTTCATTACTATTTCAATTGTCATTTATAGAACATTTTGTGCATTTATACATTAATAATTTTCTTCCTCTCTCATTTTATCGTAATTTTCACTGCATTAACAGCAGTTTATGCATAATGTCGTTGAATACATGTTATGTATTACTCCATTTTGCACGCAAAATGATTTACAAGAAAAGATCTATTGATTGAGTAGCCGAAAATATGACTACACTTGATTTCCCTATATCATTGTTTAGTGGTAGAATAGACAATAAGTAGAATAATTATAGTCACCACAGTGAATTTACGTATTTACAACATTGTTCTTACCCATAGAGCAAAGGTTATTCCCAAACAATACAAAGTCCCTTTCAATAATTACAAATTGGGGTCGGGTTTCTAATTATAAGGATACGCGTCATTAATGGACATGTCTATCATGTTTCCGAGGTTTATAAAAATAAAGGATTTTTCATGTGAGTAATGACTAACGCACTCTCAATATATCAATTAGTTATAAAAGGGGCACCTCCAACAAGCTTCAAAATCATATAATTTGGTATAAATATTTTGAAGATTTATATTGTTAATTAAAGTCATAGAGAAAGTAAGATGCTATTGATGTCATGAGATTCAAACACCAGAGTATCTTCACTTTCATGCAAGTAGATTATGAAAGTATAATTTCTAAATCTAACAAATTAGGACACCAAATAGTTGATCCTATAACAAATAGAAAATGCAAAGTTGCAATCGAGATATAATGGAACTCTTAGAATGAGCAATAGATACATACTACATAAATACACACATGCGGTGTACTACTAAATAGACACAAATGTAAGAGATAAAAGGTTATATGAGATCAAATAGAGTTGTAAGTAACTAAAAAACTTTGGAGATATAAAAATTCAAATTCCAAATTCAGTCATATTTCATAATCTATTCTCATCATTGATCCAAATTCCTAATGCATATATGATTGGACAAATAGTGAGGTCTACAAAAATTAAACAGCTTATAAAAATCCAATTTTAGTGATTTTAGATTAAGAAATTGGTGTCAACCTCAGACTATTTATCATACTTTCATCACTAATTGATAATCAAAATATAACTTGTAGTTTATATAGTTTTTTTCCTTTGTTCATTAAGGAAATAATGATTTATAAGTGTGTTGTGTTTCCATATACACCACTGCAAAACCCAACGAATTACATTTAAAAACAATGAAAAAATATATAGTGTAGGTGACACAAACATGGAACCAAGTAAGAGAAATTAAATACTTCTGTAGCCTACAAATTTCGTACAAGATTTCCATCAAAATAACCTACTTGGGTATTTTATAAAACATGTATCCTAAAACTTTCATAACTCAAAGTGTCGGTCAAAATTTGCTCTACACAATGAACGGTGACCGATCATCGCGTGGCTACAAAAGTTATGAAACATTTATCCCACACGATGACTGGTGACCTGCACAAATTGAATGTTGAATCAAGAATACAATGTCTTTCCAAATTTTCACCGAAAATAGAAACCAATGGAAAAATTTAGGAAATTATTATTGGTTGGTTTACTTCATTACCCATGTTTCAGTAATGCTTTATTATGTAAACACACATGTCTATTCTATTTCCCAAACACTAGTATCATTGCCATCCGTTATAAATATAAAAGCATGATGATGACGATATATGATATAGTACAGTATTCACAAAATATGTCCTCGGAGTTGATAATTAGTATGCTTATAAATAGTTATTAAACCTACCAAAATAGGAAAATAGAAAAATCAATTTCTTCTGGTGCCGAAATTGGACCTTTGCCATACTAATTATTTAATTAATTACAAGAAAAGTCCATTGAAGTTGAAATATTCATTTCTCCTATTGCTTAATCTTATATATGGTATTGACTTCAAATATTGAGAATGTTATATGTTATAGGCCCTAAGGGTGCTAATATGTCAAATGGTACAAAACAAACACGCCAACTACTTTTTTTAAATTCCAAATTATATGCTCAATTAAACAAGTTACCCAAAAAAACTTATCACCGGTTTTCAACAAGTTGTGATTAAATCGATTAACTAATTTTATCTTAAACTAAACAAGCATCTCGGTTAGTTCATAATAACATAAAAGTAAATCAAACCTCAACATCCGATGTGTAGGGAAAACCCAAATAGAAAAAACCTTGGGCATCAAGCATTGTGTGTGATTTACTTTATTTATTCCTCTCACCTAGATGCATGTTTAGGTTACGATAAAATTAGTTAATCTATTTAATCAAAACTTTTTAAAAACTGGTGATAAGCTTTGTTTCAGTAACTTGTTTAATTGAACGTAAGATTGGATTTTTTTTTATTAAAAAATTGGTTTGTTTGTTTTGCACTCTTTGCCATATTATAACCCTTCGGGTCGATAACACATAGCGTTATCAAATTGGTACCAGGGCCAGAACACTATGTTATTGTGTTAGATTCCTATTTAAGCATGAATTCAAGTTGTTATTATATGGAGGGTTAATCATTCTAAAAACTATCTTTGTTTAATAGGTCTAACTACGCATACCGGAAAGCGCAAATGGAATTAGCATTATATCGTTAGTTGAGAAGGAATGGAAAGTTGTATTTAACGGTTAGTTCCCAACCATTCCCATAGCTGGTGATTATAAGATTCTTTAACATGTAGAAACCTAGAGTGAGTATGAGATTAAATTGTCAAACTATAATTCATGTGGCCTAAATGCTTTGTTTTGTGTGAACACACTGGAGGAGTTCCACCATATTATGACATGTGAAATGTCTAAAGAGGCATGGGAAATACTATAACTCACTCATGAGGGTACTACTACTATTAAGGCTTCCAAAATCAAAAACTTCACCACTTAACCATTAGGATGAAGGAGAATGAAACTTTCGATGAGTCCTATGCTAAACTGTCAAATATTGTGAACTCATCTATTAACTTGAGAGAGAGAATACCCAAAACTCGTGTAGTCAAGAAAATCTTCAGGTCCTTGCCAGAAAGATTTAATTCAAAAATGACAGTTTTTAATTCCTTGGGTACGTTGGACTCTATGAAATTCGAAGAGCTTATTATAGATGATATTCAAACTTATGTGCTTGATATGTTTTTCTACAAAAAGATGAAGAAAGATAAGGTCATTGTTCAGAAACCCCAGAAGGAGAAAACATATGTTTTGGATGACGTGTCTGACATAAATTCCAATGATACGATCACGTTTCCAAAAAAGTTTAGAGTTTCTCAAGTTTGAGAAGCAATCAAAAGATGTAAAGAAGTTTGAGAAAAATAACTATAACAATGCCGGTCAATTATACAAAAATTTGTAATAATAATTGTAAGAGGGATGAGTCAAATAAATGCTTTAGGTGTGAAGGTTATATCCATAGGTAGTCTGAGTGTCCCACTAAAATAAGGATGGATGGTAAGAAATCGAAAGTTTACAATGCCACCCCTAGTGATAGTAATCCAAAAGAGGCCCATTGAGTGCAACTACACCGCTTTCATGTATATTCAGGTGAGCCTAACTAAAAAAAATCCTCCCATAAAGATATTTCTGAGCATAACACATACAAGCCATTGCGTTTTATTCCCAAGTGAGTTTTAGTGAAGAGAGTGGAGAAGAAGATGATGATAAAGAGGGGGAGGAAAGTGACTCTAAGTTGCCTTCTGTGAGTTGTATATAGTAAGGAAAAAATAAAAAAGCAATAACTTGAAGTTTAAAGATAAGTTAAAAGATAAGTTGCCTTAGATAATTATGAGAGTGTTTTGATTTAGGAGCTTAGGGCATGCGAGAAAGATCTTAAGGGAAAAATAGCATTTATTGAGGGGGAGAGAGATAACCTTGGGGGATTAATGAAACTTTTGTATAAGGATTCCCTTATTTTTGATGACTTGCATTATTTTCTCGAGTATAAAATTGTGGTAGAGGAGAAATTAAGAGACTCGAGTAATGTTAAATTTAATTTGGAGGCTTGGTAAAAAAGGTTGGATAAAATGTTACGCATCGTCCGAATAAAAGATAACACTTATGCGATTGGATTCGATATGCCTAAGGCTTTCAATACTTAAGACAAAACCATACTTTGAGCGTGCCAACCCTTGATAGGAACACTAGAATTATTTATTCCAAGGGTAATATTCCTCATTACTACACATGCACACATTATGGTAGGAAATGACACATTAGTCCTGTTATCTTTGATCTTAGAAATGGTTTTGGGAAATCTAAGTCTAGAGTCACTAAGGTTTACAAAACCCTAAAGCGTCACGTCACACCTACGCGGGTTACGAAATCAAACTTGGAGGCTTTACATGTTAAACATGTTGATTCACGAGTACTTTCACATGATACTTCCCATGCTATATCTAATGGTTGATTGTGTTTGCATGTTTACATATTGTGGCCATCCCGGTTGCCACGATGTTCATTCCGGGGGGAAGGAGGAGGATCCCCCAAGGAAGAACTGCATCGCGGTCTCCCACCCTTATCTTTGAAAAGGGGATTCGACCATCGTCAGTGTGGGGTAAATGTAAAGAGATAGATTCACCAACCTATTTTTCTTAAAATAGGCAAAAGAATATGTTGCCACTTCGAGAGAGAGGCATCAAGGACAAACTAATGCTTACGAAACCAATATGTAAGGCCCTAAAACATGATAAGGAAGGTTAATTACATGATTAAGTATAAGTTATTAGTTATAAGTTATAAATTGGTTATGTGTGTTAAACATGTTAAATATAATGTTTAGGGGATGCATGCTCATGTGATATATGTGTTGTTGACATTAGGTGCTAATTGAGCTTATGATCGGGATACCATGTTTAGAACATATGATTGGTTATGGGATTAAATGCATCATAAATTATCTTTTTAATGCATGATTATGTTTATAAAATGAAATTAGGGTGTTGATATGAAATTGGAAATGTTTGGTCGCCAAATGTGAAAATTTTGAGATTTTCGATAAATTGCTACTTTCCTGTTCAAGACCAAATTAGGTGTATTAATTTTATGATTTTGGTAAAACACGAAATATGAAAGTTGTAGATGTTTAAGTTATCTACTCATAGACACAAATAGGGAGTAAATCGGGGGCCGTGATAGTGAGTAACAGTAATTTTACCAAGGTGGGACAAATGTGTCATTAATGGAATTGTCTAATTCGACCTTTCATCCAACCAATCATGTGTTAACACTACCCCTATTGCTATTGGACCACTATACAACGTATTTATGATTATAAATGAGAGTTATGTCTTCTTCCTTATAAGAAATAACAAGTTTTCCCTAAAGAGAGAGAAAGAGAAGAAAGTTCAGAAATAAATCTTTGGAAATTTTTTATAAATCGAGGAATCCTCGTAAGGTAATTACATCTTTATTAAAGTTGATCACATGGATGAGTTCTATACTTGACATATTTTTATTTTTGATTTGGATATATACTTTAATGATACCCATATTGCTGAATTGTGTTGGAACAAGGATGGGTTAAGAACATAAGTTAGAACTGGAGCTAGGATCGCAAATGCATACTTTAAAGTCCTAAATTTACATCATCTTTTCGTAAAGCATTTTGATTTAGAAAATTCATGATTATGATGTATATTTCTGCTAAAACATGTTTATTATATGTTTCCATGAATTATACTCAACTTCAAGGTTATGTATGCTTAAAAATGTTAAGTTATGCCTTAATGTTCTATTTTGACCTAGTTATGCTAAAAATGGCATAAATCATGGAATACTTATTGGAATTTAGTGATTCAAGTTGGAGAGTAATATATACTCATACATGTATAACATATCCGAAATTGAGTAAAAATACCAAGGAATGAACCCTTGGTGATAGTTTGAAGTTTTGGTTTAAAATCTGCCCTAAAGGAGCAAGAATGCATACTAGGTGTTTGACGTTTTACTCGACATAGAAAATGAGCCCTAAAAATTATGAAACATTAATTTTGTATTACTCAATATGTTTACTGATATTGGGTGGAATATCATGCAAAGTTACATTGTATAAAAATTATGAAAATTCCAGGAAGTTGAAGTTGTGTTGTTGTTTTTCTTGAGAAACGATTTGGAAAAGGTTGTAATAAAATGGGCATAACTTTGTCTAGCGAATTTCTTAAATTAATTCCGTAAATTGTGTTAGAACCCTAATTAATTGAGTGTTATAGAAATGTGAAGTACCATATTTAATTTCTCTTTAGTTATTTCTGATTGACCAAATGATGTGAGGTATTACTGGGTTTGATGTTAATCGGTGTATTCAAGTACTAATGACATTGACTTGTTAGGTGGGGAAGCAGCTAATACTAGAATACCAAGGAAGTAGTTTGGTATTAATCTTAGAACCAAATCCAAGGTGAGTGACCTGTCCTATGAAATATAGATACTTATATGTTCATATGGAAATGTTTAGTTAAACACATGTGTTAAAATGCTTATGCGAGTGATGTCATATTTAGGAAACATATGCATATGATTAAAAATGTTAAGCGATGTTATATAATGATATCGACTAGGGAGTCCTTTATCTAATGTTAAGGACTGGTGGGTCCTACGGGATACAGCGGCCCCGTTAATCCAATTTAAAGGTTTGTTGTACTTGGGCCTAATTAGGGGATTTGGTGTTCCCCATTAGTTGGGAGTTAATTGGACTGGCGGGTCCAGGCTTGAGAGAGTCACACAATTCCTATCGGGTTATAACATTAGAAAATAAAAATGGTTATTTGAATTGGTTATATGTGTGGAATATGGATATTCACTGGGCTTGTGTTGCTTACACTCCTATAATGTTATGTTTCAAGTATGCCTATCAGTTGGAGTTCACTGCCAAGTTAGGACCTTAAAACAGGGGAGTGACGGATATCTAGTATAATTTGAATATCAATAATCTTGTTGTGTAAATATTAAACTAAAGATCTTGGTTATGTAAAGTTGTTTAGTACTTATAGGTTACATGTAAATGTAGTTATGTTTTCATCTACACATACCTTTGAAAAAAAAATCTCATGCTATTTTTCCTTACAGATTTAAATTAAAGCATTGTTTATTGTTTAAGGAAATTTATCGCTAATTAACAAGGATGAGTTTAAATTAATTAAGTCGGGGCGCGACACAATAGGTCAGAGGTCCGTGGGCTAAGTTACGGAATGGGATGGTGTTAGTCACCCAACCCGCCCTTTCGGTCTCTCATGGGCAAATGTTAATATTTTCCTCTATCCCTGTGAAGTGTGTGTATGTGCTTATATAATGGAGATTAGAATCGTTCGACCCATACCGTGGAAAAGATAGGGTGAGGTCATCCACTAGAATATTCCCAAAATAATAAAAACTGTAGAAGATAATTTATGAGTGTTCATCGAGATATTGATAGTTATTGGGAAAAGATAATATATGTGGGACGAGACGGGAACAAGCATATTATATGTATATGTATAAAAATGCGGGATTTCAAGGATTTTGAAAAATAAGAGAAATTTGAAAATTGAAAAGTTTGACTCGAGTCTTGGGTTTTAATCTGAGACACATGTGTAGCCTATAAAGGCATCAAATTCCACGTAGTTCGAATGTAGAATATGGGTGGGGTTTATCCCATAGATTCGAACGGAATTTTATTAGGTGTGTTCGTGTAGAAAATGTATTTTTGGTTTTTAAAAAGTGTGGTGGATAATTCGATTCAGAATTTATGGGTGTAACCCTATTTTATTTGTTTTTGGATTTTTAATGAAAAGTAAAGTACGCAAAATATACTAATAAAAGCGTAGATGTTAATGTGTGTGAACTAAAGTGAAACTAGATTATGAATCTAATGTAGTTTATGCAAAAACAAGAGATTTTAAATGACAGGGAGAAGGAAATGGACCTTCCGTGGAGCTTGAGCTTGGATCATGGATGAAATACTTTTAATATTGATGGATGTTGATCAGAGAGAAGGATATTTTCCAAATAGGGTGTGAAATGGATAGGTATTTAGGATTGAATGGAAATTCTCATATTGAATTTCACTGACTTCTAGAGAATGTTGCTAAGATCACTGATGCTGATGGGTTTGCTGTCTTTTTGGGAGTGAGGTCATTCCCCTTATTTATAGGAAAAAGGGGTGGGGTACTGATCGGCCTACCCCAGGGGGTGCCTATCGGCAGGTCAACCTTGACACTGTGTCGATATGCAGGGTTCAGGACCTACCAATTGGCAGTCCGGTGCATAATTTTTTGGAAAAATGATCGTAGTGCACAAATCATTATTCGGAATCGTGCACGGGGAATATTTTTAGAAAGGTATTTCAGAGGCCTTTGAGAGTCCTTTGGACCGCTCTCGATTTCGGGAGTTGAGTTTGGGTGGCTTGGAAGCGCATGTCAGTCCGTTGGACAGGAGATTGTCGGACGCAAATGGATTGTTCATCCTTATGGTAGCTCAAAATTGCATACCGAATGGACCGTTGGAAAGGTTAGGAGATGTATCTTGACATTCCAAATAGTTTCTCTTGGTTCGGTAAGTTGACCTTGGTCAACCAGGGCCCGAAAGCACCCGGTGACCTCTCGAAGTAAAATGGATTGTTCGTCCGTACCGTAGGTCAGAATCGTACATGGGGTGGATCGTTGGAAAAGGGTATTCAGTGCCCTTTGGAAATTCATTTAGTCTCGTTCGAGCTAAAGATTTGACTTTGGTCAAATGGAGTTCGGGAGCACTCGATGGCCTCTAGATCAATTTTTGGGGAAAACTGATCATTCATCCGAGTGGTTATACAGTTTTGCCCAAGGGGAGGACCCTTGGAAAGGGGTTTCAGCTCCCTTCGAAGATTCAAAGATCTTTAACTCTGACGGTCGAATTCATTGGGGTCGATTCGGGGACCTAGAGCGCCCGATGGCCTTTGAATCAATTTTTGGTAGTGAAATGGTTCTTTTGTTGGAACCATTATGCCATTTTGCACACGGGGTGGACCCTTGGAAATGGTACTCAGAGCCCTTCAAAGATTAAAATAGCTTTCTCTCTGACGTAAGAGTTAACTGGAGTTAAATGGCGCCTGGGGGCGCCTGACGGCCTCTAAATCTATACTCGGAGTGTGGCCTAGGTTTCCGGTGGAAATGGGGAATGCTAGGGGTCTAAGGATAGAATTATGGGGTCCTAGAATGTGGTGTCTACATAGCCCCTCGATGGGTGATTTTAAAACAAATGATGGCCGTTGAATATATACCATATGATGGAGGGAGGTTAGTTCTGCGGACCTAAGGGACGTAGATGACCGATTCAGAGGGTCGGTGTCAATTCTAACCTAAGAGAGGTGACGATCCAAGACTGAGGTCAATTTTGACCTAAAAGAAGTGACGACCGAGGAACAAGGTCAATTTTGACCAAAAAAAGGTGATGACCAAGGACCGAGGTCGATTCTAACTTAACTGAGGTGACGATTCAAGATTGAGGTCAATTCTGACCTAAGAGAGGTGACGACAGAGGACCGAGGTCATTTTTGACGTAACAGAGGTGACTATCAAGACTGAGGTCAATTCTGACCTAACGGTGGTGACGATCCAAGACTATGGTCAATTATGACCTAAAAGAGGTGATGATCGAGGACCGAGGTCAATTCAGACCAAACTGAGGTGACGATCCAAGACCGAGGTCAATTCTGACCTAGAAGAGGTGATAATCGAGGACTGAGGACAATTCGGACCTAAATGAGGTGATGATCCAAGAACGAGGTCAATTATGACATAAAAGAGGTGTACATTTCCTTCGGGAAATTCGGGGAGTCTACTGGGGATGAGGATTGGATTTTAAGTTCCGTTGGGGAATGGTGAATGACTCGAGGATTTTGTAGCTGGGGAAAATTTGGAGTGACTTTTAGATATGTCATTGGGGAGAATGATTCTCTGTAATTCCGTTGGGGTTGTAAAAAATATTTTCCTTGTTGAACAAGGTGTTAGAATGAATTTGGCAATTTTAGAAATTTTTTGGGAATTGTTTGAAATTTTATGGTATTTTTCGAACTTTTTGTACGAAATTTTAAAGGGTGTGACGATCGGCATGGATAGAGGTGTGCCAATTGGCATTGGCACAGACTTTTGGGGTGCCTCTAGTAGGTGAAAGTCTCAGTTTCGATCGATGGGTGAAGAGGGATGCCGATCGACATGACCCTTAGCCTCCTATAAAAAGGGGGCGGGTTCTCCTCATTTTTCATAGCTTTATGACTTATTTTCTTATGCTATAAACCTCTACAAATCAACCTAACGTCCGAAATGGTTGACTTCTCAAACAGTGCGACCCATATGGCATGGCTTAATGTCAATGACTGGGCAAGGTTGGAGTGGAGGGGTAGGGTGCCCCTTGCATTGGGTAACGAGAACTTTTTTGACTCATTGAGACGGTGGCGGATGATCAGACTCTTCTGCCCAAGATTTTCCGCCATCTCTCTTCAAGGTTGGTGAACCTTGGTGGCTATGTAAGTATCGTATGAATCTTGGTATTTCTTTCTTCTCTTCTTGACGAGATTGCTTTATTTCTTAAATCTGACAAAGATTTCCTTCATTTCTTGACAGACTGATGTCTCCATGTTGACTATTCATTCTCGTGGTACGACATGGCTTAAGGATGTTTGGGAGAACCTTCCTTCTATGGTACACTGAATGGTGTCTTCTGCGAGTTTTAGGAGGCTAGCATCGGCTTTGGATGAGACACCCCGCTCCACTGTGGTTCTATGTGCTTTGGGAGAGAGGTAGTGGGACACTACCCATACCTTCCATTTTGGCTTCGGGGAGATGACGGTGACTCCCATTGATGTTCAGTAGCTGCTGGGGCTGGATTGTGAGGGTGCCCAAATTGAGGTGGACAGGACGTTGCGGGTGACGGCGACTCTGAGTGATGTGAAGAGGGTGGTTTCTAGAGATTCCATCCACTTGTCTTATTTGAGGGAACTTTTGCTGAGGAGGAAGGTTGATGAGAATGATGGTTAGCAGGTGCTTCAGATGGCCCGCTTGTTTATCTTGCTAGTGTTAGGAGGTTTTTTGGTGGCGACATTGTCCATTTGTGATTTTTGGCTTTTCTGAGGATGTTTTCGAACATCCGCTTCTATGATTGGGGTAGCCGGTCTTTGGCGACCCTTTACAATTCTTTAGATGCATTCAGCCGGCGATACCAACCGACTTTTACTCGGGCCACGTATCTTATATAGGTATTCTTTATTTTGCGCATTCTTCTTTATGCATTCGCATGTTTCATTCATGCATTTCTTTATGATTTCTTAAATGTTGATCCTTATCCTTTGCAGACGTGGTTCTATGAGGTGATTGGGTTGAACACCCAACTGACTTATTTGAAGAATGATTCTGTGGGGGACTTCTACTAGATGTTTCTATGGAGGAGGTCCAATCGGCAATCAAAGAAGAAGCTTTCTTTGGAGGCAGTACGTCAGGTCTTGAACGGCCTGATGAGTGAGCGGGTAAGCCTTGTTTTGCCTTTGAGACTGTTACTTTCCTTTGATGATATTTTATTGACACTAATACTTCACTTTTACTAGGGATTTACATGTGACCTTTTACCCCTAAGGGATGGCTATTCAGCACATCGGAGTAACGGGTGGACATGTGTAAATGCGGTGCCTGCTGGAGCATGAGTTCGGCTACTCCTGCTATCTTAGGGAGATGGTAGTTTGGAAGATTATAGAGGACGAAGTTACGTTACCGCAAATAAGGCCCCTATGTTCATGAACCATGTGCGGGAGATGTCTGATGATGCCCGGGTGGCTACGATGATGGGAGAGTCATACTCTCTGTACACTGACATTGCAGTGATGTATGACTATCTTGACTTCATCTCGAGTTGGATGATGCCCATTAGCATTTATAATGTGATGCCTCTCCCTAAGGAGGGATCGAGTTGGCAGGTGGGGTCCTCTCATAGAGCAGGTGGTGCGACTACATTAGGAGTGGTAGCGATGACGCTAGGGCCTTCTTTTGTGTGGCTGCATTCCCCTAGTTACAACCTTCGATAAGATGATGGGGGATCTGTGCGTCTATAGCATCATACTCATTTAATGGACCCGGAGGAGTTGGGTCTGATGGAGGAGGTCATCAGCGTGCGATATGTCTTTTTCTTTGATTTCCTTGATTTCTTTCTCTTTCCTCATGCTTGACTGATTTAATCTTTTCCATTCTTCTATGCAACATATCAGTGTTTTGACAACTTGGCTTAATGACATTGGGGATTGGATATCTTCGGTGACTTCTCATATTCGTGAGGCGGTTTTGGTCCCCTCTTGATTGGTGCTGTCGACCTCGTCCGGGGAAGGGTCGAGCTCTAGAAGTGGGGGCACATTGTCTCACCACAGGGGGAAGAGGGCACATCGTAGGGATGGGGGATACTAGAGAGAGAAGAGAGAGAGAGAGAGAGAGAGAGAGAGAGAGAGAGAGAGAGAGAGAGAGAGAGAGAGAGATAGAGATAGAGAGAAATTAGGTTAGGGCTGAGTCCCATTTTTTTTCTATTTTTTGCTTTTGCTTTTCCTGAAAAATATCAATGTAATACAACAAAATATATGAAATGAAGAAGATTTTTTTTATTAATTTTCTTGGTTTAGTGATTAATGCACACACTCTTTTTACTTTGCTGCTGAGACTATAAAAAGAATTTTGAAGATTGATTTGAGAATGATTTTATAAAAATGAGATTAGTAAAAGCATAAGTATAAAGGGAATTCAGAATTTCCTTAAGACAAAAATTATTTTATTGAGTTTTTTTTTTATTTTGACAAAAGAGGAAAAATGGAATTTTCCAAAATACGGTTGCCTATCGGCATGTCAGTACAGCCCAATTAATTCAAGGCTTTGATTGCACTTTCTTCAATTGCTTGGTACATTGTGGGGCAATTTTTACTCCAATTTTGGTAGGGTTCCTTATTTTTTCTCGAGAGTTTCCAAGTATAAAAGGGTGTGTGGATGGGGCTTTCCTCCTCACACTTTCACTTTCTCCCTTTTTCACATTCTTACTTGCTTATTATCTCTTAGTTTTTCAAGATGACTCTCCCTAGTAGCATTAAGTTTGCTAACTACCTCGAAGACTTGGAAGCAATGTGTTCTTACAATGTTGATTATGACGCCTTTCACATGCGGCGAGTCTATTTGTGGCACAACCGACCAATTGAGTGGAACATGTTGATGGTGACTATCGTATTTTGGTATCCTGAGGATCATGTCTTCTGCTTCGAGTAGGATGAGATTTGGCATACCTACGAGTTATTTTCTTCCATGCTAGGGATAAACCCCATTGTTGTTGCAGCGCTGCCTGAGTTTTCTCATTCTCGTAGGGAATTGCTAGCTGGACTTCTTCATATTTTTTTCCGTTGGCGGCCAGGACATTGGTTTATGGGGGAAATGATTTTCCTTTTGATGGTGTTGTAGTCCGTGCATTATCAGGACGTGGATAATGCTAGATATACCGGGTCCGTCATCCTATGAATTGTTTCAAAAGTTCTATTGGTGACTGGGGAGATACTGGTGGACCCCCAACTGGCTTCTATTGTCTCTTGGATGTCATACCGCTGCAATCCTACGACGGTGACACTGGTGGAGACCTTTAATGGCTTGGATGCCTGGCGAGAATGTCATTCTCAGTTTTTGAAGGGTAGCCCCGTGATGTTGTTCATGTGGATATCAGAGAGGTTTTGTATGGTGGTCCCACCTGAGTATCCTTTATCAACTGTGCAAACTTCTTCTCGCACTATTTCATTAGCCTAGGCCTTGACATTGAGAGTTGGGGGAACTAGTTTGTAGAGCACGGGGCTCGAGGCTTATGCTAGTCTATGCCTTAGTAGGGGGATTTATTGCCCATTCTAGAACTAAAGGAGTACAAATATGTCGGGTTAGTAGGCCTCAGGCAGACCTCTTTCTATTTTCCCTAGCGGCTACTACTCTAATAAGGTTGGCAACAAATTATTCCACCGCGAACACCGAACTTCTTTCTTGTCGAGGACCTGACAGAGCGTATGCGCAAGCATCTTGGTTCTCTCTTAGAGAATCATCGTTTGTCGACCCGTCCTTCATGGATCTATACGCGACTAACCAATTCATGCCAACAATGGCGTCATACTCTGACATATCTAACACAAGCATATCCGCAGGCAAAATAAGACTCCCAATCTCTATGCTCACTCCTCGACAAATAAAGAAAATCAACGAACCATAACCCACCGGTCTACATAAGTCATTGTACTAACAACCATGTCTAACAACCCTATGGCCCGTGAAAATCTAGTGGATATGAATGAATGAGAGGCCCATATGTCAAATAAAATACACCCCATAGCCCCATAGATAGAAAACGTACCCTCAAATGTGGGTGGGGTTTGTGACCTGATGGATGTTGTACACATGCCCATACTGTAATTATCCCTCCTGAATCGGGGCTACTGAAATAGCAGGCAAAGATGGAGCTGGGGCAGGTGCTGGGAGGGCGGCGAGAAACATAGGCCTCTGGAGCTCCTAACGGGCACCCTGATGCTGTTGTGGGGATTTATCCTTCTGTGGGTAGTCCTGATGCTTGTGTCTAGTGTTGTCACAAATGAAACACCTACCGATAAAGTTTCCACCACTCTAACCCTATTATCCTCGATCCTACTGGCCATTTCCACCTCTCCCTTGGCTTTTATGGCTCTACTAGAACTACTACTGGCCCTGCTAGCCCCCCTGAAACCTCCATGCCTATGATGAAAACCTCCCGATCGTAATCTCTTAGAATAATCCCCTTATTGGTAACCCCACTCTCCTTGTCTCTGCTGAGCCTATGCTGTTGGTGCCCCACTCGCACTACCTCGCCTGATCCTTCCCTACTGGATGAACTCACCACTCTGTTTTCTCCCCTTAACATGGAAGCGATGGTTTTGGAAGTGTAGCATAGAAACATTCACAACATCATTATAAGTTTGCAAAGAAATATTAACCGGAAGATGCTATCGGATCCTCCAAGTAAGGCCGTCCATAAACTGTTGTATCTTCTTCTCTTCAGTACGTACCTCCCTTGGAACCAGAATAACTATCCTAGTAAATTCTTCCTCAAACTCAGCTACAACCTTCCCCTCCTAGGTGAGGTCCAGTAACTTCCTCCTCATCTCAGTCTAAACGGCAAAAGGGAAACATTTGCGATCAAATCGTACACAGAAGTCATGAATAGTCATACTATCTCTCTCCTGTTCAGTAGTACTGGACTCGTACCACTGTAATGCTGCTCCAACCAGCTTACAAGTAGCTATTACCTACTTCTGTATCTCCGTGCACACGTACATTCTCATGTGCCTCTCGATATTCTTCTTCCATTGGCTCGCTACCACAACATTGGAACTCCCCTGGAACTTTAAGGGATGTCCCTTCTGGAAAGCATCTTTGAATCGCTCCTATGCTGTAGGGAATGCATGTCCAGGTGTTGGCGCAACTACCTGAGGTTGTAGTGGTGCCTGCTATGCAATGATATTAAGTTATGTATTAACTGTCTGAGCAACTATAGCAGCGACATTGGCAGGATTTAGTGTACCCTGAGCCTGTGGTGGCTGTGGTGTGGGCTGGGCATTTCTGACCCTCGGTGCACATCTAGGAGGCATCTGAAAGGAGGTGAAATTTATAAGACCACAATTATTAAATCTCAAATAGCTGAAGACGTTCACATAACAATATGAATGTAACAATCCTATTCGTAAGGCTCTATATCAAAGAACGCAAGGCTGAAAGCATAATAAATGATACAGATCCTAAAAGACGCTAGAACCCGATGCTCTGATATCACCGAAAACACCTCGCTTAATTATATACGGAGTGATCAGTCCTTTATTAAATTTAAAACTGATTATCACATTGGTTCATTCTTAGCATCACTGCCGAATTTTTTTTACTTATTAAATCACCTAGTAAATAATTAACCTAGTGTCAATTTTTTTTTTATTAATTAAAATTCATTAACATATTCACCATTCACAAGAATAAAAATAATACTGAATCATAATCCAACTAAATAAACCTGGAATAAAACATCCCAATAACCATCTCAAATCCAACAGACCATAACATCATAAGATCCCATCAAACTGAAATAACAGTACACAATATAACTATGAATAATAACTAGAAAAGAGAGACACATGCTCTAAAGTAAATGACTGAATCATAAACTAAATGATAGAGAAGTGGAGGCGTCTAAATCATGAGATCCTTCAACTCCCATAACAACTGTAGCACGTCAAAAATCCAATTTTCTAAGCATGGCATCCCTGTGGCTGGACACCTAAAATATATTGTACAAGATTAAAGAGATTTTGCAAGAAACGGGTCAGAGCCTGAGTGTAAAATAGTTCAAAACATTTTAGCAAGTAATTTAAATTGCTTACCAGATTGATATCACATACATGTCAGTTATGCGACCCCTATCTTGACCATACTTACCTCTCAACTAGTGTGCACGCCTAACGTACTACTAATCCATTCTAGATACTATTATCACATCTAATAGTTCAACTTCCTTAATGTAACACCCCGCCCGCCCGGGGAGAGCGAACGGAGTGCTAATGCGATAAAATAAATCCAAATTCACAAGTGACAAGGTATTGAGAATCGAAATAAACCCACAATAATATAAATCCACTAATCTCAATCTCTTCAATTACAAAAAGTCTCTCGAATTAAAATTACAACTACCTAACTCGAATAAAAATAGAAATCTCCAAATCTCTATACATAAAAATAATACAAATCTTTCCCAAACAATCCTCGCTAAAATCAATCTCCATAGAGCCCCAAAATTCGCGCTAACCTGCCACAAAAAGAAAATATGGGGAAGTACACAATACAACAGGAAAGATGCTCAACAAATAAATTAGCAATAAGGCATAACAACACGAGTACAAATATTCAAATCAAATGAAAATCTCAAAGAATTTATCCATATAATTTCTCAACAACACTTTAACTGGATCACCAGGCCTCACCACATCCTTATATGCTTTATCAAGCCATAGCCCGGGAAACAGTAATTTTGGCGGGTGCCCAACATCCGTGCCATATTAAAATCTCATGACAATGTGCTCATCAACAATATAATGATACCACATGAATCAAAATAATTTCAACAATTATTTTCCAGATTTCAATGAGTTTATCAATTCAAATATGAGTTCAATTAAACAAGAATTCAAAGAGAATGACACTCACGAGATTTAAGGGGCATATTGTGTAAAACCCTATACCTCAAACCATGATGAGAAACCAATGATCACATCCTCAAGATCAACACAAAATATCTACAAAAGCTCCTCTAAGAACCTCCAACAAAATAGCCCCAAGAACACCTCTAATCTAAGGTTGGAACTCACAAATCTCAAGGGCCAATGTGTATATAAAAAGAAGAGGAATATAAAATATATTTGATGCCAAAATTTGTGCCAAAAGTATGTTAAAAGGGTTGCCCACGACTTCCTTTTATAATGCAAAGAAATGAAGAGTTGGAATCCAAAATACTCCTTTAAATAAGGCAAATAAATGAAGAGTTGGAAGTCAAAACAACTCCAATAGTAAAAAACATTTAAAAGTCATTTTAAAATCCGTTTTAACTCCCTTTTCGAAACCGTTTGAAATTCTCGCCTTTAAAAATAATAACCAACATATTTGAGCAATAAAAATAATTTTATCAAAAACTTTATTTTTCCTCTTTAAGTATCTTGTTGATATTATAATATAGGTATGATAATGCCTATTTGATTGATTTATGAATATGTGTATGACATACCTAGCTTACTTGCTATCAACGGGAGGTTTGTGTGTGAGGGCAGTCATATCCTGATGAATCCATGGGATTTTTGATTTGTCGCTCGAGAACATAGGTCTATGAAAGACTTATCGGGGAGTTGATAAGTCCGCTGACTGTGGGTACGTAGGTATGTTCGTGACCCATGGATACGAGAACTATGTTCGCCTCCAATTTGTTTGTTGATGGTTGTGGTTCGAGGAATCCTTATCGAACCTTTTGTCCCTTATTCGGCAACCAGCGATGATGGAACATGATAGTAGAGTAATGCATTGCACCGCAGCTGTGACTCGGGGTGCCGTATTATATATGTGTGTGTATATATATATATATATATATAACAAATTAAATGAATGAATGTATACAGTGATTAAATCTATCTACGATGATAATTATAGATAACGATGAATTGAGAAAAAGAATGGAATTAAGTTAATGAATGTTTATTCTTATAGACTTGAAAAGCTTAGTTCATATTAATGAGAAATGATTCATGTTAATGAGAAACGATTCATATAAATGAAAAAAGGGTATAAGAATGATTATATAACGTATGGTATGGGACATACGGGGTTATGATATGGGAATGAAATCATATTATAGAAACTAGTTAAGAGGAACCATTAACTAGGAGGTTAATAGGAAACGTTAAGTGTGAACTCTAGTTGAGAGGTGAGATTAGCAAGTGAGTGTGGGATGCTAACATGTACATAATAAATGCTTTATTTCACTTGTTAAATACTTGTTGTTTTAAACATCATTTTCACAATCGGGCTCTGACCCGTTTCCTTGCATATTCTCTTTTCTATTGCATCTTCTATATCAGGTGTCTAGCAGTAGGGATGCCAACCTTAGTTGATTTTGACGAGCTATGGAGTATTGCTTAGACGCTTATCTTCATTTGATTCACAGTATTCTCTTAGTAGGGGATGTCTCCCAAAGGATTCAGTTATCTTCTTCTATCGGGATCAAATACTATTGTAGTCATGTCTTTTTAATACATTTAATATTGTTGTGATTATTGTAATGGATTTATATTATTTGGGAATGTTTATTCCAATTGCATTTAAATTATTTTGTGTTATTTATTTGGTTATCAGTGTTGTAGAATAAAATGTGTTGTGTTATTCTTAAACTAGAAATGGATTTTGTTAAATTAAAATTTGGAAAGTTTTTAACACCAGCTTAATTGGGTATTGGATGAGTTGTAAATGTTTTCGACAGTGATGCTAACAGTGGGCCAACTGTATATTCTGTTTTAATTTGGTATGGGACTAGCCACCCGATATTTAATTAGGCGGGGTGTTACAGGTGGTATCAGAGCATCATGTTCTAGTGTCCTTTAGGGTTTGTATGTCTTATTGTGTTTTCAGCTTAGCGTTCTTTGATGTAGAGCCCTATGTTTAGGATTGTTGATTTATTTGGTAAGATTCCGTATATATTAGTGAATATTATTTGCGTTCGGACGTGTTCGTACACGAAGTATGGCATATGAGGGCCATTGGACTGATGGCAGAGGTAGTACTTAGGAGGTTATGAAGTATGTCCGAGTTTGATGACCGTAGTCTAGGTCACCCCTATTATGGAAAAATTGAGGAGAGTCATTAGTAGAAGTTCTTGAAATGCGGGAAGTATGTGTGTTACCTAACGAAGGCAATATATTCAAAGGCTTGGGAATATAGTGGAGTGTGGTCATCTAGAACTGAAAATTTGGGGTAAAATTTTTCTTGACTCATCGGAGCAAAGTTATAATAGTGGGAGTCAACAACCACCACCCGCGAATGAGGGTATGGTTTTTATCTAAGGAATTATGAGGCGTGTATTGATTTTTGTAGCGACTAATATTGTGGGGGAAAAGGGTTACTAAACTTAGACAATAGCACTGTTATTTACGTAGACTCACCGAGAGGTGTGGGACCCTATATTGTTTTCATGTCATCACGTGGGTTTGATTTTTATCACGAAATTACTTACTTTGGGCATGTACGAACATGATGTGACTATCGGTGTGGATTGACTTGTGGTATTTGAGAGCGTGTGTACTACTATAGCCATCATCTTGTCTTTTATAAGAGAGTAGATGAGTATACTTTTATTTGAAATCGATAAAACCTGTAGAGAGGTTATAAACTATTTATAAAGACCTGAGGAGTTTCGATGACCGACTACTTTAGGTAGTAGTGTATCGGGGGGGGGGGTTCCTTGTTTGGATTTCGCTTGCGAGACACCCCACGCATGAAACTAATAACCGTTGGGAGTCGAAATAAGTTAGGTCTTTGGGATGTGAGTTTATAACCTTAGCAAAAAAATTTATATTGAAAGTGGTATGATAGGGTGTATGGGCGCCCTGGATGGTTGGATTGTAGTAGTTTTCAAAAATTATGAAATTATAAGGATAATTTTCTGAACTTGGATACGTGAATGGTGTAGGGAAGATTGGGTAAAGTTTATATTTGATTCAGTTGGAACTATATGGTGAGGTTGGGCGTATAACATCAATAGGGATTTTTGATAATGTACTATATGGGCGGTACGTCTTAGATTTCTTGCGATGTGAGATTTATACTCAGAGTTGACCTTACCTGTATGATTTATCTTTCCGAATTTTGAGACGAAATTCTGTTATAAGGGGGGAAGTATGTAATAGCCCGTAATTTTTATGACTTTTAAAATGGGTTATATTTTAAATTAATGGATTAATTGAATTTTATTATTAATTAATTCATTTGGGTTTTATCCAAAATGTGGATATTAAAATGTATGATTATGAATATTACTTAAAGAGATTTAGGTAATATATGAATGTGAAGCTATTGATATAGCTGTGTGAATTTTTAAGTAATTTGAATTTTTAGTCGGACGCGGTATGGGACGCGTCGGGACTAATTTGTTAAATTAAAAAGGAAACTTATTTTTACATCAACCTTATAGTCGTTTCGACTGCGTCGTTGCATCCATAAGGGTTGAAATAGTCAAAAAAGTCTATTTGGATGTTGGATTTGGGTCCCGGGGCATTTGAAAATAAAAAGACTACCCAAAAGGGCATTTTGGTAATTTTTATAAGGGGGATGAATAGTGATTTCGGGTTTTGTCTTATTATAAATATTTGGAGATTAGTGTACGTAGGTTCATTTAATCTCTTCTACACAAAATTGAAAATTCATCTTATTAGAGAGAGTGAAAGGTTGCTTGGAAAGAAAAAAAACTTGCTTGGAAAGGAGGAGAACCAAAGGTCAAAGGTCACCACCACCATCACCACCTATGTTATTCAACTCCAAAGGATCAGATCTTCATTAGAGGCAAGTGTTTGATAATGACAATTTAAGTTTGTATATTGTCCATGTTAGAATAGTTATAAAAAGAGATGATTTATCATGTTTGGAAGATAATAATGGAGTTGTTATATGGATTTCTATAACTGAAATGATATAGGAAGTAAACTCATGTTATAGATAGTTGGTAATCCACGAAATAATCTTAAATCTATTGATGAAATTCTGAAAACCATTGATGTGTTCTTGAAGATATTATGTTGATAAATTTTCTGGAAAAAGAGGATAAAAATAGGCCTTTAATCCAATCTCTTGATGATTCTAGGATGTTTAGATGATTAGAAATCATTTATATGTGTTGATATATCATGTATTAAGGATTATAAGTCATTTGGGTTGTTAATATGAAGGTTTGAATGATCAAAAATGGCTAAACCCATAGTTGGAGAAAGGCAGAAAACTGGGTTATTACCTGAGTGATCAATCGATCGACCCCCTGACTTCGATCGATCGACCTCCCCAGGATTGTTAAAGTTGTTTATTTTTAATGTTGATTCTTATCCCAAACCTTTTGTAGATCTTTGGTGATTATTAATTGGATATTTTGGGAAGAATTTTTAATACATTTGAGAAGACTTGTATTTATTTATTTTGATGTATAGAGCATTGGGATTTATTTTATTTTGAGTTAGTTGTTGTATGTAATTCGAGATATTTGGTATTTAATTTGAAGAGATTGAGATTTGTATTTGTTCTTGTGGGACTTAGATGCTCTATACCTTGTTACTTGTGGATTTGGATTTATTTTATCGCATTAGCTCTCCATTCGCTCTCCCCGGGCGGGTGGGGTGTTACACTTAATCTTCAACTCAAATAGTTCATAATCACCACCCATATTTCCCATGTATATGTTAATGAAAGTTTTCATATATTTTTTTATCTTGAATGAGAGCTTCTCACATTTAACATTGAGTTTTCACATACTTAAGTTAAATTAGACTTCACTATCTATTTTATATATTAATTCTTCACACCAGTGAATATCACAAGTATATATATTTAACACACTATAATATTTGTACTAATACAACACCTCGAGACTCAGCTACGGTACAATTCATACTCTTCTATCTAGTCTGGGTACATCTTGTACTCAAACAAGGACAATCAGTTTGAAAATCTCCCATGAACTATAAATACAAATCACACTTATTGGAGGCGAACATAATTCCAAGTCCATGGCCTACGAACATACCTACGAACCCATATAACCCTCAACACTATTATTCTCTCAAATATCCCGTACCTAGGTTTTATTCTCAGAGGTACCAAATCTAAAATCTCACCAATGGGCTCATCAAGATAAGACTGTCCTCTTTAAAAAATGCATCCCATGACAGCAAGTAGCGTAGGTATGTCATACACATAATAAAACATACAATAGGTATTCACACCACCTATAAATTTATTTCATACGTTCCATATGTAGTATATTATTATCCCGAATAGTATACGTATTTATAACTTTATTCATTATTAAACGCTCCCGAGTATTTCTCATCTCTCGAAGGGTAGCCTTAATTTTACACATCATAATAGTAGGTAAAGTCCATATACCCTACTGGTCTAAGTAATCATTTATCTCAAATATTCGAGTCCCGAATTCTTCTCTAAAGTAGGTATTTTCACTAATTAAGTTTAGCCCTTAAGTACTCTTTCTCGTACGCAAGTTCAAAAATCCATACAAGCCTACTAGTGTCCCATTATATTCCCCTTTTGTTTAGAAATATGCCCCATTTTTAAATCCTGAATGTTTCGCCAAAAGATTCTAAACAAAAAGGAATTTTTTTCCAAAACTGGGCAGCCGAATTGATCCGGCCCGATCTGAATTGATTCGCCTCTACACGTCTAGAAAATCTTCAGAATTTGTTCTTAAGGGATTCCTGAATATTCATCATCAAAATCATCATTCTAAAAACGTATACTCCCAATTATTCATACTAGATGCTATACTAACATAATTACATGAATTCTAACGTTCAAGAATTACAATCAACATTAAGGATAATCAAGTATATGGATTTAATCAAGATAATTTCATGGAAACCCTTTTTCATCAACTTATTTAAGAACTACACTAAGAACCCATGTTTGATAATCAATTATTAACATACTTTTGTGATATATATAATCATGAATACCCTATATAACTCAGGGATCAGTTGTTACATCAATTCTACATGTGAACATGAATTGTCTCTTAAATCTCCAATTCCAAATTTCACAATTTCCAGAAAAATCAATCCTAATATAACTTGGATAATATATGAGTTCACAAGTTTGGCAAAATAAATACTTGCCAATTATTTGTAAGTCTGATCCTTTGAAGAACATTGGGATTTTGTTTCACCTTTTCGGATTAATAATCTGGCGATAGTGGTGGCTCACGGCGGTGTTTCTTGGCCTAGACTCTTGGCTCTTTCCTTTCCCTCTCCAACTGTGACTCTTCCTTTGAATTTGCGAATACTAACCCTAACTTCTCTCAAGCATGTGACACCCCGCCTAATTAAATACCGGGCGATCACTCCTTTATTAAATTAAAATCAAGGTGAACAGTTGGTTCATTCTTAGCATCACTGTCGTAAAAATAACTTTTCCAATTTAAACACCCTAATTAATTAAGCTAAGTGTCAAAACTATTTTTAGACATTACTTTCCAAATTTTTATTTGATAAACCAAGATTTAAATCTTCACAACAATTCAATATTAAAGAATCACACCACAATAATCCTGGGACATATAATCCAAATAATTTAAACATTCAACAACTAAATCCCAACATTAAAGCTTAAAGTAAAAACATCCAGACAGTAATAAATCCCAAGATGACAAAACTAGAAATAACTGAATCACAATGTCCAAATAAACAACTGAATAATGGAAAGGGCGACACATGCCCCACTAAATGAATATGCTAGGAGTGGAGTCAAATAAATGAAGACGTCTAAGCAAGAGGCCTGCAACTCCCACCTAAGCTGCAGCGCGTTCCTTCCAAAGAATCCTATGCAAGACGCCCCTGTGGCTAGGCACCTGTAATATATACATATATATACAAGAGAGAAAGAGAAATATGTAGATGATTTAAAATTTATTTAGCAAGTATTTAAAATGTTTACAGGCCAATGCAACAACATAGTAGTGCGGCACTCTCTTGAGAAATTCTCACCTCTCTCCTAATCTGCACGCCTATCGCACTAATCTTCCCAACGGATTATCTTATCTTATATAGCACTAAACTTTCCAATGGTTTAACTTATCTTAGGTTACTCGTAAGATTCAAAACTGAACAATATAATGGTTTAAGAGGAAAATTTTATTCAGTAACAAAGCTCTCATCTTAACTTTATTTATTAATAAAGTTTCCCAGTGTCATGTTATACTTTTTCAAAACAAGTATTTTCAAATTCGAGTCATTATACATGTCTTACTTATCATAACACAGTAGACAGTTCCAAATTTCAGAATTTCATAAATATATTAAATACTCGTATAATATATATATTCTAACAGCACCCCACATAAAAATTATGGTGCGTGCATGCTCTGCTATCCAATCCCCGTATCTCTCATACTAAGGGAAATACAAGTTCGAAATCACTCTCGAACTATATTAACACATACACAAACAATATTGAGGCGAAGCATAGATTCCAAGTCTCTAAGAGGATAGCACATGCCCCCACGTCTCTTAGGACCGTCTGAACTATCGATTCGATAGCCTGTACCAAGGATTTCTATCTTCTAGGGTACGAGTTAATATCCCCCATAAAGGTCCCATCGAGACAAAACTGTCCCAGCGCGGTAACCTCAGGGATCACAAGTAGCGCGGGCACGATTTTCACACATAGATAGTATATGCATAAACACAGTCATATAACTATACTAATATTACCATATCAAATTAGGTACATCTCAATTCCCATAATTACGACATTTGTCCTTATTTCTCATTATTTAGTTCTCACGTATGACCGTTCATTTCTTACCTAAATTTGAGGGATCATACCAACTTATAACGTAACACTCATGGAATTTATCCTCCTAAGCGTAGAATTCAGTAGGTACTCATCTAATTTCCAACGTAACTATTTTACGCCGCTCTCCCCTTAATACACAATTTCATCATCCCTTATATGTAAATATCCCAAAAATAAAACTCTCCTCTTACATTAAAGGTCCCATAGTTATTTATAAGTCCTACTGGTCTTCTTCATCTCCCAAAATATTTTAACAAGGGTGTCCAAGGATTATTTCTCATTAAATTGAATTCAACTCATTTAAAAAGGGAAATATGAGTCTACCAGAAGGGGTCGATCGATCGAGGACTGGGGCTCGATCGATCGAACCTTCGATCGATCTAAGCTCTTGGCTTGATCGATCGATCAAGTAGGTATGGTGAATTCTGCAGTTAACCAGTTACGGGTTCTATCACATAACCTCATCCAAATCCAAACTTTTCATTCCTAATCACCCAGAAATTTGTACTACTAATAGTATAAACCCATTTCATACATCCTTTACGTAAAGCATGAAAATTTCCATTAATAACCATGGATTAACAGGCCAAAATTCATGTAAATCTCAAGAACCCTAGAAATCTCTTTAGCATGGTTCTAATCAGTCTTTTCTAGAATTTTCTTCTTCTAAAACATCATAATTTCTTGGTTTAATCCTCTACATGTGAAGGGGTTTCCAGATTTACATTCAAACCATTACTACATGCGATTTCCTATCTCAAATTTGGGTTTTCTTCCATGAAACTCATCCTAATCATCCCTAGACTAACATGAGTGATGCATTAACGAAAATAAGCAAGATAAACACTTGCCTGGGATTTTCAGAATTCTGATTTGCGGACGATTTTGGTGTGGTTGCGTCCCCCTCTCCTATGGCCGTTCTAATGTTTTGAGTCTGATAACCCTAAATGGCTATTCCAAATGGCTGATATAGTTTAATAATTTTCGTGGGTTTAATTACCCAAAAATGCAAAATGACCAAAATGCCCTCCTGGGGTGTTAAATAGGCCTAAAAACGCACCGAGACCCAAACTAAACCCCCGAGTACACTTTTCTGACTATCTTGACCCTTCCGGACACTTTGGCACATGAAAAATGACCATACGAGCAACTTATAATATATTCACTTTTATTCATCAATATTTAGTCCCGATGCGACACGGGCGCGTCCCGACTCAAATTTCCAAAATTGTCATTTTATTCACTCGTGACATTTAATATAACCAATATTATATATTACTTTGCTCATTAGTAATATTCAACAAATTTCCCATAATTACTAACTCTCATCACGTTAATAATTATAACATAATTAATTTCCGAATTTATATTAAATTAATTAATTCGCATTAAATTTAATAAATCCCTAAATTAATATAGCATAAAAATACGGGGTATTACAAAGAAACCAATATATAAACTTATCAAAATTCTTAGGTTACTATTCACCTAAATTACACATGACCATAATACCCTTTTGGGATACTGGGTTAGCCTAAAAATGCCCTGGGAGACAACATAAAGCCCCAGGTAGAATTTTTTGACTATCTCAACCCTTCCAGACACTTTGGTGCACTCGAAATGACCATTTTAATGACTTAAAAATAATTTACTTTATATCTCATTAAATTAGCCCGAACATGACATACACGCGCATCCCGACTAAATTTCCATAATTATCATATATTTTACTTGTGACAGCTTCTATAATTCATAATCACATATTATTTCATTATGTCAGTAATATTTAATTTAATTCAATTCAATAAATACTAACCCTTATCTCGCTAGTATATAATTATTTTAATCCGAATTAATTATCAATAATTTCTCTTATTAAATTAATTCATCCCATGTTTAAAAATCATTAAAAATATGGGGTATTACAATTTCATGGCTTAGTATAAATACAATAAAGAGTTAGAGGTGACACGCTAAGACCTCGAGTTACTCATGCAATGCCCTAGGGAGTCTGTCAATAATTTCATAACTAGGTGGAGAGAGAAAGATGCCACCATGACCAAATGCTCGTCTGAAGAAGAACATGTCAGCATATTGAAGAAAAATTTCCCTCAACCTATCCACACATCTATGTGTAGTCAATATTACCCCCATTTTTTAGACCTCAAAGAGGTTAGGGTTGAAATAGAAGAAAATGATGTTAACCAAAAAATAGAATTCGAGTCAAATCATTCAGTTGGACATTTCACTGCTCGAAAGTATGATAAACGTATTTCCATTACCATTAACAACATATCTTCTCAGCCTGCTACTTCATGGGCCCCAAAATCCCTTCCTGCTACAAGCCGAAAAGAATATTTTGAACTACATGCTCCTCTTACTAAAGTGTATCAAGCTCTCTTGTCCCGCAATCTCATCAAGCCCTTAAACCCTCGTCCACATATTGACCAACTTCCTAAATACTTTAAATATGACTCCCATTGTGATTTTTGTCAAACCGTCTGCTATACCACATATTAATTTTACCAACTAAACAATGTTGTCCAAAGCCTGATTAAAAAATGCGACACTGCCATTCATGCGAACCCTAAACCAAACACTATTCAAAATCTCATACATATCTAATAAGTTGACATGAATGCCATCCTCACATATAAAAATCTAGTTTTTGATCCTTCAACTAGAATTAAACCCATCAACAAGCCTACATCATTCATCAGCCTGGAAAAATCTCGTATTGACCTAAACGTTTATTGATTCTTCCTATTGCATCCCGAGAATGACCATGACCATGCTTTCTCTTCGATGATGAGGGTCTATATTATTATCCAGACCTGACCAGAATCGATAGTATGAATTTACTTACTATTCTAGAACAACTGAGGAGATCTGTGATGAAACTCCCATTAGATTTGATCCTCAAAGAAAAAGACTTTGTCTAAATCAGCAACATATACATTGAAGCCTGAAAAGTTGGCCTGATAGTCTTAGGATTGGTTTTTACTTCCATTATTTAAATCTTATCAAAAGAATACATCAAGAAGAAGAATTTGTGTGAATGTCCTGAGTTATTCACCGCCTTAAAACTAGAAGGGTTTTTGGACCCTTCCTCTAAGAATTTCTCTATTGGATGGGATAATTTATATGATGAAGCAATCAAAGTTGTATAGTGTATTGACTTCTCTTAGAACAACTAGATTATTGCCATTAGAGGGGGAGATTATTTTAATCCTTCAGATGACTCTTATGATGATCTCGACATTGAAATTACAGATACATTTGCATCTTTCGGCGGTATGACCTCCTTTGAATAGCTTCTGTAAAAAAATAATAAAGTTTTTATGTGCTAGAAATATGTGAAGACATTGGGTTCCTATTTTATATGACACCCCGCTCAAAATAATAATGGGTGGCATGCCTTATACTAAAATAATCAGGAATATCAAGTGGATCATTCTCAGCATCTACTGACGATTCTAAAATAAACACGGCTAACTACCCATTACTACAAAATAAGGGTAACAAAATTTTTTAAAACATTATTTACATTTCTAAAACGCACCATGCGACAACTAGCCAACAACATAACTACAACTAAATACGATAAAGAACAAACACATGATCAAATAATATAAAAGAGACTAATATAAGAGTACAACAAAATGTACCAAATAAATTACCCGAATAAGCTGTCGGGTCACAGACAATACAATACTCTGAGAGGAAAAATATAAAAGTGCTACACTACAACACTTGGGTATAAACCCGATATACAAACTGAATCCTAATCTTGATACACAAAAGATAGGAATCGACTAAATCAAAATACCGCAATAGTTCGCTACTGCCATAGCTCCGCGAATACACTGGATGGATAACATCAATGGCGTCCTTGCGGAGGAACACCTAAAATAATACAATATATATATACATAGCAAGAGAAAATATAAATGGGTCAGAGCCCGATGTGTGAATTTTTTTTAGCAAGTGCATTAAAATGCATAATAATTATAAATGCATTATAACATGATTAAAGTGGAGTCGCACTCTCCATAAAATTCAACTCAACTCTCAACTAAAGCGCGCCACTAAACGTATGATCATGATATCCAAATCATTGCCCAAATCTATCTAAGGGCAAGGTAATCTAACTTACTCCCAATTTATACTCAATTAAAATCCATCTAAGTCATATCCCTCAACTTCTACTATTACCTATATCAAATATTCGCACACTTCTAAACTTATAAAATATAAATAAACATTATCTTTTACTAGAATTTCTCATTTTCTAGTCATTGACATAAATATATATAAATATATATGAGTTAATAGCATCTAAGTGCTAAGGACTAAACTTCTCCCAATTCTCAATACTGCACTGCGTTTCGTGCGTGGGACATCTCGCAAGAGAAATCCAAACAAAGAACCCTCCCAATACACTACTCCTTGGCAGTATTGATTATCAAGATTCATTATGACCTCAATGCATGACGCGTATAACCCAATTTATTTTATACAATAAATGATTAATTAATTATTCTCAATTCTCAACAGTGCGTTGGGTTTCGTGCGTGGGATGTCTCACAAGCGAAATCCAAATAAGGAACCCCCCGATACACTACTCCTTGGCACTGTCGATCATTGAGATATACTAATATGATAAATATGAGCACTAACGAATAACTTATCCCCACTCCCAACATTGCACTACGTTTCGTGCGTGGGACGTCTCGCAAGAGAAATCCAAACAAGGAACCCCCCCGATACACTACTTCTTGGCAATGTTGGTCGTTGAGGTCCATTATGCCCTCGATACCCAAAGTACTATATTTATGTACTCATGTAATTATGTACTCTGCAATTCCACTTTAATATATTCATCCCAAAATTTAGTCTGGATAAAACCTCCCCGAATGAGATTCAATCAATATTCTTATGTCTCTTTATTCTAGAGACAAAAATGATATCACATAATCATATAACATTAAAATAATATTCACACAAGTATAATAATAACCATCCCAAAAAGCTATAACTCGAGGATGAAGGTTCTCAATGCTATCCTCTACCAAGGAATCACTCACATATTCTCCTGGGTACCAACGGTCGGAATCTCACACCGCCTTGGCAAAAACTATATGAAAACGTACGGGAAGCGGTCATATTTCCTCCCTGGAAATGAGATGAAACATGCCCACCACGTCTCACCCGTAATAAAAATCACACAATAATAAATGGATGATATGACCTGGGGATAATACGCTCCCTACTCCTCAAGCAAGGGGCCTCACCAACATCACGCAACTTTCCATGATATCATAGAGGGGGTATGCTTCACACACACACACACACACACACACACACACACATATATATATATATATATCATCACATCATGAAAATGTATACCATCACACAAGGTATATATATCACACTATTTACATACTTATAGTATGCTCTTAGGCGTAAGTGAAATAATCTCATTATTTAGTATACTTTACTCTCGATATACTATTCGTCAATAACTCACATAACTTCCCCACTTAGCATACACTGTATTATTTCTCTCTTGAAGTTCACACCTCACTTCTATTTATGAATCGTCTCTCAATTCTATTTACGTTAAGGATATTCTCTATATCCGTATGCACATCGATCAACATTTATTATTCTCAATCCATAATATGGTTCAATCAAACATATGAACCTTTAAATTTATCCTATTTGGGATTTTATTCTAAAATCCATTATCACTATGTGCATCCTAACTCTCTCTTATAAATCCAGAATTATCTCCTCACAGAATTCTCAATGATAGTGGGCTTCCCCACTTTGCCGACACGATACTCTCCAATCGGTATTCTCTCGAATTAAGTCAATATGACTCTAATAATTTCTCATAAGGAAAACTACCTAAAAGTCTCCAAAATAAACTTCTCATAACTGATATAGAGGTTCCCAATCGATAACCTCAAACGAAACGGGATGAAACTCACCTTAAAAAAACATCGCCAAAAACTGCCTTGTTTTCGAATCGATTCGGCCCCTCCGAATCGATTCGGCCCTAATAGTGAATTGATTCGGTCCAAACAAATTGATTCAGTCCAAAAGGACATGTAAGTCTGCTACATACCGAATCGTTTCTCAAGGGGTAAATCGATTCATCCCTAAAGACCTGTAGGTTATGCAACAGGCTGAATCGATTCGAAAGGGGCGAATCGATTCAGTTTGTTGAGAAAGCTACTAAATTGGTTATATTTCTTCAAAACCCAAAATTCCAAAAATCAATCGTATGAATTTATCTCCATCAATATTCAAACCAAATATATAACTAACATCAAAACTCATTATATAACTTAACCCAACCATATATATACCCTCAAATCCACATACACACCTCAAATGCAAGATTAAACACAAAATCTAGGTTTTGACATTTTAAACCCAAAATCCATAATCTAATCCACAAATCATGAAATAAATGATACACAACAATTATTTAGCAAGTTTAATCACTTGCCTCAAATTCGTTGAGTCTGAATCTACCTCGAAATCGGGTAATGGCCGGAATTCCCAAGCTTTCTCTCTTTCTCTTCTTCTTTTCTTCTTCTCGTTCTTTCTCTCTTTCTTTCTCTTTCTCTCTAATGAGATTTGTTTCTCCCGTAGGATTTTAAGACTTATCTCCCTAAATACACAACTTTAAATGATAATACACACTTTAAATGACTCGATCACTCTAATTCGAGCCAAACAGACTCAAAATATTTCGAAACCCAAATAAGTCCCAAGTACAGTCATTTCGACTTTCTCGACCATTCTGGAAACAACCGCACCCTCAGAATTGTTATTCGAATCACATTCTAACATCTTCAAATTTTGACCTCAATGCCAATTTAATTATTCTCTAATTAAAATAATATTTATTTTTCCCAAAAATAAATAAATTATTTCCCCAAAAATCTCGGGGTATTACATTTTACCCAACATCCATAAACCACATGACCAGATCGGGAAGATACTATAAAGATCTAGTCCTCTCGTTAGAAAGTGCACCCATCAACAAAAGAAAAAGGGTTTCTAAATAAATTCCAATGCCTGAGATGACAATTGAGGAAAGTAAGATCCTCGAGAAGCTAGTGAAAACTCAAGTCAAAATCACTTTGTGTCGACTTTTTATGCCTTCCAGCCCCTAGTGAAACTCCTTAGTTAAGCTATAGATCCTCCCTCTACCTACCCCAATGAGGTGATTCACATAGCCAAAAGTCTAACTCAAACAGGGCTCATATATTTCACCGATGAAGAAATCACCAAGTTCATCCCAAACCATAACTATACTCTCAAAATCTTGGTAGTAGTCTAAGATAAAATGGTTTTGTTGGGTCTTATTGATAATGGGTTTGTCATAAATGTATGTTCCTGATGAACTCTGCGGTGCCTGGGGTTACAAGTTAGTGATTTCACTCTGATATCTACCGATGTACATGCTTATGATAATACCCTACAAAAGGTCATGGGGTCGGGATGTCCAAATATGCCCTCCAACATAATCCTAAGTCATTGACATTCCTGTCTGCTTTAATTTTCTTCTTGGTTGCCCATGTCTTTCAGAGCATCAAATGGGTTGCATTTACTATTTACTATAAATTGAATTCTTTTGTGGACAACCTAATCATGACCATTATATGGGATGATGATAATTCATATGACATCGGTATTAACAACTCGATCTTAACTGCATTCAAACTAATGATGATGTTGCTGTTGCTATTAATCTCGGTCTAAGTATAACTCCGTTGGAGATTAGGACAAGGCCAACCATTGACGATAAAGAGCGGTCACAATTCAAAGAAATTTGAGGAGAATTCATGGACATATTTTCATGGTCTTATAGTTTTATGCCTGGAATCAACCCATAGATCATTCAATAAAATATTTCCACTTATTTAGAATGCAAAATTTTCAAGTAGAAGAAAAGAAAGATTCGACACATTTAGTCCCGAAAAGTGAAAGATAAATTAATCAAGCAGTTGAACATAGGCTTCATCTTTTTACTCAAATATCTAGCTTGCCTTACCAACATCATTCATATGCCAAAATGAAGAAGAAAAGTTTGAATGTTCCTCGACTATAAGGATTTGAACAAATATTCTTTATAGGGTGACTATCCCTTGCCTAACATTGACCTGATTATCGATAAAAAAAAATTATGCCCTCAAGTCATTTTTTAATGGCTTCGTGTGGAATAACCAGATCAAAATTGTTCACGAACACCAATATAAGACTAAATTACCACCCTATGGGGTACTTTTACTCTACTGGCATGCCTTTGAGTCTAAAAAACATTGAGGACACCTATCAAAGAGAAGCCACAACTATCTTGCATTATCTCATCCACATGGAAAAAATTGAAATATATGATAATCAAGTCCAAAACTTGAGATGTTCACGTCCCTATCTTGAGAAAATTTTGCAAATGACTATGGCAAAATAATATGCATCTAACCCCGTAAAAGTGCATTTTTGGGGTCACAATGGGCAACACCGTGGGTTAATTGTCAACAAATAAGGAATTAAAGAAGACCCTCCTAAACTTAAGGAAATACTTGAAATGTCACCACCTTACAATGAGAGAGATATTTGTAATTTCTTGGGAAAACTTAAAGACGTCATCTGATTCAATTGCCAGTACACTTCCATTTGTAAACTTTCTTCAAACTCCTCCGTAAGGATTCGACCAAAATTTGGAATGAGGCATGTCAAGAAGACTTCGATAAAATTAAGCCGTACCTTACCCAACCATCGCTGCCCATGACACCGCAACCTAGTGTAGCCCTCATTTTGTACCAAACTATCATTCACACTACGATCGATGATATATTGGATAAATACATTGAATAATTGCGTAACGAGATAGCCAACTATTGGGCCAATTGAAAAAATGTTAGGATATAAGGTGAACTATATAGCATTGGAGATGGCATGTGTCTCCCTTATTTGTGTTTCCTAAAAACTCTGACACTACATTATTTCATTCCCTATCAAGATAGTGCCTAGGATGGATCACATGAAATACTTTCTAAAAAGTCCTACTTTATCAAGTCGTATGGCCCATTGGCTGCTCTTGCTATCCAAGTTCTACATCACCTATATCACATATAAAGTCATTCAAGGAATGTCCATATCGAATTACTTAGTTTGTCATCCCATTGAGGAAACTGATGTGTGGATTTATTAATTGGTAAACTAAGATATTCTCTACGTTAGTCATAAAGATATCTGGTGGCATTTGTTCTGTGGCGAAGCACCCAACGAAAAGGGATATGGCATTGAAATACTCCTAATCACGCTCGATGATTATCATACTCCCATCTGCTTCAAATTGAACTTCCCCTACACCAACAGCATAGAGGATTATAAAGCATCCACTGTAGGCTTTAATCTTACCATGATGTTTATGAGGATTCCACCCTTATCATAGGACGAGTCCTCCAAAAGTGGAAAGTTAAAGATGAGAAACTCTTACCCTTCCACGCTCACATTGAATATCTTGCTTACTAATTCAAAGATGTCACATTCCACTATCTTTCTCGGGTGAGGAACATCTTTACTGATGTTTTGGAAACTTTAGACTCCATGGTTGAGAGTAAATAAAATTTTCTCCCTTGAAAGTCTAAAAACAATCCTTGTTAACTCATTGCTACCACATTGAGCTCTCTACAGAAAAAGATTCAGAAAAAGTTAGGTTATGGTTCCACAATATCTGTTGTCTCCTCAAGCATGGATGCCATCCTCAATGTTATGATAAGAAAGATCACATGACCCGTCTCAAACCCCCATCTCAATACATTATATGTGATAAAATTATATTCAAGAGGAACTTTTATGGAAATTATTTGGATTATATAACGGGTACTAACACTGAAGATATAGAGAAGAAAATCCATGGTGGGGCATCTGAGCTCCACATGAAAGACTATATGCATGCTCAATTTTTTTTTGAACAAGGATATTATTGAACTACCATAGTCCAAGATTGCGTTACATGTGTCAAAAGATGCCTTAAATGCCAATAATTTTTCCATTTCAAACAATTGCCTCCCCAGGAGCTATACGACATGAACTCTGCCTTGACTTTCTCAACTTTGGGCAACGACATAATTAGGAAAGTTACTACTAAAGCATTTAATTGGCATGAATTCATTCCAATATCCATTAAGTATTTCAATAAATGGGTTGAAGTTGAATCATACGCAGTTGTCAAAGTGAAGAAAGTGGATAACTTCATCAAAAAGAATATCATTTATCATTACGGTTTCCTTCATGATCTCGTATTAGATATTGGCCTCTATTTTTAAGCTACAGTCACATATGTCGTAGAAGAATACAAAATTCAGATGCACAAATCCTTACCATAATGACCACAAACTAGTGGGGTTATCGAAGGTACAAAAAAATCCTTGTTGTACCATGAATACTATATAGCCCAGGAACCAATTAGAATATTAAAGTTAGATGTATCTCTCTTAAAAAAGAGGTCGGATCAACTTCCAACCTAGTTACCCAAGGAAATTTTGATTAGCCCAAGTATCATAGACCCTTAATTTTGCCCAGCCATCTCATAGTAGTTAATTATGTTATAAAAATTTGTTAGATCAAGCATGTATTATGTTAGATGTTCCTAACAGCACGCCCCATATGGGAGAGATATGCAATATTATGTTAGATGTTGCTAACAGCACACCCCATGTGGGAGAGATATTCAATATTCTCTCATGTGACTTATAACCAACTTCATGATTATTATCTAACTGATATGTAAAGCAGTACCCGCCTAACCTATAAAGCCATGACACTCTTCACACTCTATTCTCTCTCTTCTAATAGTTTATAAGTAGTCCACTATACCCTCTCGTGTGGGTATCAGGATATTATTTTCATGTCATTATGTTGTCCAAGTCTAAAGTTAAATTGAGAGCTTGTAACATCCATTCATCCGTGGCTATTTCATCCTAAATTAGTATATTGGACACATGCACATGCGGATATAGGCACCTCTTTGGGTCAAAGCACGTAAACACGATTTCATTCTTTGTATCTCATCTATCTTTATTGCGTGCTCTATATTAGAATTTTTGCGATTATATTGCTTTATTTGTTATTTTTTACAGTTAGTATACATTTACTAAGATTAAATTCGTATACTAGTTTTAGACATTAACAGATTGGCACCGTGTGTAGGAATAGGTAAGCCATTTATTATTTTCTAACATTGTTTATTTATGAACTCAAGGATACCCATTTTTGATGAAACAGTGAATCGCAATTCAATTCATCTGTTTTTTGTTAGGTTAGAGTCTACAAATTTGAAAATTCCTTTAAGTTAACTTTGAGACCTTGAATCTACCATCGGATTTAGTTTTTCCTTCTTTAAATCCTATTTTTTGTAACATTTTCCATCATAATTGTTGTACTATGTTTTATGTATTTTCGCACTATAGTTTTTTATAAACAGGGGTGAATACCCATAAAGTAGTCGAGCCGCTGAGGGGGTTCGAATTTACATTCCCGTGGGTATGGGTAACCTATATGGAATATTAAAGATCTTATCGAGAGACTAAGAGGCTATGAAGTAGAGAATCAAGCGACTGACGCATTGTATTCTGGCAGAGCATAATTGGACTGAAGGGAACAAGTTACCCCGACAAGGGTGAAATCTCTATTAGAAGGTGAGAGATGCATTCTCCATCCTTATATAAGGATAGGATGTAGGGGCATAATGAAAGATCTAAAAAAAATCCTAGAAGGTTTGATTTGGATTCTAAAGTTGAATGTAACAGATCCAAATACTCTGATTCAGAGCGCAATGATAGATCATATCCCCTAAGGGAAACATCTACCATCCAATCAGGTGGATATAATGATGAACATATTTATTCCCTGGAATGCCCAAGGGTTTTGAAAAGTGTTAGCAAAAAGGCTTCCTTTGATGGACTAAGCCTATGAGATTAGAGGACCCATAACCACAAAAATCCAAGGGAATCGATGGAGTACAAGGAAGAATCAAGGAAATGGGATACCAAGAGGATTGAATGTGTGACACCCCGCCTAATTAAACCTTGGGTGATAAAGCCTTAATTTAATTTAAACAGGTTTCGTAAATGGTTCATTCTTAGCATCACTGTCGAAAGCCTTTTAAATTACTAACCACCTAAGTGAAATTAAACGAGTGCCAAATTTTTGTTCTTCTTCCTTAAGCAGAATAAATAATCCATACAAACACATTACAATTCTAGTAATAATAAAACAGTTTTCATAATTAACCGAATGAAGTTAAAGTCTTGCCAAAAACCACGTCCAATAAAGGATAACTAAAAATCCATAACTAAAATAAACTGTAGCAGTAAAGATAGGACAACATGTCCCAACAAAAAATACTCAAACTGAGATCCTGCACTAGATTTGAAAAAGAGGAAGCATCTAAACAATCCCTGCAACATCCACAAGTGCTGCAGCTCTCAAATCTCTGGGATGAAATCATGATGGGTGTCCCTGTGGATAGACACCTAAAAGGTTTTAAAAAAAATTTACATAGCAAGAGTTAGTACTCAAAACATTTTGAAAATATTTTGCAAGCAGTTATCACCATTGAGTTATTGATTACACATATTAAAGTTTCGCATAACTCCCTTGGACTTCCTCACCTCTCTTCTATAGCGCATGTCTAACGAGGACACTTAGTTCACCTAGTTATACCACCCATAAGCGTAGGTAACTTATTTACTGTTCGATGTCCTTATTCTTGTAATAACTACATCACGCTATCAATTATTACTAAGATATTTACAATTCATTTCATTATCTACTATTTTCAATCCGTAGATTATGCATATAGAATACATTTTATCACACAATAATGTATTTAATATCAATTATCACTAACATATCCTTTTACCACAAATAAAGGACTATTGGTTCGAAATGATTCATCGACCCCAAGTAAGAGTTGGTTCGGAATGATCCATCGACCCCAACTATTTAAAAATATAAATATATACACATATTCTGGTTCGGGACTCTTTCATCGCGACACCAGTTTAAAGTTTGGTTCGGCATTTTTCATCGACCCCAAACATATAATAATTTTATGTTAGTTCAGAACGTTACATCGACCCTAACATAATTAATTTAGGTAAAATTCTCTTAACCCAAAATTTTGTATAATTTAGTTTTTCCTTCTTTAAATCCTATTTATTAGAGTATTCACACAACTCTAAGGGCCTTAGTTACCCCTCCCTTAATTCAGTAGTTAAGATAACTTTAACCTACTGGTATTATTCCGAAAATTTACTCCCACCCTTTCCGTAGCCAAATCCTCATAATCCCAACATACGGCTATCGATCGCTCTCCCGTCGGTCCATTTCTCCAAAATTCCAACTCAATCATTTATGAAGAAATCAAATGGTACACCTACTGGTATTTATGAAGTCTCCTCATAGGGAAAATATCATCACTAAGGTTCCCATCAAGCGACGGTAATTAAAGGATATTTATTCACAAAATTTTCTACAGTCCAGCCAGGGTCGATCGATCGAGGGGATATAGTCGATCGATCGACTGTTTGATCGATCGACATTCAAGGGTCGATCGATCGATCAAGCAGTGACAGACCCAGTTCGTCTTCTTCATGCGGGTTTCACCATTTTTATCTATCTATCTTTCATGATAATTCACCATATTTGCCACCAACAATTTCTAATCATTCTTACATGTTCTGGGATGATTACTAACGATTTAAAACAACAAAATCATTATAAATCTTGGCCAAATCAACTAAAAATCTTTCTAGTATTCAAGAACCCTAAAAATACATTCTTTACATCTTTCATCATAATTCCAGACTTTTAGTTCGATTTAATCATCTAGTTTTCTATGATATCAGAATATTTGGAGATCCAAAACGTCCTACATGCAATCCCTACCAATCATGGGTCATAATCAATTGTTTTTCTCCCAAAACTATCATAAAAACTATGTTCTTCATAAAGCTTAAATATGGGTATTATAACTCAATTTATTTTGCAAATAACCACTTGCCTTGTGATTTGTAGGGTCTGATTTCGTGGTTGTTGATGATGGTTGATGATTTTGATCCTTCAATCCTCCTTCCCAACAACTTTATGGTGAAATCTCCTTAGAAGTTTCCTTCCTTCCTTCTTTTGCCTTAGGAAGTTCTCTCTCTCTCTTGTCTAATGGCTATGGTGTATTTTCTTTCTTACTAACCCTAGCCTCAACTCTTATCATCTGATCTAGGGTTTCAAAATTCGTAGGTATACTTACCCATAATTGTAAAGAGACCAAAATGCCCCCGAATGGTCCCGGTTTATCCCGAAAATGACCCGACACTCAACTAGTACCCCCGAGTACACTATTTTGACTAATTCGACTCTTTCAGAATCATCTGTGGACTCTAAATTATCGTTTGAGTCTCTTAAATATTTTTCTACTCTCATCTTTAATTTTTGTCCTACGCGCGACAGTCGATTGAGATAACTCCGGTACGTCCATATAGTCACTAGACCGTACATATCAACATTCAAAATTTACTACTTCACATTTAGTAAATTTTTAATCGTCATATTCATCCTTATTAACATTATATCACATTAAATTACTCTTTTCACGTAATTTAAATAAAATGTATTTTATCACATTAAATTACTCTACTCACGTAATTTAAATAAAACGTATTTTCCTAATTAAGCAGAATTATAGGGTATTACATACTTCCCCTCTTACAAAAGGAATTTCGTCCTCAAAATTAAAAAATACCTGCTATGAATAATTTTGGATATTGCTCTCGCATATCCTCCTCCCGTTCCCAAGTGGATTCATCCATATTGTGATGTCCCCATTGTACTCGCACTAAGGGTACCACCTTGGATCGTAATTTGCGCTCACTATAATCCAGAATAGCCACGGGTCTTTCTTCATACGAGACATTTGGCTGCAAATCGATCTCCTCCCGTGGAATGTGCCAAAAGGCTCTCTCGCTCCTCTTGTATTTCTTTAGCGATACCACATGGAACACATCGTGTATTCGCTGAAGATGCTCAGGGAGTCCCAATCTGTAAGCTACCGGTCCCACCCTCTCAATGATAGGAAACGGTCCCACATATCTCGGTGATAATTTCCCTTTCTTGCCGAACCTCATAATTCCTTTCATAGGAGATACCCGAATTAACACCTAGTCGCCCACATCTAGGTCCACGTGTCTCCTACCGGCATCCGTATAACTCTTCTGCCTATCCTGAGCTATTCAAATACGTCCTTGAATCAACTCTATTTTTGAGGAAGTCTCTTGTATCATCTCTGGCCCCAATAGCTTGTTATCCCCCACCTCTAACCAACATGCAGGCGAACGATAAGGCCTCCCGTAAAGTGCCTTGAATGGAGCCATGCCGATAGTGAATTGGTAAGAGTTATTATATGAAAACTCCACCAAAGGAAGGTATGACTCCCAACCTCCCCCAAAATCTAGGACACACATCCCTAGCATATCCTCCAACATCTGGTTTACCCTTTTAGTCTGACCGTCCGTCTGTGGGTGATATGTCGTACTCAACCGTAAGTCGGTGCCCATGGCCTCCTGAAAGCTCTGCCAGAAATGTGACACAAATATTTTATCTCGGTCCGACACAATATTAATAGGGACTCCGTGTAGCTTAACAATCTCTAAAATAAATAGCTGCGCGTACCGCATCATATCATAATCCATACGAACCGGTAAGAAATGAGCTGCCTTAGTCAATCGATCCACTATCACCCATATGGAATCGTGACCCTTCTGTGATGTTGGTAACCGAGTAATAAAATCCATCGAGATACTCTCCCACTTACACACGGGGATCTCCAGTGGTTGTAGCATCCCTGAAGGCCTCTGATGATAAACTTTTACGAGCTGACACGTAACACACTTTGAGACAAATTATGCAATATCTCGTTTCATACATGCCCACCAATATAATCGTCGCATACCTTGGTACATTTTATCCCCACTTGGATGTACCAAAAACTTTGATCCGTGTAACTCCGTCATAACGACATGCCTCAAATCATCATCTTCGGGTACTATCAGCCTACCATTAAACCGTAGTCCGCCCTCTGAGCTGAGGGAGTAGGACTCTGCCCCCTCGTCCAGTAACTGTAGTACTTTGTCCTGACAAAATGGGTCTTCGGCCTGTTCCCTCACTACCCACATAACCCTCTCAGGAGTGATAGCTAAAACTGCCATGCATGCTCTCGCCATCTGATCCTCGTGTCGAAGTTCACTCCACTTCGCCTTCCAAATTTTTTCCAACTCCCCGGTAGGTCTTCTGCTTAACGCATTTGCCACCACGTTAGCCTTACCAGGATGATATTGTATATCAAATTGGTAGTCCTTCATGAATTCAAGCCACCTTCTTTGCCTCATATTCAGATCCTTCTGAGTGAACAGATACTGCAATGACTTATGATCCGTGAATAGAGTGAATTGCTCGCCCAGAAGATAGTGCCTCCATATCCTCAATGCAAAAACGACCGCTGCCAACTTGAGGTCATGGGTGGGGTAATTCTTCTCATGTGGCTTAAGCTTTTGGGACGCATAAGCTATAGCCTTCTCCTCCTGCTATAACACACCCCCAAGCTCTTGTAAGGACGCATCGGTATAGACTCGGTACTCCACTCCGCTCCTAGGCAAGGCAAGAATGGGTGCAGATGTCAACTTGTCCTTTAATTCATCAAATGCTAACTGACAACTGTCACTCCATACGAAGGGAACTCCATTCCGAGTCAAGTTTGTCAACGATCCGGCAATTTTTGAGAACCCCTTGATGAAGCAATGATAATAACCGGCCAACCCCAAGAAACTGGGAATTTCGGTCGGTGTCGTGGGTTGTCCCCACTCCCTCACCACCGATACCTTACTCGGGTCAACAGCAATGCCTCTGCTAGATACAACGTGGCCTAGGAATTGAACCTCCCAAAGCCAAAATCCAGACTTCTCAAATTTTGCGTACAACTGATGGTCCCGCAATGTCTGTAGAACCATTCGTAAATGTTCAGCGTGTTCCTCCTTCGTGCGAGAGTAAATCAGAATGTTGTCTATGAATACAATCACAAACTGATCCAAAAACTCCCTAAATGCCCTATTCATGAGATCCATGAATACTGCCGGTGCATTAGTCAGCCCAAACGACATTACTCTGAACTCGTATGACCCGTACCGCGACAGGAAAGCGGTCTTGGGTACATCCTCATCACGAATGCGCAATTGGTGGTAACGCGACCTCAAATCGACCTTTGAGAAGTATGCAGCTCCTCTCAACTGATCAAACAAGTCCTCAATCCTCGGCAATGGATACTTATTACGTATCGTCACTTTGTTCAGGTCTCTGTAATCTACACACAGACGAAGTGAACCATCCCTTTTCTTTACAAATAACATCGGCGCACTCCATGATGATGTACTCCGTCGAATGAAGCCCTATCCTAGTAGCTGCTGAATCTGTTCTCTTAGTTCTCGCATCTTCGAAGGAGCCATGCGATATGGCGCTCTGGCAATTGGTCTCATCCCTGGTGCTAGGTCAATAACGAACTCTATCTCCCTACTGGGTGGTAACCCTGGAATCTCCTGAAAGACATCCTCAAAATCCCTCACAACTGGGATTGAGTCCAGAGAAACGATAACCCCATGTGAGTTCTCCTCCTCAATATAATATAAATGAGTTCGCGATCCTCCCTTGGGGAGTGGCATTGCCACAAGGAACATCTCTTGTCCCAGGATAGAGAACACGATAGTCCTCTCATAACAATCAACCATTGCTCTATAATGCGCCAACCAATCCATACTTAGGATGACGTCATATCCCTTCATATCCAGCACTAGAAGGTCCGCCGCTAGACTCAATCTTCCGACGACAATGTCCACACCCTTACAAATCGAGTGTATAAGGGACCCACTACCCATCGGTGACTCCACACACATAAGATGAGTGTCATCTGTCACTAATAGGCCAGCTGCCCATGCAAATCTAGTGGAAATAAATGAATGCGTCGCCCCCGTGTCAAATAAAATACTACCCTCAAGTCCATGAATAGGAAACATACCCGCAACTGCCGGCAGTGCTGGAGGTGCTGGCTGAATTGGAATATCACGGACGTTGAACACACGTCCGTACTGCATCTGCCCTGGCTGTGGGGCCTGTATTGCTGCTCGAGCTAACGGAGCCTGCTGCCCTTGTTGGGCACCCTGTTGTTGTGCCCTGTCTGGTTGTGGACAATTTCTACTCTTGTGACCAACTGTGACACCCCGCCTAATTAAGCCTTGGGTGATCAAGCCTTAATTTAATTTAAACAGGTTTCTTAAATGGTTCATTCTTAGCATCACTGCCGAAAGCCTTTTAAATTACTAACCACCTAAGTGAAATTAAACGAGTGCCAATTTTTTTTCTTCCTTAAGCAGAATAAATAATCCATACAAACACATTACAATTCTAGTAATAATAAAACATTTTGCATAATTAACCGAATGCAAGTAAAGTTTTGCCAAAAACCACGGCTAATAAAAGACAACTAAAAATACATAACTAAAATAAACTGTAGCAGTAAAGATTGGACAACATGTCCCCCAAAAAAATACTCAAACTGAGATCCTGCACTAGAACTGAAAAAGAGGAAGCGTCTAAACAATCCCTGCAACATCCACATGTGTTGCAACTCCCAAATCTCTGGGATGAAATCTTGTTGGGTGTCCCTGTGGCTGGGCACCTAAGAGGTTTTAAAAAAAATTTACATAGAAAGAGTTAGTACTCAAAACATTTTGAAAATATTTTATAAGAAGTTATCACCATTGAGTTATTGATTACACATATTAAAGTTTCTCACAACTCCCTTGGACTTCCTCACCTCTCTTCTATAGTGCATGTCTAACGAGGACACTTAGTTCACCTAGTTATACCACCCATAAGCGTAGGTAACTTATTTACTTCTCGATGTCCTTATTCTTGTAATAATTACATCACGCTATAAATTATTACTGAGATATTTACAATTCATTTCATCATCTACTATTTTCAATCCATAGATTATGCATATTGAATACATTTTATCACACAGTAATGTATTTAATATCAGTTATCACTAACATATCCTTTTACCAGAAATAAAGGACTCTTGGTTCGGAATGATTCATCGACCCCAAGTAAGAGTTGGTTCGGAATGATCCATCGACCCCAACTATTTAAAAATATAAATATATACACATATTCTGGTTCGGGACTCTTTCATCGCGACACCAGTTTAAAGTTTGGTTCGGCATTTTTCATCGACCCCAAACATATAATAACTTTATGTTAGTTTAGAATGTTACATCGACCCTAACATAATTAATTAGGTAAAATTTTCTTAACCCAAACTTTTGTATAATTTAGTAGGTACACACCCGACCTATCAAATCATGTCCGTACGTAATATATTTTACTTATATTCACCGTACTCATTAATTACAATTTATTTCGCTATTGTATTTATTCGAGTATTCACACAACTCTACAGGCCCTAGTTACCCCTCCCTTAATTCAGTAGTTAGGATAACTTTAACCTACTAGTATTATTCCAAAAATTTACTCTCACCCTTTCCGTAGCCAAATCCTCACAATCCCAACATACGGCTATCGATCGCTCTCCCATCGGTCCATTTCTCCAAAATTCCCGCTCAATCATTTATGAAGAAATCTAATGGTACACCTACGGGTATTTATACGGGTATTTATGAAGTCTCCTCATAGGTAAAATATCATCACTAAGGTTCCCATCAAGCGACGATAATTAAAGGAAATTTATTCACAAAATTTTCTACAGTCCAGCCAGGGTCGATCGATCGAGGGGATATGGTCGATCGATCGACATTCAAGGGTCGATCGATCGACATTCAAGGGTCAATTGATCGATCAAACAGTGACAGACCCAATTTGTCTTCTTCATGCGGGTTTCACCATTTTTATCTATCTATCTTTCATGATAATTCACCATATTTGCAACCAACAATTTCTAACCATTCCCACATGTTCTGGGATGATTACTAACGATTTAAAACAACAAAATCATTATAAATCTTGGCCAAATTAACTAAAAATCTTTATAGTATTCAACAACCCAAAAATACATTCTTTACATCTTTCATCATAATTCCAGACTTTTAGTCAGATTTAATCATCTAGTTTTCTATGATATCAAAATATTTGGAGATCCAAAACGTCCTACATGAAATCCCTACCAATCATGGGTCATAATCAATTGTTTTTCTCCTAAAACTATCATAAAAACTATGTTCTTCATAAAGCTTATATATGGGTATTATAACTCAATTTATTTTGCAAATAACCACTTGCCTTGTGATTTGTAGGGTCTGGTTTCGTGGTTATTGATGATGGTTGATGATTTCAATCCTTCAATCCTCCTTCCCAACAACTTTATGGTGAAATCTCCTTAGAATTTTCCTTCCTTCCTTCTTTTGCCTTAGGAAGTTGTCTCTCTCTCTTCTCTAATGGCTATGGTGTATTTTCTTTCTTTCTAACCCTAGCCTCAACTCTTATAATCTGATCTAGGGTTTCAAAATTCGTAGGTCTACTTACCCATAATTATAAAGAGACCAAAATTCCCCCGAATGGTCCCCGTTTAGCCCGCAAATGACCCGGTACTCAATTAGTACCCCCGGGTACCCTATTTTGACTAATTCGACTCTTTCAGAATCATCCGTGGACTCTAAATTATCGTTTGATTCTCTTAAATATTTTTCTACTCTCATCTTTAATTTTTGTCCTACGCGCGACACTCGATTGAGATAACTCCGGTACGTCCATATAGTCACTAGACCGTACCTATCAACATTCAAAATTTACTACTTCACATTTAGTAAATTTTTAATCGTCATATTCATCCTTATTAACATTATATCACATTAAATTACTCTTCTCACGTAATTTAAATAAAACGCATTTTATCACATTAAATTACTCTACTCACGTAATTTAAATAAAACGTATTTTCCTAATTAAGCAGAATTACGGGGTATTACAGAATGCTCATCAAACTCTAGACTAAGTGTGTAAGGGTCAGCAAAAGCTGAGTAGATTTCGCAAGAAGAGAGCCTAGTTAAAAAATGTGACTGAGTAGAAAAAACAATGACAATTAAGTCCAAGAAGGAAGAATAACCCTATAATGGGTCTATTCAATACCTAAAGGATCACCTAAAAGGGATTATAAACATAACGAATCATTTTCATAGGGGTTTAGTTCAAGGTTCACCATTCGCATAATGTATTGTGTGTTATCCAAGGTTTGTAAAATTCGAACCGTTTATTGCCACTCCCAACTATGATAGCAAATCTAGATCTTATGTTATAGGTGGATCAGTACTTGGAGTCTTTGGATATTTATTCCATCCCAAATGAAATGTGATACAGGGAATTCTCTAGTTCTAAAACTGAGTAGACTTAAATTTGGCATAATTGTTTATCAAGAGGGCAACTCTCAACTTTCTAGTAGCTGGACGGTATCATTATTAGCAATTTCTATTTCAATACAAAGCCAAGAAATAGGAGGGTCACTTGTTAAGCATCCGTCAAAAAATAAATAAAGGGACTAGGGATTTTATCACACGCTTGAATATCGATAAGATTAAAGTAATTGACTATGATAAGAAGATAGTGATAACGATGATCATGATCCTTTTATTATTTGGGAAACTATTTTGAGGGTCAATAAAAGAGCCGTAGAGCATGATGTCAGAGCTTTTGACCATGTCTAGTAAATTATAAATTCAGAAGAAGCGTTGGAAGCAAAAAAGTTAAGCCATGTTATGTTCAATTCTAGCAAGAGCTCAAAAAAGAAGGAAAAGTCTAAGGACAAAAAGAAAGAATACATGCCAAAGAAGTATGACGAGTATACCCCACTTATCATAGGTGTGCATCACATATTCGATGAGTTTCAAGGAAGAAATGGCCTAAAATTTTTGGGAAAATTCAAATCTCCACCAAATTCGAGGGATAAAAGTAAATAAAATGAATTTCATAAAGATCATGACCATAACATTGACAATTGCCTGACCTTGAAGAAAGAGATTAAAAATTTTATCAAATGAGGCAAACTAACAAATTATATTGATAAAGGTGGTCGATCAGAATGATATTTAAAAAAATACCACTTAAGTCGTTTAATTCAAGATTAAACTATATAAATGGTTTCGAACAGTTTGTTGAAGAAACTCTTTTCTTAAAACAAATTTTAAACACAAGATGTGTAAAACAGTATGAACGACTAATTTCAGTTATAGGTTTGCCAGTTTTAAAAAACAAAACTTAAAGAAAATAAACCAACATAGCATTAAGAAAGGGATGCGAGGAAGAGGAAGTATACACAAACAATTTTAACATGGTACAACCCCACCTAATTGGGGAAACATCCAAGGAGGTCTCTACACCTCAAAAGTAAAAATTCCACTAAAATAAAGTAATCGGTTACAAGCTATATAACAATCAAGACACGCAATAAAACCTAAACTAAGTTCAAAAATTGTACCAACTCCTCTGGCATTTTATGACTTCTCCAAAGGTTATGATGTTTTTGATGTTCTACCATCATAGTAACTTCGCTCCTTTTAGCTTTATGTCGACCCTAAAGTTAAATATCTCATTACCAACACTTTTTAGTGTAGTAGTGTGAAGGCATATGTGGTGATGTGGTCTAAATCACATGCATGCAACTCACAAACACTTAATTACAGACAGTATGAGTAACAAATTACAAATAGATAACTTAATATGCAAGATTTCCAAAATCAATCTAATCAAAGTAATCAGACTTGGATCTTTAAATATCCGCAGATCAAGAGGGAATCTTGCTATAAAAACTAGCCAAGATCCTATGCACTTTCCTTATTTGAAAATATGTACTTATTTCACAAAATGTGAAATATTTTAAAGTGAAATACCCAATCAAGATCTCAACTAGATCTAAGTTTGAATATTTGAGTAAACTGAAATTAGAAATGATTTTGTTGGTTTAGGGTTTGAAATCAACATAACAGTTTCAAAATAACCAACAAAAAAAGATTTCTTGAAATAAGAAATCTAGACAAAGATATATTTAAGTGAACTGTATCACAAAGGCTTAATCTCAAGATTCTATGAAAATAATTAGAGATTTAGCCAACGTTATTAAGTTGGGAAAGAGATAAAGAACTATAGTGGATAAACTTCTCAAATCTCAAACTAATTTACTCTCAGAAAAGGTTTTCTGGTGAGATTTGGGGTGAGTTTGGTTTAGGGTTTCATTTATCTCTCTAACTCTTTCTCTCTTTCTCTCTCTCTCAAACTCTTATTTTCTCTATGGTTTGGACGATGTGCAAAAGTCTCAAATGGTTGAGGCTAAGGTCGCTTGTATAGTGCATGAGGAAGGATCGAGAATCTCAGAGGCAATCAAATGGATGGGATTAATTTTGATTGTTTGATTATCAATATAATGGTTAAAATAAAGTGGTGCAAATGGCCAACGTTGATTGGCAAAAACGATTCACTTGGATTAAGTCTAAACACATGAAGATCGTTGATAACATTGACCCAAGGGTTCTCAAAGAAACACAAGTCTGTGAAAGCGTAGAAACACAAAATCCACCCATAATATACCAGCACGTGTTGGAACAATAAAGGCTACACAACCCTAACAAATTTATTGAAATCACGCCCCTGAAGTCTCTTGTGCTTTTGGTTTCCACCCAAGCCAACTTTAAGCCATAAAAATAAATTGCACAACAGCCCTTAAGGTTTATATACAACCAAATTTAATTTCTAAAAATCATTTAAAAATCTTACAAATTATTTAACACATCCCAAAAATAGTAGAAATTAATTTTAAGGGATTTAACTCACACACAACAAATATAGCATGAGATAATGTATGTATGCAGTTCTAGTGTATGGTATTGGTATAATACCTTTAGGAACTTGTAGAGGAATCAAGTGTAGAGTCTGAGGTTCTTTGGAAAATAATGAAGGGACTCAAATTTTATCATTACTTCCAAACTAGATGAGCACCTATATAATATAGACTCAAGTAAGTCAAGGATATAGGGTGCTTCAATCTCCCTCTTTGAAAATATGAGATAAAATATCCTTTGAGTCAACGAGGACTCATAGGGATACAAAAGAAATAAGAAAATCCTATTCCTATACAAAAAATTCTATCTACCCAAAATCCTAGACAAAATAATTACATAACTAAACTAGATTAAAACCAATACCCTTAAAAAATTCTATTACAACTGACGGTACTGATTTCTAAAAATAAGATAACTAAGATCAAGCTTTTTAGTTGAGAATACACCAAAATGTCCAAGAGGATTAAAATGTCTCCCCCATTTTGTCTCAAATGGACAAAGGACAAAGAAAACTAGAAGAAAGTCTAAAGGTTTGGTAAATAGACCAGTTAATTGAAATTCAATAGGAAGGTAATATTTTTCTAACTCCTTAGAGTCAACTAACTTGTGTATGAAATGATATCTGATTTTAATATGTTTGGTACGATAATGCTGAATATGATTTTTAGAAATATTAATCGTGCTTTGATTGTCATATTAGAGATGTAACTTATCTTCAGTTACACCATAATCTTTTAGCATTTGTTTTAGCCAAAGTAATTGAGAACAACATCTTCCTCCTTCAATATATTCAGATTCGACAGTAGACAAAGAAGTGCAGTTATGTTTCTTACTACTCCGTCCTACTAATGTAGTAACACACTCCTGATGTACTCTTATTATCATCGATACAACCGACCCAATCAGCATCGGTGTAACCTACTATAGTACTAGAAGTTTCTTTAGTGTACCAAAGTCCTAAATTTAGAGTTCCTTTGATGTATTTGATAAATCTTTTAATGCACAATATGTGACTCTCTCTAGGATTATTTTAATATCGAGCACACACGCAGATAGAGTACATGATGTTAGGATGGGAGGCAGTAAGATAAACTAATCTTCCTATCTTACTACGGTACATGGTAGTGTCAATAAATTTCCCATTCTCATCTTTGGAAAGTTTGATAGAGGTACTCATAGGGGTCCTAGATTCTTTAGCAGTTTATAGGCCAAACTTCTTAAAAATCTCTAAAGCGTATTTAGATTGCGATAGAAATAATCCTTATGGATTCTGTTTAACTTGGAGTCCTAAGAAGAATTGTAACTCACCCATAAGTGACATTTCAAATTCTTTGTGCATAATATCCGAGAAGGTCTTAACTTATAAAGGGGAGGTGGATCCAAAAATGATATCGCCAACATAAACTTGTGCAATAGTAATGTTGTTCTCAAAATGTTTGACAAATAAAGTTTGGTCATTCCCTCCTCTCCTAAATACATTGTCTAAAAGAAAAGTGGATAGACGCTCATACCAAGCTCTAGGAATTTGTTTTAACCCATAAAGAGCTTTTTTAAGACGATAAACATAATTTAGGTGGTGAGGGTCAATAAACACTTTGGGTTGTTCTACATAGGTCTCCTTAGTTAAAATTTTGTTAAGGAAGGATGAATTAATAACCATTTGATATAGTTTGAAATACAATTGATAGGCTATGGCCAAAAGTAAGCGAATAGATTCGAGGAGAGTGACAGGAGCAAAAGTTTCCTCGAAATCTATTCCTTCAATCTGAGAGTAGCCATGGGCAACTAATCTTGCTTTATTATGAATAATCATCCAAGATTCATCAGTTTTATTTTTAAAAATCCAACGTGTGCCAATAACCCTTTTATTTTCAGTCATGGGTACAAGACACCAAACATCATGAATGACAAATTGAAGAAGTTCCTCCTGTATAACACTTATCCACAAGGTGTCATTGAAGGCTTCATTTACAGTTTTTGGCTCAATAGGAGACAAAAAACATGCAAAATGAGCAATGTTACAAAGTTGAGATATTGTGCAAATAGGATCATTAGGATTACCAACTACACTATCTAAAGGATGATCATTGCAAACCCAGTTAGGTACTTCAGGGGTCTCAGTTGGTAAAGATTAAACTATTTCTGGAGAGGCATAATTTAAAATATTTTCGAACTCACCCATAATAATTGGTTCTTTGCTCTTACTTTCTTCATTAGTGTAACTTACAACCACATTAACGGATTCCATCATGGTTTTGGTACAAAGATTGTAGACACGATAGGTTCTACTATTCGGAGAATATCCTAAAAATATGTCTTTATCTCCTCTGGTTTCGAATTTAGACAGACGTTCTCTGTTCTTACAGACATAACAGGTACTACCAATGGTTCTAAAGTATTTTAGGTTAGGTTGCTTCCCATAACAAAGCTCATATGATGTTTGTTTGGTATTCTTCCTTAAGTAGACTCGATTGATTATATAACAGGCAGTACGGATTGATTCTACCCAAAAATATTTTGGTAGGTTTTTTACATGAATCATCACGCTATCTATTTCTTGAAGAGTGCAATTTTTACGCTCATCAATCCCATTTTGTTGAGGTGTCTTAGGAGAACTAAATTCATGTTTGTTACCATTATAGCAACAATATTCTATGACGCCCGAATCTACGAATTCTATCTACTTAGGTGTCCTTTTCATTTTCTATATGAACTAAGATTTTCAAAAACTTACAAAAGGTTTCTGATTTACATTTTAAGAAGGAAACCCAAGTTAATCGAGTGAAATCATCAACCATAACGAGGATGTAACTGTTGCCACAAAGACTAACAGTATGAGAAGGACCCATTAGGTCCACATGGATAAGTTCTAGAGGTTTAGTGGCTAGAACTTCTTTAACTTTCTTATGGGGAGACTTAACAATATTACCTTCTTGACATGGACCATAAATAATATTTAAAAAATATTTGATCTTAGGAAGACCTCTAACTATCTCTTGGGAGCACAATTTGTCAAGACTATCATAATTAATGTGACCCAACTTATTATGCCATATCTCATTGTCATCCATTCTGGGAATGTTACAAACCTCTGTACTTGGATTGAATGTGTAACAGTTATCTAGATCACGGAGTGCTGTAATAATCCAATCACCCTTTTCATTTAAAATTTTGCAATTGTTCTTTGAAAAAGTGACAGTATGGTTTGAGTCACAAAAGTGTGATATACTTAGTAAACTGGCTTTAAATCCTTTTACCAAGAGAACATCTTCAAGAATGGGTAATCCTTCTTCATGGAGTGTTCCTTTACCAATGATCTGGGCTGATACACCATCTCCAAACAAAACTTTTCCTCCGGAGAAGTTAGTTTTATTCAAGAGTTTGGAATCATCCCCGGTCATATTTTTGGAACATCCTGAGTCTAAATACCATCCAGTTGTAGTATGTTCAGCTCTAAAAGAACTGATCACTATGTTGCATTTTAACTGGGGTAATAGATAATCTTTTTTAACCCAAATTACTCTAGTTTTCAATTTGCGCTTATTAGCTCGTATTTGATAAAACTTGCGAGCTTCTGTCTTTTCTTTAAAAGATTTTTGCGCATTTTTATTGTTGTTATAAATAGTTGGAGCAATTGGTTTAGAATAGAATATAGGATTCCTTTTTATAGATTGTTTTTTAGTATTAGTCCTTTTCCTTCTATTACGATAGTTAGAATTCTTGTATGGTTGTATAGGAAGGACATAGTTGTTTCGACTTCTCCTAGAATAGCTAAAGTTATGGTAAACGGGAGAGGTATAGACTGGATTACATAGATGTTTAGAATAGCAACAATCAAGGGAATGTCCATAGACATCACAATAGGAGAAGTAAAGGTGTCACATTGAACTCATAACCTTAGGAAAGTTATTATTCAAAGGTTTGTCTAGGTTTTGAGCTCTAGTCTTATTCCTAAGTGGCACAGGATGAAACGTTGAATCTGTTTGTCGAATAGGTGGCAGACGTATTTAGCCTTTTGTTCAACATTATGCTTAGAGTTGCTTGATTCAACAATGTCTAACTTCAGTTGTTTTTTAACAAACTCATTTTTTATACCTTGAAAATCTGGACAAGTTTCAATACGTCCTTGGCCACTAGACACAAAATTTATAGTTTCAACGTTTTTAGTTTGTGTCTTAGAGTTGGGACAAAATACTATTCTAGTTTTGTCATCGGAATTAGTTTTTCTTTCAGAAACATAATCTTCAAAACATTTAGAATTATTTTTAAATTTTGCAAACTTTTTGAAGACTATGGATGTCTTTTCTTTTGTCTGTTCCAATTCTAACAATGTTCCTATGCATTTCTTTTCTAGGATTTCATTAAAGTTAGACAACTCTTTCAGTTTTTGTTCAAAGTTTTTGGTTTCATTCTCATGAGTTAGACATTGAGTAATATACTCTTCATCATTTTATTTGATCATCATACTTAAGGTTTTTATCTTCTGGGTAAGATCCTTGACTATCTTTTCAAGCCTAGTGCTTTTCTTGAGAGTTTTGTGTACAATGTGTGAATGTCAGAAATGTCATCATTTTTGAAGTCGCTAAGTGTGCAGTGTGCATTGTCCCCTAGCGATTCATTTCTATGACTCACACACCCATTGACATCAACAATAGCGCATTCCCTCTGACTCACACACACGGCGTTTGAATCATTATAAACATTCTCAGGCGATAAGGTAAATAAACCAGTAGGCACAATATTAGTCATAGTATGATCAGATTCCTCATCATTATTGTATATTATCTTAGCAAAGAATGACATATAAGGGGAAAAAGTGTTCATCATTTTCAGAGTCACTTGAGTCATCCCAAGTCTTGCTTAAATGAGCCCTATTATGTTTGTGAATTTTCTCTAACTTAACTCCACAGTCACTAGCCATGTGTCCTAACTTTCCACATCTATAGCATTCAACCTTTTAAAGGTCTTTCTCAGGTCTCTTGAGATGGTCAGACTGGTATTTGTCTTGTCTTCTCTCATGAGGCCTGTTGTTAGATTGATTTGGATAAGTAGGCTTGCATTGTGCTTTTGCTAATTTGTTTTGAAAGTTCACAAATTTCTTAAACTGTTTAGACATTAAGGCAATCTGATTATCCAAAGTATCGAAATTACAATCCTTGTCAGAGTCGAAGTCGATGTTAGGTACGCTAAATTCAGGTGTGGTCAACTTACATGAAAAAATAAGATTGGAGGTAGACTACCTCTTTTATCACTGGGTTAATTGTTTCTTAAATTCTAATTCCATTTCCACACTTCTCATTTTTTTACTGAGGAGTTCAGGTGTAAGATTTTGATCATCCATTTCCTCAATTAAATATCTCTTATTATCAAATTTTTGTGGAAGTGATCTTAGTATTTTAGAGATAATTTGTTATCTATTATAAACAATCCCATTAGCATGCAATTTGGTCACAATGTCTATTAGTCACTCACACACATGGCATTTGAAGCATTATCAACATTCTCAGTCAACAAGGCAAATAAACAAGTAGGCACAATATTAGTCATAGTATGATCAGATTCCTCATCATCATTGTAGATTATGTTAGTAAAGAATGACGTATAAGGGGAAAAAGTGTTCATCATTTTCAGAGTCACTTGAGTCATCCCAAGTCTTGCTTAAATGAGCCCTATTATGTTTGTGAATTTTGTCTAACTTAACTCCACGGTCACTAGCCATGTGTCCTAACTTTCCACATCTATAGCATTCAAACTTTTAAAGGTCTTTCTCAGGTCTCTTGTGATTGTCAGACTGGTATTTGTCTTGTCTTCTCTCACAAGGCCTCTTGTTAGATTGATTAGGATAAGTAGGTTTTCCTTGTCGTTTTGCTAATTTATGTTGAAAGTTCACAATTTTCTTAAACTTTTTAGACATTAAGGCAAACTGATTATCCAAAGTATCAAAATTATGGTCCTCATCAGAGTCTAAGTCGATGTTAGGTATGCTAAATTCAGGTGTGGTCAACTTAGATGAAAAAACAAGATTGGAGGTAGACTAACTCTTTTGGCACTGGGTTAATTGTTTCTTAAATTCTAATTCCATTTCCACACTTCTCAATTATCTACTGAGGAGTTCAGGTGTAATATTTTGATCATCCATTTCCTCAATTGAATATCTCTTATCATCAAATTTTTGTGGAAGTGATCTTAGTATTTTAAAGATAATTTGCTTGTTATCATAAACAATCCCATTAACATGCAATTTGGTCACAATGTCTGTCAGTCTAATATATAAGTCATCAAATGACTCACTATCTGTCATGATTAAGGAGTTATACTACTGAATTCACATTTGTGTTTTAGCAGCTTTAACTCTGGTATCACCCTCATGTGCAGTCACTAGGGTCTCCCATGCTTCTTTAGAGGTGGAACATAATGATATCCTCTTAAATTCGTGTTCATTAATAGGCATGAATATGACATTTTTACCTGTATTGTTATTAGGTGAAACATGTTTCTCTTCTTTAGTGAATTCACTTAGTAACTTTCTAATCCTCACAGTACTTCCTTCAGCGGCTAGTTTAGTAGGAAAAATGTAACCATTTTTAATAACTTCCCAGACATAATCTCCCAAAGTCCCTTGGATGAATGCAACCATACTTACCTTCCAGTAAGGAAAGTTGGTTCCATCAAAGAGAGGGGGTCTAGATAGGTTACCTAGTCTCTCAAATTTCTCGTCCATAATTTGTTTTAAGAAAACAATTTCAGAAACTCAAGCTCTAGAGAATTTTTTGAAAAACCAAAGCTCTGTTCCCAATAAAAAAAAACCACTTAAATCTTTTAATTCAAGATTAAACTATCTAAACGGTTCTGAACAGTTTGTTGAAGAAACTCGTTTCTTAAAACAAATTTTAAACACAAGATGTGTAAAAAAGTATGAATGGGTAATTTCAGTTATAGGTTTACAAGTTTTGAAAAACAAAACTTAAAAAAATAAACCAACACAACCTCAAGAAAAGGATGCGAGGAAAAGAAATTATACACAAGAAATTTTAACGTGGTAAAGCCCCATCCAATTGGGGAAACATCCACGTAGGTCTCTACACCTCAAAAGTAAAAATTCCACTAAAATAGAGTAACAATTTACAAGCTATATAACAATCAAGACACACAATCAAACCTAAACTAAGTTAAAAAATTGTACCAACTCCTCTGGCATTTTCTAACTTCTCCCAATGTTTTGATGTTGCTAATGTTCTCCCATCTTAGTAACTCTACTCTTTTTAGGTTTACGTCAACTCTAAAGCCAAATATCTCAATACCAACACTTTTCAGTGTAGTAGTGTAAAGGTGTATGTGGTGATGTGCTCAAAATCACATGCATGAAACTCACACACACACACACTTAATTATAGACAGTATGAGTAACAAATTACAAACAGATCACTTAATATGCAAGATTTCCAAAATCAATCTAGTCATAATTAGACTTTGGATCTTCAAGATATCCACAGATCAAGAGGGAATATTGCTATAAAAACTAGTCAAGATCCTATGCACTTTCCTTATTTGAAAATATGTACTTTTTTCACAAAATGTGAAATATTTGAAAGTGAAATCCCCAATGAAGATCTCAACTAGATCTAAGTTTGAATATTTGAGAACACTGAAATTAGAAAAGATTTTGTTGGTTTAGGGTTTGAAATCAACATAACAGTTTGAAAATAACCAACAAATATAAGATTTCTCGAAATAAAAAATCTAGACAAAGATCTATCTAAGTGAACCATATCACAGAGGCTTAATCTCAAGATTCTATGAAAAGAATTAGAGATTTAACCAACGTGATTAAGTTGGGAAAGAGATAAAGAACTATATAGGATAAACTTCTCAAATCTCAAACTGATTTACTCTCAAAAAAGGGTTTTCTGGTGAGATTTGGGTTAAGTTAGGTTTAGGGTTTCATTTATCTATCTAACTCTTTCTATCTATCTCTCTCTAGTTATTATTTTCTCTCTGGTTTGGACGATGGGAAAAACTTTCACATGGTTAAGGCTAAGGTCACTTATATAGTGCATGAGGAAGGATCAATAATCTCAGAGGTAATCCAATGGATGTGATTAATTTTGATCGTTTGACTACCTATCTAATGCTTAAAATAAAGCGGTGCAAATAGACAATGTTGATTGGTCAAAAAGGATTCTCTTGGATTAGGCCTAAACACATGCAGATTGTTGATAGCATTGATCCAAGGGTTCTCAAATAAACACAAGTCTATGAGAGCGAAGAAACACAAAATCCACCAATAATATACCAGCACGTGTTGGAATAATACATGATGCAAAACACGTTCCAAATTAATTAAAATCCCACCCCTGAAGTCTCTAGTGCGTTTGGTTTCTACCCAAGCCAACTTTAAGCCATAAAAATAAATTCCACAACAGCCCCTAAGGTTTACATACAACAAAATTTAATTTCTAAAAATTATTTAAAAATCTTAGAAATTACTTAACACAGCCCAAAAATAGTAGAAAATTAATTTTAAGGGATTTAACTCACACACAACAAAATATAGCATGAGATAATGTATGTATGCAGTCGTAGTGTGTGGTGTTGGTATACTACCTTTAATAACTTATAGAGGAATCAAGTGTAGAGTCTAAGGTTCTTTGGAAAACAATGAAGGGATTCAAATTTTGTCATTATTTCCAAACTAGATGAGAACCTATATAATTTAGACTCAAGTAAGTCAAGGATATAGGGTTCTTCAAAAGTATGGGCAAAAACTAATGAGATGATCAAAGTCCCCTTGTAAAAAGGTGGATGAGAAGAGAAAGGGACGAGATGACGATCCGTAAGATGCTATAGATTTAAACAAGAAGTTTAAGGAGCCCGTGTATGACGTTGAAATGATTTCTTTCAATTGTCACTTTGTTATTGGAGGTGAAACTAGTGGTGAAGATGGAGCACTCAGGAGGAAATCTTACCACAATAAGGGAAAAACATGTGCTAATGTCTGGAGCTTAACTTGGCTGAAGATGTGGAGTGTCGTCCTCGAAAGGTAAACAACGATCATCTCTTTGTTATTTTTTTTAAAAGATGACTTGTCGAGAGTACTTTGTCCCCATACCGACCCTCTTATCATAACCTTGATGGTGCATAAAAGTCGAGTAGCAACGATTCTAGTAGACAATGGAAGTTCTACAGATGTTTTGATTTATAGTTGTTTCAAGAGGTTAAGGTTGAAGGGTAGAAAGTTGGAGGAATACCACATACCTCTCATTGGTTATGGGGGCGGGGGGGGGGGGGGGGGGGGGAAGGTGTTCCCCTTGGGGACAATCGATAATGAGTTTGTCATTGACACAATGCATACTTGTAGAACAAATATAATAAGTTTCTTTGTCACAGACAAGAACATTCACTCAACCTATAATATTATTTGGCATGTTTCGTCTCAATAAGTTTGAATTTGTGGCTTTTACTGTCCATCAATGCTTGAAATTCCTTATGCACTATAAAGTTGGTTTGGTCAAGACTAACCAAGTAGGATCAAATATATGCTATTATAACTCTAGAGAGCAGGATAAGTAAATAAAACTGACCACCACTTATAAGATTGATACTTATAGAGCACGTTGAATCGGTGATTTTGGACAACGACAACGATGACAAGATGATGTATATTGGCTCATCATTAGGTTATACCTTTAAGATGTAACTAGCTTATTTTCATAGGTAGAGGAATAACATGTTTGCATAGATCCTTGATGATATTCTTGGGGTAGATCCATAATTCCTTTTCCACGAGCTCAGTATAGTGAAGAACTTGAAGCCTGTTAAACATAAGCATCATATGTTTATCTAGGAGAAGAATATAGCCATCAAAAAGGAGTTTTTAACAAAATGAGAAATGAAGATTTTATAGAGGTTGTTATGTACCCGGAATGGCTTACGAACATTGCTACGGTTCCAAAGAATGATGATATGTGGAGAATAGGCTTAAGCTTCATCGACCTTAATAGAGCATGTCTCAAGGACTATTATACTTTGCCTAGGATTGAGTAACTTGTCGATGACATTGCTGGGAACGAGTTGTTCATTTATATGGATGCCTACTCAGGATATAATCATATCAGAATGAAACCTAAAGATAGAGAGAAAGCCTCATTCACCACTAGTCGATGTATAAATTATTATAATGTTATGCCCTTTGGGCTAAAAAAATTAAAGAAATGTATTAGAGGGTAGTGAATAAATTATTTGAAAATCATATTAGAAAGACCATGTAAGTACACGTGGATGATATGCTGACATAGAGAAAGAAGGCAGCTAATCACATTAGTGACCTAGGCCAAACGTTTGACTAATTAGATAGGTATAAAATGAAGTTAAATCTAGTAAAATGTGTCTTCGAAGATCGTGAAGGAAAGTTCAAAGGATTCATTGTTAATAAGAGGGAAATTCAGTTTAACCCTAACAAGATCGAGGCATTGATCAACATGCAGCCTCCCAAGAATAAAAAAGGAAATCTAAAAGTTGGTGGGATGAGTAGTAACACCAAACCATTTTGCTTAAAGAGACACTAGTAGATGTCTTCCATTCTTTAAGGTGCTCAAAAAAGACCTTTGAGTGGAACGAAAAGTCTGAATAAGCCTTCTTGGAATTAAAGAAGTACTTAGGATGAGCACCTTTGCTATCACGGCCAGTCCTACGTGAAAATCTCTACTTACACTTGGCAGTATCATAGTCAGCTGTCAGTTCAATGTTAGTCCAATAAGAAGGTGGACTACAAAATCATGTCTACTATACTAGCAAGGCATATCATGGATATAAAAATCGGTACTCTATAATGGAGAAGTTTACATTGACTTTGATTCAAGTTTCTCATAGAAAGAAGTCGTATTTTTAATTACATGTAATTGTCATTTATACAAACCTACCTTTATGACAAACAGATAGGCAGGCCGATGGATTGAGCTATAGAACTATGAAATTATGACATATAGTATGAATCTAGAACAATAATTAAAGTCCAAACAGTGGTTGAATTTATATCAGAATTTACTTATGAGGAGAACACTGCCGAGCAGACTTCTACGAAATAAAGGTCCTAAATAAAGATATGAGAGAAGACTTTTATGAAAGAGATCTCGATAATAAAGACAGCTGAGATGAATTATACCAAAAATATCTCAACAACAAAGTTAGTGACCAGATCAATGACAAACCATAGTCATCAACTTGGTGGGAAGAAGGGATCTGTGATTTGGATCAAATGAAAATTTTGTTCAAAGATGGAAATTTAATTGAAGCAAATTTTAAAAATGTACCTCTCGTATGAAAAGTTTTTATAGATTATTAAACATGTGCCAATGGTGGGCAAACATTGAGTATGCCCCTATGTTCAAATTTGAGGCATCCAATAATGAGGCTTTGGGCATAGAGTTGGGATTAGTATTGTAATTAGGGGTAGATCCGTTGTCAGCAAAAAATGACTCTTAGTTAGTTGTAAACCAATTCCAGGTAATCATCCATAGAGATCGTCTGAATTCGAAGAATTAAGAACACTTGAGGAGATGTAATTGCTCATCTAGTTTCTATTACTCGAACTTAAATTCATAGAATAGTACAAATTAAGATATTGGTCCAATAAAACATTGAAGAAAAATGTTCGATGATAAGGAAGTTAGACATGAGGCCATTTTGGATGGATCCTATCCATTTATACTTGAAAATCATCGTAGAATTTGAAGATCTAAAGGAGACAAGGAGACTCCTTTATAAGGCGACATAATATGTTCTCAAAAGAGGAAAATTGTTCTCACGGGGATTTAATATAACAATGCTCAGATGTTCATCTCAAGTAAGTCCATGATTTGATGAAAAAAAGTCCATGGGGCTCATATGGAGATCATTCAGTAGGCAGGTTGCTAGTGAAGCGGGTCACCACATAAAGATATTATTGGTCGATGATAAAAGAAGATAGTACTAACTATGCAGAGAAGTGTGATAAATTCTCGAGGTATGGTATGATATATAAGAGACCGGGGGTTGTATTTGAATTGATCACGTCCCCCTAACCTTTTACCAGGTAGAGAATTTATCTACTTGGCCAACTACCGAAGATAAGGGGAGATTCAAGTATATGGTCATTGTGGTGGATTATTTCACTAAGTTGGTGGAAGTAGGACCGTTGATCGAGATGCCGTATGAGAAGGTGTTCCATTTTATATGGAAGAATATGATTTGATGATATGGTATGTCATACACCTTAATCACAGATGATGGTAAGAAGTTTCACAATAACGAGTTTAAGGATTATTGTATACGTTCGAAGATAAAAAAAAATTGCACTCGGCACCTCATCACTCGTAGTGCAACTGGAAGACAGAAGTCATAAATAGGACCCTTTTGGATGTAACTAAGAAAAGACATGACGACACCAAGAGGAACTATATCAGTGAGCTTCAGAGCATACACTAGGCTTACTGAACCAATTTAAGGACTGTGACAAGCTAGACCCCATTTATGTTTGGATTAAGCACAGAGGCGGTGGCCCCAAGGGAGATTTTATTTCCCAATGATTGAGTACTCAATTTCCAGTCCCCCAAGATTAACTTAATGAGAAGACATGATTTGTATCTAGTAGACGAAGTCAGGGAACGCGCAACACTTCGAGTAGTAGCATACTATTAGTGGACTGTTAAATTATAAAACAAGGAGGGTAAAATTATGTACCTTGAAGGAAGGGTACTACCCTCTTAAGAAGGTTAACAAAAAAGGGAATAATTTGGAACCAAATTTACATTGACCAGTATATCATTTCTATTATCGTGTGACCTGGGACTTATAAGATCGAGACCTTAAAAGTTGAAAAGTTAAAGAATTCATAGAATGCAGAGCACCTGAGGAAGTATTACAAGTGATGAAGAGTAGATTACAGTATAAAAGACAAAAACACCATGTAAACAATTTTTATTTCCTTGTAATCATTCTTTAAATATGAATGAGAATCATAATTTCTTGCTCCACACATGTTGTCATTTCAAGCATTTCGACATTATTCAATGTCGGTTTCGTCAGTGTGAGAGATGTGCAAGAAGACCCGGCTGAAGATGTCTTAGATCCGGGCATATCAAAATGAACGATCAAAACCATACTTCATGTATGGACTTGTCCTTGGATAGGTCAAAATCCAAAAGTTTATCCAACTAGGAAATCTTGTGCCTTCATATAGATGATACGATTCAACCATAAATGACTAATTCAAGGATAGATCCTAGTACATTTGGTTAACTCTAGTAAAAAAATACTAACACATGGTCAGGATAGAAAGATCCATCCATACGAAGAGTAAACTAGAAAAAACATTGGTAGATCCTAAGTCAGGACAACTCCGATTTTTCCCAAAACTCGTAATTAGTACCACAAGATCTGAAGACATGATCATAAGACTAAACTTCTAGTAGGACTATTTTAACACTAAACATATAGTAGGTTAACATGGAAGGTGTTAAAGATACCACATGAGTCCATAAGACTAGAACTAACTAGGAGGTCAATGATATCTGATCACATTTATTTATCAAAAATATTTTCGCACAAACACTTAAGTACAAGTAGTGACTAAAAACTTAGTTGAGCAAAATGATTGGCAAAAAGTGAAAATATATACTTGCATGTAGATAAGAAGTTGAAAAATATTTTATTTGAAAAGTTATGCACGTATAAATTTAACCGTTGATTACAACATATTGAATGGAAAATACAAAAATCTTCACAAGGATACAAATCCAGGAGTCATAAGCCATGAGATCATTTTTAGTTCCTAGGGAAACTTGAGGAGTTTAGTTAGTCTTTGGATTGACTTGGGGAACAGTGGCAGCAAATGCATAATCAATAACAGTGTGTTGAGCAACTTAAAGAGATAGAGGAAAAGTAGTCTCTACAATAATACTCTGGCCGGCTTTGCCAATCTCATCATCTTCTGTAGCAGACTCATCCACCTCCATGTGGTACGCATCTTCTAAGGGTGTGGTTTACTCATTGTTTCCTTCCCACTTTCTACCAACATCGACAATGTCAAGGTAATGTTTTATAACCCTCTTTTTGATTTCCTTATAGCCATTAAGAAAGAAGGTTACACTCTCTATGTTATAGTCGCTTGACATTGTGAACTTGTCAACCCTAACCTTCTAAGCCAGAATTCAAGAATTATTAACTTTAATGAGCTCATGATTAACTCTAGTACAATCTTGATTGGTAATATTAACTTCCCCCTTAGACTTATTGATCTCTTCACTACCCTTTTTGAGTGTCTCCTTAACACTTTGAAATCTAATGGAATTAGTGCAAACTTAATTTAATGGCTTTAGTGCCAACTTATTCCTTTAACTTTTAGATCTCCTTTTCACCCTTACTCAAATCTAGCATTTTGGAAACAACCTTGTCATGTAACGCTCGACCCGGGCATGGATCACCATCTGTTTAACCCTCACCATGTCAAGGAGTTAAAGCGAGAGGGGGAAAGTCTAAGTCTAATATTTAATAGAAACCCTTTAATTACACCATTTTATAGGAGTTAAATCGTTGGTTTTATTTGAGAAATAAGTGATCACTTTACATAGTTAGGTTGATTTACCAGGTTTAATTTATGAAAATCCGTTGATTCCACTAATGATAATATATAGGAAATAAATGATGATTGTCCCTGCATTATTACAACACTTGGCCAAAGGCCTAAATAAAAGTGGTCTAAAATATTCCAAATCTAATGTGTTCAAAAACATAAGTTTTAAATATAATGGCAGAGCTTCTAATGATGACTATTGCCCTTATGGGACTTATCAGAGTCCTGGCCAATGTCCCTACTCAATGTACCTGGGGGTGGGGGTTTAAATAAAAAAAGCAGGGGTGAGAAAATGCTAAGAAGGTTGGGAAATACTAAATTATATGTTTTTTATGAAATTACTATACATATAATATGTATTTTAAACAATTTACTATGTAATTCACCCCGACGATGTGCTCATACTCATACTTAACCATTTTATACCACCCTTTATCAGGTCTATAGACTATTTAATCTTATTTTATTCCTTAGTCTCCATTTTATCCATTTTTAGTATGTTGCATTTTTTTTACATTCTTTAAGAACAACCAAACACATTTTTATTTCCATCATCTTTTCTCCGAATCCTCTAATAACCACATACTTTAACGAACTCTACACCACCGACTATGACACCATATGCATTGGTCTTTGATTTTGGGCCTTTCACCCTAGGTCTCTAGGCCTTCTTAATTATTTTTCGGTCTCATCTGAGTTCATATTAATGTATTTTAACATTTTAACCAATGTCCTAATTATTCCTTTACTTTCATAATTTTATGCCATTTCATCCATTTATCCACCTTTTTTCACAAAATTGACTGACAAGGTTAAATGAGGAAGTCTAGTCACTGGGATGCTCTAATTTTATCAAAATTACCCCATAGCCTTCATTTACCGAAATCTTGTGAAAAATATATTTTTTCCTATTATGGCATCATAAATTGTCATTTTATTTTTAAAACCATATTTCATAACTTTATATCCAAAAATCATATATTGTCGTTTTTACCAAATAATATACTATTTATTTATATTTCTTTTCAAGAAATATATTTAATGTCATAAAGACTATTTTTTTTAAAATGTCTAGGTTATCCTTATACACATACGTTGTGTTAAATGCCACTTCACTTTCATTTCATCATGATTTACAACATATTTAGGGTCAATACTTCCAACTTCTTTACCTCAATAAGAAACCCATTTCCAATTCCGTATATCGTGTTTCTAAGTCTTTCCCCAATGTGCTACAACATTTTACACATTTTAAGAGGATTTAAAGCCTAAACATCATTAAATATTCAACCAAACATGATTTTAGCATGGAAATATATTTTTGTGCTTGTTTCTTCATATATCATGATTAATATACCATTTGTTATTCGAAAATCCATTTACTCTTAGTTTTCTCAAAAATCCCATTTTGTAAGAAATCTTTAAATAAACATACTAGAAAATATTATTACAAAACTAAACCCTTATAGAATTAACCCTAATAGTTTTTTATCTTGAAAACATTTAGAGTAAAATCCTACCTTGGATTTTAAGAGGGGAAACGAAAGGAATGACTTGAAGGCTCCTAAAATCTCTAAGAAAGCTCCAACTTCATCTAGAGAGCTCCAACAATGGCTTCTTCTACCCAACTTCTTCCTGAAATTAGGCTTGAAATGGGAATATGTAGCCTTGGATAGCTTGGGAGAGGCTTGTGATGGAAGGAGAAACCTTAGGGATGGTGAAAATGGGTTGGAGATAGAAGAATGTATATTAGAGATATAGATCAAAAATCTGATGAGAATGGACTCTCCATCCCTCCTGACCTCTATTTAAACCCATAAACACTTAACCCATTAACCAATGGTCCGATCCCCTATCGACCCACATTTTGATCTGGGACATTGAGAACTCGACATCGCATCAAATCTAATGATCCACATCGCGATAATACATTAAAATGTGTAGGAAATTCATATTTTTGTATAGTCGTTCAAATGACTTTGGACCTCGTTCCAACGAGATCCCTCTCATTCGAGCGAGAGTTCTAACGAGAGTTCTAATTAAGGTCAAAAGTATCCCTAAATTGGGTCAAACACTAGCTCATATGAATAAGAAACTAACCATCATTTGAACAACAATGCACCTCATTCAAATGAGGTCGCTCCAACGAGATTCGAAAGAGTGATGAAAATCGTTCAGGTCTTTATCGTTAGATGGTATTTCGAACCATGTTTGAATGATGGAATTTTACCGTTTGAACGACTTTGACACTCATTCAAACGACAACCAAAATTCTACATATTAACTTTGATCCATCAAATCCTTATATTCAGTTCATGGCCAAAGGCCACAAAGATAGTTCAAATTTAATATCCATATGTTATATTCAGTTCATGGCCAAAATGCATATAAATTATAGGGAATGAGGTACAATCTTGGACATGGGTGTTACATTCTCCCCTCATTAAAAGATTTTGACCCCAAAATCAGATTAAATAGTCTAAGCAAAGAGTTTCGGCTGTTTTTATGCATCTCTAACTCACGCTCCCAAATCGCACCTTTAATACCTTGGAACTCCCAAAGAAAATTCATTAATGGAATGAACTTATTGTGCTTTATCCTCTTCATCAAAGATGGACACATGTCACGTCCGAAACATAACATCTTCCTTCAACTCAATGTTGTTATAATCGATAATGTGTCGAGGATAAAAAAGATACTTCTTTAACATAGAAACGTGGAACACACTATGAACATGGGACAATTACGGAGGTAGCGCCAAGGGATATGATACATCCCTAATTTGCTCTAGGACCTTAAAGGGGTCGATATAACGAGGGGAAAGATTCCCCTTTTGGTTGAACCACTAACTGTCGGTCCTAACTCTAACCTTCAATAACACATGGTCACCCACCTCAAATTCCAGAGGCATCCGTTGATTATCAGCACAATTCTTCTGTTGACTCTAAGCTGTTGTGAGACTCTGCTGAATTACCAAAACATTATCAATTATCTCTCTCATCAATTACAAATAGATGAGATGTTTCTCACTCACCTCTACCCAGCAAACTGGAGAGAGGCATGACCTCCCATAAAGATCTTCATAGGAAGCCATTTCAATGCTTCCCTGGTAACTATTGTTGTAGGAAAATTGTACTTGATGCAGATTCTCCGCCCAACTGCCCTCACAATCAAGTGAATAAGCTCTCAACATGTCCTCCAAGATCTAGATGGTTCATTTCGATTGCCCATCTATTTCAGGATGATATGCCATACTCATGCTCAATTTCGTGCTGAGTTCCTGCTGAAACTTCTTTTAAAATCGAGACACGAATTAGGGATCCCGACCTAAGACAATTGAGAGAAAAAAAAATATGAAGTCGGAATATATTTTGGGCAATTAAGTTCACTAGCTTAGCCACATTTTCCATGATCTTAATTGAAAAGAAGTGTACGGATTTGATAAACTATGACAAATTCCATCGTGATGCACTCTCACTTCCACTCTACTAAGGGTAGTGGTTTAAATGGCCCAACTAGCCTCCGGAGATTTATCTTTATCTGTTGGAAATTATAGTATTTAAATACACATGTCACCACATCCTTCTTCATATCGAACAACCATAAGTATTTACACAGGTCCTTATACATCTTCACAGTACTGGGATATATGCTGAAGCGCAAGTGATGGGCCTCCACCATCACCTCATCCTAAAGCTCATTAATAATTGGGAAAATTAACTTGCCCTTATCCCACACACCACCATCCTTATCAATGGTAAAAGTTTGAAACACCTCACCAAACTAAATACGGCCACGGTAGTGTGCTAACTCAGGATCGCAGGACTGAGAATCTAGAACATTATACTGAATGAGTGTCCTGGCCACCTCACCCCAAAGGTATGTCCTTCGTAACCTTGCTGGACATGCGGGTCAAACTTCAGCATTTTGAAGAACATCTTTGCTCGATAAAGCTTCATAAGTGCTATAATAATCGTAAACTTTTGACTAAGAGCATCAACCACCACATTAGCCTTGCTTGGATGATACTCTAAGGAGAAGACATATTCTTCCATTAACTCCATCCATCTTCTCAGATGAAGATTGAGGTCGCAGTACTTAAAAATATAATGGAGGCCCTTGTGTTAAAAAAATACCTTAAATCGTTCCCCGTATAGGTAGTACCTCCAGATCTTACGTACGAACACTATAGAGGCTAACTCTAGGTCATGGGTGGGGTAGTTCCTCTCATGAACCTTTATGTGATGGGTAACATAAGTGATCATCTGACAATTTTTCATCAAGGCCACACCAAGTCCTGACCTGTAAGCATCACAATACACGATATAGACCTTGCCATTCTCTAAAAGGATAAGGACGGGCGCTGACATCAACCTAACTTTCAACTCCTAAATGGAGGACTCACAATCCTCAGGCCACCTAAAGTGTACAAAATGATGACAGTAACCGACAAAACCAATAAAACTGTGCACCTCCATGACTGTCTTTGGCTTATCCCAACTCAGAACGGCTTTAGCCTTTGAAGGGTCAACGGAAATTCCCTAGCCGAAAACTATATGGCCAAGAAACTTAACCTCATCCATCCAAAACTAACACTTGCTGAATTTGGCATATAACTTGTTCTCCTAAAGAACTTGAATTTTTTTTCAACGGTGATCCTCGTGGTCAACATTGGAAGTTGAGTAGACTTGTATATCATCCAGAAATACCACCACAAACAAGTCTAAATAGGATCTATAGATATGATTCATCAATTCCATGAATGTGATTGGGGCATTCATTAAATCAAAGGTCATTACTAAAAACTCGTATTTCCCATACATAGTTTGAACGTTCTCTTAAGAATGTCATATCTGACACGCAACTGATGGTACCTATACCAGAGGTCAATTTTTGAAAACCTACCCATCGTACGTAATTTGATGAACAAATCGTCGATACGGGGCATAAGGTACTCATTCTTTACCGTTATCATGTACAACTACCTATAATCGATGAAAAGCTTCATAGAGTTATCCTTCTTCTTGGCAAAAAGAAATGGACCTCTGTAAGGGGGCAAACTTGGGTGAATGAAGCCCTTATTGGTAAATTCTTCTAATCGAGCCCTTAAGTCCTCCAATTCTGCTTGAGCCATCCTGTGAGGTGGTATAGAGATATGCTAGCTGCCATGATGCACGTCTATAGAAAAGTCCACCTCTCGATGTGTGGGTAAACTAGGAAGATCACCCGAGAACACATTGAGAAACTCCCGAACTGTTCAGTAGTCTAATAATATACCATTATGCTCAACCTGAGCCACCATAATGCTAAACCAACAGAAGTACCATTTTGTTCATGCATGTGGAGAACTTTCAAGGATAACTAATGTCCTACTCACTACTAAAATGATGGCGATACCCGTATGGAATAGATATTGAGACACTATGATGATGGCATTCGATAGTAGCGTCAAAACATGACAGACAATTCATACCAAGGATCACATCAAACCCATCCATGTCCATGAGAATCAAGTCACACTCTAGAACATCATCTCCATCCATAACCACGCAACTATAGCAGAACCTATAAGAACTATACCTCCATTGAACAGAAGTCCTATGAGGATGGGAGGGTAAAACTGATTTACCTCTGATCCAAAACTCAATTCTTAAGAGCTCATGATACCCAAAACACCATGGCCCCAAGAATTTTTCTATAGGAATTGGGTAGGAAAAATACCATAACCCCTTAGGATGAACCTTATAATTGGGTGTAAGGGAATAATAGCCCCAACTTGAAGTGCCCACATGGGGTAAATCTCATATGTATTAAGACAATGGTAAACCATGTCATTTCAATTCGACATCCTTGTTGTAATTCTAATGGGAATGTTATACTGATCCCTCTGGTCATCCAACTTATCCTCAAGGTAATCACAGTTATTCCATCAGGCATTACTATTCACAGGGTTATAGGAGTTAGCGAAACCCTCAGAAGTTCTCTCCTTGATGAAATATATATTAACAGGGGAGCTGGAGGGTGCATGTCTACGAGACATAAATATTTCAACCAAAGCCTCCAAGTCAGTAATCAATAATTCTAAATATGTATTTGAAAAATTCATAACATGTAGTTGCTCAACCATATCAGGAGTATGATACTCCACATTTGGAGGTTGTGAAATAGACCCAATAGAAGATTAATCTTGGGGGGTACACTAAGGATGATAAGGACTCTCCTCAGGCCATACTACACTTATGGAATGGGAAACCTCTACACTAGAACCTGAGGAAAACCCTATCCAACCTCATAATGTTCTCTAACCACCTTTTGACCCAATCATGTGAAAAAAATGATGGAATTTGGTATGAAAGAAAGACTTGGTGGTTGCTTGGTTTCACACAAGTAGGATTTGGGCAAAAAGAAACTCTTAAACACCTAAAAAGCCCGAAAATTTCGAAATCGTTGGCCAACCAACTCAGTGGCCACCTAGGATGTTTAAAGTCCAATCAGAGGTTAAATCCAACAGAAATGTCAACAATAATAATAAATCACAGCTTAAATTGTGGAAATTACAAAAAAATATAAAAGAAAACCCTAAGATGCTACTTGAAACCATTAAAGCTTGGAAGACGACTAAGGTAGTGCTTAATCTCTATCAACAAATGGAAGGAAATATAAAAAATTCATCAAAAAGAGTTTCTAAGCAAGAAACAAGTGAGAAAGGGCCAAAAATTGGAAAATTTTATCCGTAGAAGAAAGGGTTTAAGAATGTACACAATTTTCTCAGTCTAGAAAATAATCGTGCAACGGAAATGATTTTAAAAATATTTAAATGATTTGGAAACTACGTTTTATACTTTTTAGTCACTAATCATTACCCCTATTAAAGCAGGATATGACGTCTTGCTTAAAAAAGGGGACTGACGCTTCGCAGGCTAACACACACTACTTCAGGCACCCACGTCATGATTACACCAAACGCCATTCCCAGCGTTTGACACGTGTCAAGTTCGAATCGAAAGAAAATTTTCATAAGTCAATATACTCGGCGCACACCAAGAAGTTTCAAAGCTGACAAAAATCATAGAGGCCGGTGACTTTCCATTGTTGACACTTTATTCACTGAATATATTCAGTGCATACCTAGAATACGCAGCACTTCAAATAATCCACTTCAATCCTCAATCGCGAACAAAGTCTTGTGGGTTTTTCTTATACTATGAATATGGTATGGCCTATGGACCAATTAGAAGATGACATCTAAATGCATCTTTCTCATAAAGGAGGTTAGCTGAGATGCCAACCTGGAAAGCCAGGTAAATTCAAATCGGCTCGAGTATCGTAGACAATGAATTTATCCCAGCCATCTCACACCAATTAACATTGTTAAATAACTCCATTACAGTAAGCATGTAATGTGTGATTGGATTATGTCAGCAGGACACCCCACGTGGGGGGAGATATGCAAATATTCCCCTATGTGATTTATAACCAACCTCGTGCTTATTCTCCCCTAACATGTAAATGTGAACCTGCCCAACCTATAAAGGCATGACACATGTACCTCTATATTCTCTCTTATAATAGCTTATATATATCCCATTAAAACCTCGTGGGTAGTGATTGAGATATTATATTATAAAAAAAATCTATTTTTTCCTCCCTTCAAAAGAACTACGTAGGGATTCATCCTCTCACAGTATATTTCAAAAAGTTACAAACATCTTTATTACGACAGAGGTACGTAGGCAGCCCATAATGTGTCTTTGTGTGCGGTCCTTTTTTCTTTCACAAATGCTACTTTTTTCTCCCATAAATATCCACTAGTCTTACTAATAATTTAATCGAATAAAAGTATTATGTATTCCTTAGCTATCCATATATATAATTCAAACATAAAAATTCTTCTAAAGCCACAACAAGATATGTCAAGATCATCATTTACTTTCAACACTTTTTTTCAAATGATTACATGAAGAGTTAGTAAAAAGAATTTTTAAAAATAAAAACCCATACCTACACACAAACTAGTACACAAACCCTTCCTAAACCTATTCCAAAAAACAAACCTATATAAATAAGCATCAAACCATTTTCTCAAGACCTTCACCTTCCTTAATTACTAGAAGTCCACGCCTCTATATCATCATTGTTATATTTGTTGTTATCTTTTGGAGCCCCCTAGTAATCTCCATTTTGAGTGCGTACCCTCATACGCTCAATGAAGCGGTATGCTTTATCAAGTTTTAACAGGATCACAACACCATATTCCATATCCTCTGATGTCACAAGACACCCTAGACCAATCTCTTGAGCAAAAACTTTCAGAACCAAATAATTCCATAACAACCTTAGCTAATCCCTTAGCACCACCTCAGCTTCACTAATGGACCAATTCAGACAATGAGATGTATTGGGATGCCTATATAAAACCCCATAGACATCCTCGGTGATACTATCACTGTACACCACAATGGCTATTTTGCAAATAATATACTTTTTAATTTGTAACTATTTATAATTAATACAAAATTAACAACGATTTTCTTTACTTAGAAAATTTAAAAGCATTCAAAACCGTTGTATATTTTTTATTTTATTATTTCAAAATAGAAAAGGGTAACATAAAAGTGTAAACACCATTTTTCCTTCCCTCGTCTCAATTCTACCTCGCAAAGCATCTGGCATACCAAAATTGTCGAGCTTCGTGTAAAACAAAATCGCAGACTAAAACTGCACACTCTAAAATCGCAAACCAAAGTTGCAAACTCCTTGAATTTAGGTATAACTTTCACTTCAGGAAAAATCAAGGGCTCCATCACAATTTCAATCCTAGGGCTCTCTGATTTTTTTTAATATGAGATATAATATCCTAATTTGTTTTCAATCTGCAGATACAACTCTCCGATTCTTCTTATATAGGTATAACTCCCTATCTTTCGTTCTGTCTCTGTCTCTTTCTCTCTCTCTCACACACACACACACATAGAGAGACAAATGTTGGATATGTGTGTGTAAATATGTATTTATATGTGTGTAAATTTAAATCTATAGTCATGTGTGTATAATAATCTATAAATGTTATGGGTACAAGAAATAAAAGCATTTTTAAAGTGAATGATATGTTTCTTTTGTAATTCCATTTACACTAGTCTCTTGGGTCATCGAGAAATGGATTTAGTTTTAGCTTGATTATTAGGTTTATGGTATTTAAATAAACTTAGTGTAACACCCCGTATTTTTGTGCATTTAATATTTAATTAATTCGGGAATTTTAAATTACTTGTGTGTTGTAATTTTAATTGAATTAATTATGGCAATATATATATTTAAATATTGATCGGGGAGTGAATGGTTATTGTTTAGGGAAATTTATTTACTAAGTGAATAGTAATAATTTAATTACGTCGTTTCGGGTATTAATGACGGGGTATGCATTTATCTCAGCCGGGAGTCGGTATAGACTAAATTCGGTGTGAGATAAGGATTTTTATAAATTAATTCGGATGCCAATTCTGAGTGCGCGGTTGAGTCTAGATGGGTCGAAATAGTCAGAAAAGGGTACCTGGGGGTAGTAATTGGGTCTCGGGGTATTTTTGGGCATAACCAGGCCCACACAGGGTGAGTTGGGACACCTTAATTAAGCCCATTAGGTGAAAAACGGGATTAATTGTTTTTAACCTAGTTGGGAGATTAAGAAATGGCAGCCAACATAACTCTAAACCTAGGGTTTGAGAGGGGATTTGGGGGAAAACAAATCAAGAGCAAATTGGAGGTTATTGGAGCCAAATTAAGGGGCATCAACAACGGATCAGACACTACAAACACTTAGAGGCAAGTGGTTAACTGTTTTGATTCTTAAAGTGTGATAATCAATTCATATCATAGTGATGTGTAAACCAAAATTCATTTTGGGGATAAATGGGTACAAAAAGGGGGTTTTGTTAATGGAACCATTGAATGAAATTTAACGTAAGAATTAGTTGTGATATATAATTATGAGTATGATTATCTGGTTTGAATGAGAAAAATCGGAATATAAAAGGATGGAATTTGAATTTGAAATTGGGATTATACCCTAGAAATTTGTGTTCTTGGGTGGGTTAAGATTCACAGTGTTAATGATGTTAAAAGGTAGATGATGTTTTTGGTTCATGAGAAATGTTATAAGATGATTAATAGACTGATTTGAGGTTGGTTTTTGAGGAAAGAAACCTTGAAATTTCGTTAATGGTGGAATTCAGAGAGGAAGGAGCGCTGGCACGAAGGGATCGATCGATCGATCGGGGGGCATCGATCGATCGACGATGGGAAATTCTGGGCAGTTCGGCCTGGGTGAGATATAAGGGGGAATTAATTATAAATTAATTTCCATACATTTATTAGTGATAAATAATTATGAAACAAATATTCCTAGCAATTATGGGAGAAAGTAATTGGGACTAGGATGAATTTATGTGGGGTATTTAACGGATGAATTTGAGAGATTTTGTTCCAAAATAGTGAGGTACGGATCAAGTGAGTGAATCCGGGTACATTAGTCATGCGACCCCAAGGTAGTGAATTAAGTTTGGAGATAAACTAAATAATTTTGAGTCGGGATATAAACTCGGGGAATATTTAATTATGGACCAAGTGGGCAAGTCCGGGTATGTTGGTAATTATAGGTAAATATAATTGGGAAATTATGGAGATAAATGTGTGACACATTGTGGGCGAAAAATGTGGAAAAGAAATTATGAGATGTAAAAATGGACCGAGTGAGTGAGTCCCGGTATGTTGGTTATGTGACACCAAAGTATTAAATTTATTTTTGAGAGAGAGTAATTAATTTGGAGTCGGAATATAGACTCGGGAAATATTAAGATACGGGCCAAGTAAGTGAGTTCGGGGATAATGGTTGGGTGACACCAAGTTATTAAATTAATAAATGCGTTAATTAATTTAGTTAGAGTCGAATTGTAGGCTCGGGTAATATTAAATTAATAAGAGTGATAATTAATTTAATAAGAGTCGGGTAGGATTAAATTAATAAGGGTGTTAATTAATTTAATTAGAGTCGGTTTGTAGACTCGGGTAGGATTAAATTAATAAGGGTGTTAATTAATTTAATTAAAGTTGGTCTGTAGACTTGGGTATGATTAAATTAATGGGTGGGATAATTAGTTTAATCAGAAGCGGATTGTAGACTCGTGAAGGGTACTTATTAATTAATGTGATAATTAATTGTATTAGAGTCGAACCACAGACTCGGATTGGTATTAAATTAAAATGTGTGTTAATTAATTTAAGAAGAGTCGGACCATAGACTCGGGGAAAGTACTATATTAATTGAGGTGTGAATTAATTATATTAGAGTCAGACCATAGACTCGGGAAGAGGATAAGTTATTAAGTGAGAAAATTAATTACATTGAGTCGGGCCACAGACTCAGGAAATTACAGGCAGTGTACGGGATTTTGAGTACATGGTAAAGCCGGGGTTATTAATATATATATATATATATATATATATATATATATATATATATATATATATATACGGTGTAGTGATAGTCTATATATATACGTGTATGTATTGTGTGTGACATTAAATTATAGGCAGTGTACGGGATTTTGAGTACACAGTAAAACCGGGGTTCATAATATATATATATACGGGTAGTGATAGTATATATATATATGTGTATATATTGTGTGTGATAGAAAATATCAGTGACTAGATATTTATTCAATTTAAATACTCTAATTCTATCAAGGGAGGTTGTGCGATGTGGGTGAATCCCCTAGCTTGAGGAGTAGGGCGAGTATATCCCCAGGTCATAGCGTCCGGTATATATGGGTGAGGGATTTATCTCACTTTCAGGGAAGGAATATGACCGCCTCCACTTCGTTTATATTTTGGTCCAAGTTGGTGAGCGATTCTAACTTAGGGAAACTAGGTTTTGTGAGCACACCTAGTGAGATAGCATTCTAGAGGGAATCATCCAGTGAGGGTAAACTCGGAAGGATGGATACACGTATGATACATGTGTGGATGTTAGTAAAGGTACGTATAATATGGTAGTAAATATTATATGTAGGTGATAATATAGTGTGTGATGTATTTACTTTATATAACTCGGGTTACAGTTATATGTAGTTAATTAATGGGAAATTAATTAAGTTAATCATTTGTGGGAATAATACAGTGTGTGATGTATGTACTTTATATAACTTGTGACACGGTTATATGCTGCTATTTAAGAGGAATTAAATAAGTTAATTGTGAAATAACTTATAATTCAAGAATCATTATACTCGGGTTAGAGTAGTATGGCAAGGGAAGGTTATACCAGGACTAGTTGGACGGGGTAGTACAACTAGGTGGGGTTAAGGTAACCGGTAGGTGTGCATAATAGTGGAGGGGTGAGAATGTCCTCAAGGGAGTGCGACACTAACTTAAATATGAAACGCATTCAGCATTTTAAATTACTGCAGTTAATTCACTTGCTAAATATTTTCAAAATGTTTTGGGTTCTAACCCTTGCTATAAAACTATTTTCAAAACTTTTTAGGTGTCCAGCCACAGGGATGTCAAGATTGATATTCTATTCCAGGGATACGGAGCTGCGGCATATGTGGATGCTAGCAGGAGTTTGGATTAGACGCATCATTCATTCATTCATTCATAGAGTAGGAATCTTGTATCAGTTTCAGTTTTATTTAGGGCTTGTAGCCCAAACTTCTCGGTACAGTTTTCAGGTGTAATTCATTCAGGTGTTGAATATTTGTATTGGATTATTTATTTGGTGGCCGGTGAATTATTCGGCAAGTTGTGTAATTATTATTATATTTACTTTCATTCAGTTGTGTGAATGGTTTATATTTTAATTCCGCATGTACTGTTTTGTTAAATTAAAAAGTTAAAATTGGCACCAGTTTTTGGAATACTTGGTGGTTAGTAAGTCTTAAAAAGTTTTCGACAGTGATGCTAAGGATGATCCAACTGGGATTCCTGTTTAATTTGGTATAGGACTGATCACCCGGTATTTTATTAGGCGGGGTGTCACACTTAGATGTTGAATACAGACTATTAAATCCCAACATAAATGAATATATGAACAATGAACATGCTATAAAGACCAATGAGTCAGATTATTCTTTTGTGAGTCAGGTGTGACCTATTGTTGTTTGCTATAGGTTTATAAATATTCTTCTCCCCTTTATCATTAATTACAGTCATTCTATTTAGTGGCTTTAATTTATGTAAAATAATTCTATTTCGATATCATATTCCACCCGATCTTATTTCACCCCAATTTAAATTGGTATTTAAATCCGTCTGTTAGACATATGGTCTTTTGTTTAGATCCACAATGTTGTAAACAAAGAAAAGATAAAAGTGTGATATAGATATGGTTATTTGTAAGAGTACATCAATGTTATCTATATCGTGGATCGTATTTATAGGTTAAGTGGTAATGAAATTTTCTATACATTATATAAATCTGGTGCTAGGGGTATGCTGATTTAAGTCACATTGGTGAATGTGTTAGGCCATTTTAATTACTAGACCAACTAAAAAGTTAATGTGACTAAAATTCTAAAATAATGTTAAGAAGGAAAAACCTTTTAGATTTTGTGTTGTATTTGTCCTTATTCTGGTAGGGCTAGTAAATGAGCATATCATATGTTTTAATTTGACATTTTGTAATTGTGATAATTTTTTAGGAAGAAATATGAAAACGTTTCCCATATCATTACTTTCAGTGTATTGGAGAGAAATTGTACCATGTTTTGGAACGCCCATATCAATACGTAAATCTCTAGACTACAAGCTACATGTGTTTTCTAGTAAGTATGAATCCATTGTATTTTAAAATTGAGCCACTTTCCAATTTATATATACGACTTATGGAAGATGAAGTGGTTTATCAAATTATAAGAAAAAAAATTGGCGTAAGGGTGTGGTTAAATACACTCTGGGTAAATGCTACAACACTACAAAAAGTACTATTAAAAGCTAAAAAGTGTAATAAAATATCATTATGATGTGTCCCTATAAGTCATTTTATAGTGCTAATTACTTACTTGGAGTGAACATAGCCATACTTTTGGGGTTAGGCCCTTAAATTTAAAAAAAAAAAAAAAAACAAGCACTATTTGGTATTCACACTTGAGAGGCAAAAAGAAATGACCCCTTACTTACATTGTTTGATTATTGAAAAAAGTTTATGTTTCCAGACGAGGGTGTAGGGGATCTATGAAACTCTCCAATGGATCAATTGTTGAATTATGCAGAAGAATATAGTGTTTGTTGAGTAATCATGAGAAATAATGAAAAGAGAATGAGAATATGATGGATAATATATTAAAAAATCTTTAATTCGACACAAACTTTGAGCTCGTCAGTTGTTAATATGGAAAGGCTTTGGATTTTAAAATATTTCATTTTACTAAAGAATGATTTATTCTATAATTTCCTAGGTGGGATACTTTGTATTTCATTATGGGAAACAATATTGAAAAGATTGTTATACTTGAGGAAGCGTAGACTTCATTTGGGAAATAACAATGTGTTCTTGAAGCATTATCATATCCTTCACAAGTCAGCTATATTTATAGCTATACAAAGTAGAAAATCTTCTTAAGATGACTAATTACGTGTTCTTGAGGTGTGTGAGTATCCTTTCTTCTCTTCGACCTAAATTACCATGTATTGTTGTTTAAAAGTGTCGACAGTATTAGTTCATTTTTCTTTTCCGTGTAATGAAATTAGTGCCTCTTATTGAAATTGTAGTTCAGTTCATGGTTTTAATTGATATTCATAGTTGCATATTAATTACTACATGATCCTATAAACAATATTTCTCACTTTTATTAATAACCACATGGATACCATAAGAAGTTTTAAATTTGGTGTGATAACTCTCTCTGAAGGTTGGATCATTATTTCCCTTTAATTGTAGTACATATAACTTCCATATATTCTGACTTTCTGGTGAAAACTTAAAACTTTTTGCTTGCCTCAGCTAGTCCATTTTGAATTTTTTTTCATTGCATCATAAATTTATAATATTTAATGTGGTATTATAACCTATTTTGAATATCCGGAGACATGGAGATTATCATTGAAGAAGAAGAAAGTCCTCAAGCTACTACGCCTAGTGTTAATGCAGGTCTGCATAACATAATTCCAATTCTCCTAAAATTTGAATCACATATGCTATTTATATCCCTATACTCTTTGTGGTAGTAGTTTAATTCACATATGCTTTAATTTGGATTAGATTTATTCACTTCATTATGAGTAATGAATTAACTACAAAAGCTATGTATCTAGTATGTTCTTGGGGAGTATAAAAACCCTTTGTCAATTAAATTGAAATACACAACCAACTTCAAATGTAGGCATTGTTTATATATGAGATAGGGTAGTTATATGTTTCAGAGGTGAAATATAATCCATCCATCTTGATATTTTGAACACTAGATGTGTATATATGTAATAGTTGTAATTTTTTATATATTGTTTAATTATTGGATGAATTAATATGTAATAAGCTCACGTCTTGACGATCAATAATTAAGTATGTTTGACAATGTACTGCTATATAGGGAGGGGTCTAAATTGAAGACATTTTAAATTTTTTCAAATTCAATATTAAACATAAAAAATTTACCCCAAAGTAAACAGTTGCACCAATTTTAAACATGTTATTAAAATGAGTAACCATTTTTATCTTAACTTAAACATGCATCTAGGTGGGCGAGTGCAAGATAAAATAAGTAAATCAATCCATAATGCACGACGTACGAGGAAAACTCAAATGGGAAAAACCTCGGACGTTTAAACCCCGCAAATTCATTATGATAAAATATTTATACACGTCGATAAATGACTTAATCAACGAATCGAAGCCATCCTTAAATCATTTATCTCTTCTCCATAGCAAAATGTAGTATTCCAGTCCCTTAATTGCCACATGTGAGTCAACATAGGCCTTGATATCCACCGACAAGGCTCAACAACTACCACACAATGAGTCCACCGTATTTAAACAAACCAGGCATGAAATCCACTACACAAAGCAAGTTCTCTACAAGATGAAAAAAAGAAACTTTATTTCCCACAAACAAGAAAGATCTCAAAGCATATATAAGATGAACACTTGGATCTTGAACTAGTTGCGTGAAAAATAGGGTTTCGAAAAAAGACTCCTTGAAGATTTTATTATATAAAACTCGCAAAAGGATAATTTAAAAATGCAGCCTTAGAGTCCTTTTATAGTAAAAATCACTTTAAAAGGATAAGGATCAAAGAGTTGTGCAAAAAATTGATTGTTTAAAAAAAATCCTTGTTAGAATTTTCATTGAATCTCGTTCTAACAAGTTACCTATTCTCGTTGGAATAGGTTCTAATGAGATATCCAACGAGAAACAATAGAGGGAAAAAACTGGATCGTTAGAAGTTTCATTGGATTTTGTTCAAATGATGTACTTGTTCTCATTGGAATAAGCCTCTAATGAGACTGGAAAGGTCAACACACTCGAGTTCGAACATATGACTCAAAAAATGTTGTCCAACATATAGAATAAAGCCAGAATACATTCAAATTGACTCTATTGGAAATTTGTCCTTAAAAATCTCCCCATTTGGCTATTTAGGGAAAAAACATTAAATAAAACTCCTATGGGTCATCGATCTCATACTAAGACTCAATCCCTAACTCTAAAGGGAAAAAAAGTACAACTCGATCGACTCATAAACCTTGAGTAGGTTTGCTTACTTGAAGTTTTTGTCACATGTTGCAAACCTACACACTTAAACACACCTTCAAATGTAAAGAGAATATATAAACAACATAAATCTTCATATGAATAACCCCCCCCCCCCCCCCCCCCCTTATGTCTAATGATCCCCACCAAGGTAACACATCTCCCCCTAAGATAATGATCTCCTTCTAACACTAAAGTGAAAGATACCATTCCCCCTTTTTGTTCAGGAATAGACAAAGAGATAATACATAAAAACAATATCTCCCCTAAAATGTGAGAACATGTGATATTAATTGAAAATATAGTGGAAAGAAGAATATTATGCAACTGTGTAGAGTGCAATAAACATAACATGGCATCATAAGCACAAATAATCCAAATAGTAACAAAAAATACTAATGCTTCTGCCACAAATGATAACAACTTGAATACGTAATGAATCATGAGATGCCAATGTAAACAAGCAACATGATATACCAATATGATCATAAGAATTCCAATTTGAGTCAATCACATGGAAAAATTGATTAAATACAAACACAAGGACTTAAAAATAAAATGATACTATATATATATATATATATATATATATATATATATATATATATATATATATATATATATATATATATATATATATATATATATACCAATTGCACACATGCACATATATATAAGTATAAATAACCACAAATTGATAGAAAGCACATATGCATTACACACTAGCATAGTATCGATGTGTCTAAAAAGTGGAATGGAGTGAATGGGCGTGAACTATATATAAAAAAATTACATTCACTCAAAAAATGTCTAAGGAATTCTATATAACTGCATTAACTTTATCAAACAAAGATATAGCGTTATAGTAAGAAGTAAAGTGAACTCATAATGAATAACTAGCCTAGAAAATATTGATGATTCTCAAATCAATAGCATCAAATAAGAAATAACTATGACTCGTTGTACTAGTCGTTTGATCTTTAACTTATAGCACTCTCAAAAGTATATATATATCATTTTTTCACACTCATATTTTGAAGACACCAATTTAATTGAAATGAAAAAAAATTTGGCCTTGGAAATATTTTATTTTATTTTTCCTATCAATTTTTAGGTTCTTGCCAATGGTGGCCTTTCACGTAAGCAAGATTTCTCCCTTCATATCCCTTTACCATGCACTCTCATATTTTTTAATAAAAATTAAATACACAGAAAATGGTTCCCACATGCACAAATCCCCAATAAAATATATATGTATATGACAAGATTATTACGAGAACATATCACTTAGTTCATGTAACATATGAAGTTAAAATCCAAAAGAACTCATGCATGGGTATGATGAGGCATATACGAAGTGAATCCATTAACAAAGTCATTTTTAAACGACTTCATGTGACTAAGATTAAGAACAATCTAAGGATTGAAATTCATAATAAAATGTCCTAGCCATATAGAAACATTGAATGAAGTGGATTAAAACCCACCAATATTCCACACAAATTGTATTAATTCAAACTGCACATAAACCCCAATTTTTTTTTTGAGGTTTTTAAACCATTTATGACACCAAAAGAAAAACAAACTCAAATAAAATATTTTTGTACTTTTTAATAAGACCCAATAAGTAAAAATCAAAATACAAAAGACTCGATCAAGATACAACTAGAAAACACATATATTATGAAGTACAAAAGTCCCTCCTTAGACCCCTAGCACTCCCCCTTTCCACCGCAAACCTAGGTCGCCCTCCAAATACCGATCTAGTGGCCATCGGGCGACCTCAGGCCCCATTTGACTCCGGTCAACTCTTTCGTTAGAGCGAACGAACCTTGCATCTTTGAAGGGCCCTGAATATCCTTTCCAACGGTCTGCCTCATGTGGGAATCAACATAACTGTAAGGACATAAATTTCCAATTGAGTCCCTATATTGTTTTGACATAATTTCGTGAACAAAACTGTGTTTGTAATATGTCATCGGGAGAATTTTATTTTATCACGATCCCACTCGGTCTATGACGTATTGAAGAAATTGAAGACATGCCGGCAAATCTTCAAAGAATTAATCATGCCGACGTTTAAATGGTGAAAGTTTAATCGTCTTCAAAGTTAATTTCATTCCGAGATCACTCAGGTATGAATGCGTATAATTAATGGTGCTCGGAATTATTTTTATAAAAGATAAGGATGTAATTTTTATAAATAAAAATAGTTTAAAATGGTTTTAAGTGTTTTAAAAGGTTTAAACATCGTTTTATGATGATAAGCTCGAAATAGAGTTTGACTAATTTGAATCTCTTTGTTAAGAGACATTTTAATAAAAAAGTCAAAGAGAGTCAAACTTTTGCGCTATCGCTCGAACGACATTGGATCTCGTTCTAACGAGATACAATGTCAGGCAAACGACATTCCTAAGTCATTCAAATTACACGTTTTTGAGGCGACGTTTAAATCCTATTTAAATAGTGTTTTTATTATATGCATTCTCGAAAATAGTTTTATGAACCAGAACCTTATTTGCACATGTTTTCTAAGGTTTACAAAGCTTAAACACATCCTTAGAGTTTTCAAAGATCCGAGTTATCATTCTTATATGTTTAAGTGATCTTGCTACACCAAAGTTGTTTGTTCTACACATTGAACACAAAGGATTTTGCAGTGAAGAAGCGACGGACATCGTGTTCGACATTGTAGACGTATCAAAGCCATATCGGTGGACACCGAGACATACGTGGACGCGTGTGTTGTGGACAGAGATCGTGGAAGATGAAATTTTTGCGTTGGCACTATTGAAGAATGGTTGAAGATCAAAAGGTGCGTTAAGACCCGTGGGGATCGAGTCTTAGTGTAAGGCTAATTTGTCTTTGTAAAACCATTGTTCATAGTGATTGTCTGGCTTGGGCCGTCCGAGGTTGTTTTCCCGTTTTGGATTTTTTCCTTGTACATCCGGCGTTGTGAGTATTCTTTACTTTACTTTACTCGCTTTAATAACTAAATGTATGTTTAGGATTAATGAGGATAAAATTGGTTTAAAGTAAGAATTGGGGTTTTCACAACTTGGTTTGGAGCATAATTAAAAGTTCGATCTTTTTCAGAGAAAAACTGGTTTTGTTTGAAACACACACATATTGGAAACTCTTCAAATTGGTATCAGATCTAGAAAACATTTTTATTTGTTTTGATATCCCGTGTGTTTTCAAAGATGAATTCTGGATATAATGAAATTTCTCGAACTCCTATTTTTTATGGCACTAATTACACTTATTGGAAGATGAGAATGAGATGTGCTTTAAAATCTATTGATGAGCGTGTTTGGATTGCAGTTGAGAAAGGTTGGACACCCTCTGTCACTATTATAGGTGAGGTCACTAGTTTAAAGCCTGTTGAGTCATTGACCGAAACTGAACAAAGACTTGCACAATATAATTCTAAGGGTCTGCATGTTATTTCTTCACATGTCACACAGGAAGAATATACTAGAATAATGACTTGTGAAGCATCAAAAGAGGCTTGGGAAATTTTGGCACTCACTCACGAGGGAACTAGCATGGTTAGGGCGTCAAAACTTCAAAATCTCACTACACAGTTTGATACCATTAGGATGTTAGAGAGTGAGACCTTTGATGAGTTTTATTCTAGGTTGTCCAATATTGTCAACTCGTCATTTCACCTAGGTGAGAAAATTCCCGACAACCGTGTCATTAAGAAACTCCTTAGGTCGTTTTCGAGTAGGTTTGATGCGAAAGTGACCACATTAAACTCCTTGGGTAGGTTAGAGTCAACAAAACTAGAAGAGATTGTAGGTGACTTACAAACCTATGAAATCGAAATGATTACCTCTATGCAAGTGCCTAAGAAAGAAAAGGGAATTGCTTTGAAAACCCGGAAGGAGGAAATTAATGTTTTGGATTCCGATTCTGATTTTGAGGATGTTGCTTTATTGGCAAAGAAATTTAAAAAATTTATTAAGTTTCAAAAGCAATCGAAAGATGCCAAGAAATTTGAAAAAATCAAGAACAGCAAAGTAGATCCCACCTCTAAGGATAAGTTTGAAAAGCCTAAGAGAGATGAGTCGGATAAGTGTTTTGGGTGTGAAGAGTATGGTCACAAGGTTAAGGAGTGTCCCACTAGACTTAAGAAAGAGGACAAGCAACCCGTTGTCTATAATGCTACCTTAAGTGATAATGATCCGGAAGAGGGAGAGAGTTTCCCCATTGAGTGTAACTTTATTGCATTTATGGTATGTGATGTGAGCGACGACGATTCTCATGTGCATGACACTTTCGAGGAGGTTTTGAGTATATCCCATATTAGTGAGGGTGAATAGAGTGACGAGGATGAGGTTGATGTGAAAGAATTGTAAAATGAATTTAATGAGTTATATGCCGAAACGGTGAAGGAGAAAAAGGCTAACTCAAAATTGCAATCTAAGTTGAATGAGCGTGCCATAGAAAATAATGATAGTTTGATTGAGGATCTTAGGGCACGAGAGAAGAAGCTTAGGGAGAAATTAGAGTTTGTGGAGAAAGAGGGAGATAATCTCCGTGGTTTGATGGAGTTCTTGAAAAAGGAGATTTTAGGTTTTGAGGAGTCTAGGCATTTGCTCGAGTCTAGGATTCACGAGTTGGAGGAGAGATTGATAGACTCGTGTAAAGTCAAGTTTAATTTGGTGGCTGGGTCGGAGAAGTTATATAAGATCCTAGTCACCGTCCAAATTAAGGAAGATAGGGGAGGTATAGGTTTTGGTGAGAGAGTTGTTCCCATTCCCCCCGCACGTGTGAGAAACACTAGGATGGTTAGAAAAGGTCTCCATAAGGGTAATTATTCCCACCACCGCTACACTTGCATATTTTATGGTAGCAAAGGTCACCTTAGGCATTATTGTTACGATATTATACAAGCTCCTAGGAAGTTTAAGAATAAAATTGCCCCTGTTACCCAAACCCCCATGCGTCATTTTACACCTACATGGGTTAGGAAATCGAATTTAGTGGCTTTAGGAATTAAACTTCATGATTCTCGTTTGGGTGCACTTGATTCTTTCTATGCTAAATCTAAAGGATGATAGTGTTGCCATGTTTGTCATATGTTAGTTTACTTCATGATATATTCATTGCTAGTATCATTACATGTGTATCATTTTGTATTATAGTTTTCATTTGTTTGAGTCCTATTTGAAAAATACAAAAATATTTTGTTTTTGAGAAAACTTTTGAAAATCCAAAAAGATTTTGCTTTTCTTTGAGTCAAAATATGTTTGAAAAGCCAAAAAGATTTTCAGTTTTTTGTTTTTATGTTTACATGTTTGATGTGGCATATTGGTGTGCTTGGATTCCCCCATCGTTTCATATACATGTGGCTAGGACATTTGGTCATTATTATCGATGCTTAGAATGATCTTAACCATTGTTTATATGGGGTTGTTTCGAAGTTGATATGCATTTTGATTCGACTTTGTATATATGCCAACATTGCACACATGCACGAGTTTATATGGATGTTTGACTTCTCTTGCATACTTGAATTTGATGAGGCGCTCTTCTCTCAATCTTGTCATCTATGCGTAAGTAAACTTAAGGAGAAGTGTGCATGTCATAACCGTTTATCGTGAGGATTTAAAATTGGTAAAACTGATGAGTGATTCACGGGAAAGGGCTGCGAGAGTTCAAAATTAACTTGTCGTGAAAGCCACCGATTAAAAGAGTCCAAAAGAAAAATCTATATGATAAGAAAAAGGCCAATAAGATTTTCTCTAAGTTGAAAATGCTAGAAACCTCAAAAGAACTTGAAAAAGTAAATGTATGAGGGAGTTTGGTTGGAGAAAATTTAAAGGAGTTTGCACATCTAATCCTAATGTTGAAACATTGCAATTTGACGCTATTGTTTGTAGAATCGTCAAAATTATGGATTTGTGTGCATGTAGTATGTTTAGTTCATTAAGCTCACTCTTTAATTGTCATATGGCTATGATAAAGTTTTATGATTTATAGCTATCAATTAGAGCTTCTTGATCGTTTCGATGTGTTGGAATTGTGACTCATTTGTTGTAGTTTCACGCCCATTCATTCCATATCCATGTTTGAGCACATCGCTACTATGTTTGCATGTAACTCGCATTTTAAGTTTTTATGAGTTTTTGCATTTTGTGTTAAAAGCCTACTATTTTAACACTATTTTGATTCTGTCAGGCCTTTCCTAGAATATTTTTGTGGAAATTTTTTCACTTGCCAATACTTTATTATATTTCTGGGAAACTGGGAAATTTCTGCAGGTCGTGCGAAGTCGTTCAAATGACACATCTTCTCGCGCGAACGACTTATGTACTTCATTCGAGAAACATCCTCATCTCGTTTGAGCGATGTCCTGGGCTCGTTCGAATGACAGAGTCAAAAATTGCTTCTGATTAGTTTGCAGTCCTCAGGTTCATATTGGTATGTTTTTTTTGTCCTGCAGGAGGCATTTCTCTTTGGACTGACTGGTTTATTTGCAGGTTCTTTTATGTTCCAAATTTGTATTTTGCATATGAGTTCGTTTATCACACTTATTTGATTGGTATATTCTTTGTGTGATTCCTCGGTTTACTAGATACTGATTTGTCATTACATGATCTTATTTAGTTGGTTGTTTCATGTTAATCTAGCATTTTTCATTTTTCAAAATTGTCATCAACTTGTTTCAATTTGGTATCATATTCTCATGCTAGATATTTCAAATTGGTTTATCTTTTCACCAGATTGTCTATTCGAGACAAAAATGGGGAGAGATGTACGTGATGTAGGGGGAGATTTGTTGAGCGCTCCTATTGATATCTGGATTTACATATTGTTTGATTATAATTCTTCCTAATTGGTATCAAATGATTGGTCACATGTTTCAAATGATTTTGTTCTTATTAGAAATATATTTTGATATCATTTGTTCCTCCATACTTCACTGGGTATATGTTTGTATGTTTCATGTGTGTAGGTATGCTTTCAGCGATTTGAGATTTCAAGTCTACATCACATTCAGACAGTTCATGCTTGTCGGTGCTACATATTCTAGTACGTGTCCTGTATTTTTGATTTTGGGTTTATGGGATGGGATTTAGGTGTCATACGGCTTGACGTCCCGGTTAGACATTTCACTGCTTTAGTTTTGTCCTGGAATAGTCAAAGGGGGAGATTTGTAAGGACATAATTTTCCAATTGAGTCCCTGTATTGTTTTGACTTAATTCTGTGAACAAAACTGTGTTTGTAATATGTCATAGGGTGAATTTTATTTTTTCACCATCCCACTCGGTCTATGACGTATTGAAGAAATTGAAGACATTGCGGCAAAGCTTCAAAGAATTAATCATGCCGAAGTTTAAATGGTGCAAGTTGAATCTCCTTCAAAGTTAATTTCATTCCGAGATCACTCAGGTATGAATGCGTATAATTAATGGTGCTCGAAATTATTTTTATAAAAGATAAGGATATAATTTTTATAAAGAAAAATGTTTTAAAATGGTTTTAAGTGCTTTAAAAGGTTTAAACTTCTTTTTATAATGATAAGCTCCAAATAGAGTTTGACTAATTTGAATCTCTTTGTTAAGAGACGTTTTAATCAGAAAGTCAAAGAGAGTCAAACTTTCGCGCTGTCGCTCGAACGACATTAGATCTCGTTCGAACGAGATACAATGTTGCGCAAACGACATGCTTAAGTCGTTCGAACAACACGTTTTTTGAGGCGTCATTTAAATCCTATTTAAATAGTGTTTTTATCATAATTTCGTAGGTGTGCATTTTTTAAAATAGTTTTACGAACCAGAACCTTGTTTGCACATGTTTTCTAAGGTTTACCAAGCTTAAACACATACTTAGAGTTTGCAAAGATCCGAGTTATCATTCTTATATGTTTAAGTGATCTTGCTGCACCAAAGTTATTTGTTCTACACATTGAACACAAATGGGCTTGCGGTGAAGAAGCGACTGACATCGTGTTCGACATCGTAGACATATCAAAGTCATATCGGTGGACACCGAGACATACGTGGATGCGTGTGTTGTGGACAGAGATCTTGGAAGACAGAATTTCTGTGTGGTCACTATTGGAGAACGGTTGAAGATTAGAATGAGCGTCAAGACCCGTGGGGATCGAGTCTTAGTGTAATGCTAATTTGTCTTTATAAAACCATTGTTCATAGTGATTGTCTGGCTTGGGCCGTTCGAGGTTGTTTTCTCGTTTTGGGTTTTTTCCTCGTACATTCGGCATTGTGAGTATTCTTTACTTTACTTTACTTGCTTTAATCACTAGATGCATGTTTAGGATTAATCAGGATAAAATTGGTTTAAAGTAAGAATTGGGGTTTTCACAACTGTGTTTGGAGCATAATTAAAAGTTGGATCTTTTTTGAAGAAAAATTGGTTTTGTTTGAAACACACACATATTTGGAACTCTTCAATAACGGTTCGGATGAACGGACCATTTCACTATCAAAAATTGATTCAAAGGCTATCGTGCACTCCTGATCCCCGAATTGACCCCAATCAACTCCATCGTTAGAGCGAAAGCTCTTTGAATATTCAAAGGTCGCTGAAACCCATTTCCAACGGTCCCCCCCATGCACGAAATAGCATAACTGTTTGGAAGAATGGTTAGTTTTCACCAAAAAATCGATCTGAAGGCCACCGGCGATCCCAAACTACATTTGGCCAAAGTGAACTCTTCATCTCGAACGAGAATGAATGAATCTCCGAAGGGAACTGAATACCCTTTCTAACTATTCGAATGGAACTAAATACCCTTTCTAACTATCCCCCCGTGTGCTATTCTGACCTACGACAGGGATGAATGATCTATTTTTCTCCGAGAGGTCATCGGGTGCTTTCGAGCCTCGGTTGACCAAGGTCAGCTTTCCAAACCAAGTAAAACTCTTTGGAATGTTGAAGTACATCTCCTAAACTTTCCAATGGTCCACCCCATTAGGGATTCTGACTTACCATATGGACGAACGATCCGTTTGTGTCCGACGATCTTCCGTCCAAAGGACCAACGTGCACTTTCGAGACACATTCGACCCAAAGTTAACTCTCGGACCCAGGAGTGGTCCCAAGTAATATTGAAGGCCTATGAAATACCTTTCTAATTGTATGCCATGTGCACGATTTGGATTGACGGTTTGTGCACTACGATCACTTTTCCAGAAAAGTCTGTACGAGACTGCCAATTGGCACGTCCTAAACCGTGCCTATCAGCACAGTGTTAAGGGTGACCTGCCGATAGGCACCCCCTTTTTACTATAAATAATGGGCATGACCTCACTCCCAAAAAGACAACAAACCCATCAGCATCAGTGATCCCAAAAACATTCTCTTGAAGTTAACAAAGTTCCATATGAGAAGTTCCATTAAAGCCTAAATACCCATCCTTTTCACACCTAATTTGGAAAATATCCTTATATCTCATCAACATCCATCAACATTCAAATGAGATCATCCAAATCCATTCTCAAGATCCAAGGAAGGTCCATTTCCTTCTCCCTCTCTTTTAAAATATCTTGTTTTTGCAAAAACTACAATAGATTCATAATCTAGTCTCATTTTAGTTCACACACATTAACATCTACGCTTTTATTAGTATATTGCACATACTTTATTTTTCATAAAAAAACGCAAAAACAAATAAAAGAGGGTTACACCCGTAAATTCCGAACAGAATTATCCACCACAGCTTTTCGAAACCAAAAATACATTTTCTACACGCACACACCTAATAAAATTCCGTTCGAATATATGGGATAAACCCCACCCCTATTATACATTCGAACTACGTTGACTTTGATGCCTTTATAGGCTACGTAGGCGTCTCAAATTAAAACTTGAGACTCAAGTCCAAATTTTCAATTTTGCAATTTCTCTTACTTTTGAAAATCCCTCATTTTTATACATATACATATAATATGCTTGTTCGCATCTCGTCCCACATATATTGTCGTTTCCCAATAATGATCAATATCTCTATGAATGCTCATATTTTATCTTTTACATTTGTTATTATTTTAGGAATATTCCAGTGGATGACCTCAGCCTATATGTCCCATGGTATGGTTCGAACGATTCCAATCTTCATTATATAAGCACATACAAACACGTGACGGGGATAAAGGAAAATATTAATGTTTGCCTGTGAGAGACCGAAAGGGCAGGATGGGTTCCTAACACCTTCCCATTTTGCAACTTAGCCCGGCGACCTCCGATCTATTACTTTTGTACGCATCAATTTGTCCTTGATGCTGCTCTCTTGATGTGGCAACTGTGGCAATATATTCTTTTCCCTATTTTGAGCAAAATAGGCTTGTGACTCTGTCTCTTTACATTCACCCCACACCGATGACGACCAAAGCCCCTTTTCGAAGAGAAGGGTCCAAGACCGCGATGCAGTTCTTCCTCAGGGGATCCTCCTCATCCCCCCCCCCCCCCCAAGGAACCAACGTCGTGCTGACTGCGATGGCCACAATGGCGACTCTGTTGGGGACTATTTTTTAAGAGGGGTGAACTTTATTTACATGGGTGTTTTATTTTCTTTAATATTTCCCTATTTGCATGTTCCCCTTTATTAGTCATATGTACATCATACTACCATTCACACACTTGTAGAGAGCTCTCCATGTACACTTCACACCACGTGCACCTAGGATCACGTATATCCACATGTTGCACACCTCCACTTGTATATATCCATGATCACTTATCACACACTCACTTGTACATAGTTATACATTACTTATCCATTCTTAGTATAGATTTACTATTAGTACTTGTACTTTGCTCCCTGTTTGGCGTGATCAAGAAAAAGATACTCTCTCCATAAGATACTAATAAAAGAATCATGCATGATTCACATGGCATCACCAAAGATCATTGTTAGTGACCAAATTTTGTCCCGTAACAGGAGATTCATTTGGTGATGGGCCCTAGTCCGTCAGGTCATAGTTAGCCTAAGAGATATGACTCTCACCTTCCATTGGCCAAGTACCTTTGACGTATATGGAATGGTTCCCTCGCACCATACTGCTTGACCGAAGTCATGACAGGAGGTATATCGTAGGGAACTCATTCACATATGCCAAGTATATGGAATTCTCTCTCACGCGTACCGTCCGTATGAGGTATGTAATGAGGAAATTCATGTACACTCAAGTATATCAAATGGCTTGTCCACACATACCGATTGCCCTCAAAAGCAAGACTTATATCGTGTAAGTCAGGCCAAAGGGGGGCCCCTTTCCAATTCACCCAACGAAACTGCATACTCGCATATAGGTGTCAACCCTAGGACACACATGTTAGATTCCCGATTTTGACCCGAAACTCTGCCAAAATTCCGGGTTGTCTTGTCACCCAAATTTTCATGCAATATTTAAAATGGAACCCTATGTGTGAGCCTGGTTACAAGTCTAACAATAACATTACATATGTTGCAAACCCAATTTTTCCAGGCTCGGGTCCCGTCCGGCATTTCATTTTGCATTTAGGTAAACTTAATACAAGTGATAACCTAATAAACATAATAATCATGCTCAGACCCATCTCTAGTTGTTTCCTTTCTCTTTTTCCAAAAAGTGTCCAGAAACATTTCTCCCTCTTTTATAAAAAATACCAAAAAAAAATTCCTTCCTTTTCCCTCAAACCAAAAAGAAAAACAAACATTTTCGTCTTTATCTTTTCCAAAAAAGTCAAAAATATTTTCCTCCTTTTCCAAAAATAACAAGTTCCCCTTTTTCTTTTCCCAAAATAAATTCCAATTTTTCTCCTTCTCAAGTCAAACACATGGCCTTGTCCTGTCTCCCTATTATCTTAGGTCTTCAATTGAACCACCCCAAAGTATGTCGGTCCTCGTACTTCGTCCATGCCTGAGACTCACCCTCCTTCCATGGAGAACACGGATCAAGTACCAAATGTATAGCCAAATTTATTGATGGTTTTGGATCAGCTCACTGCCAAAATTAACAACCTTTAAATTGAGGTTTATAAGATGCAAAGAAACTGGGTCCCTGTCGCCGAAGATCCTGAGGTCATTTTCCCTCGCGCCATGGGTCTGCCTGCACTCGATTCTATATGTGTTCCTGAAAAATACCATCATGCTCCATGTGCTTCTCCTGCTAATGTGCCACCACCAGCCCACCTTCCTATGCCAAACCTCGCTCAGACCGGGGCTAATTTACCTGCGACTATTTATTCGAAAGAGGAAGAACTGAACAAGGTCAAGGAATACCTCAAGATGCTAATCAAGAAATTTAACCAATTAAGAATCTATGGGAACTACATGGACTACACACACATGTCTCCCTATCCTATAACCAGGTTACGAGAAAAATTCAAAATGCCCAATATCGAGAAGTTTAGAGGTAGTGGACCCTCGATTATTCATCTCTATATCTATTACCGAGCCATAACTCTCTTAAGGGATTTTGAAAAAATAATGGCTCAGATGTTCCAACAGACTCTAAAAGATAGCACCCTTCGTTGGTTCCTATCCCGTGAAGAATCTAGAATTCGCAGCTGGGAAGACGTTGCCTGTACTTCATGTCATAGTACAAGTACAATGAGGAGCTAGAGGTTACCTGCCATGACTTAGAGTTACTTAAACAGAACCCTAGGGAATTAATTAGCAACTTTATAGCAAGGTGGAGAGAAAAAGAAGCTACCATGACTATCAGCCTTCCGAAGAAGAACAAGTATGTATTGTGAAGAGTACCTTTCTACCCCATGTCCGAGCAATAATGGGAGGACATATTACCCTCACTTTCGAGCCTTTTGAGAAGCGGGGGTAAAAATTGAAGAAGGTCTTGGAAAGACAAAAGTTGAACCGAAGAAAATATTGGGACAGTTTGCTCCTAGAAAGTTTAAAAATACTGCTAGTACCCAATCTCTACTATCAACAACATCTCTCAGCCTGCCGCTTCATGGGCACCAGAAAGTCGCCCAAACCGAATACAGAAGGAATATATCGAGCTTCACGTTCCTCTCTCCAAAGTCTACCATTATATCTTGAACCAAAGCCTGATCAAACCCTTAGACCCTTCAAAAAACTTCAAACTCGATGCCCATTATGAATTTCACCAAACTGCTGGCCATACCACTGACCAATGTTTCCATCTTCGAAACATAATCCAAAGCCTAATTGATCGGGGTATCACCGTCCCACCAGCCAATCCTAAACAAAACACTACCCATAATCCACTCCCAAATCATGCAAACTCCATCTTCCAAGAATAAGACTAAGAACTCAAACCATCTACCCAAACCATGCCAAGTAAATCACCAGACATACCCATATACTCTCCTAAATCTCTCCAAATATTCCCATATTTCCTCTTACACCCTACTAACCTTACCGATAAAACCTTATCACTCCTCACGAAAACCTACATCCATGTCCGTACCCGTTATGGAGGTAAAGATATGGAAGTATTAGAAGTGTGGAACCAACTCCTAGAGTTCGGGCTAAAATTGCCCTCCCAGATGACCATCGATTGTCAGAGATTCAGTGGGTTATTCTTAAAAGATTAAAAGTGGGTCCGAAAGTCAGATAACTTGGTATTGCCAGCTGACGAAGTGAGTCTAGATGACCTGGTCCAGATCATGACATATTTATTTCGATAGAATGGTAATATTTGTAGTATATTCGATTTGCTCGACGCTTTGAAATTATAATGGCACTTGGTCCCTTCAATCCTGCATTTCCCTGCCAAATGGGAAGAATTATATGAAGAATCCACAGAACCTACGTCCATGTCCGTACCCGTTCTGGAGGTAAAGATATGGAATTATTAGAAATATTAAACCAACTCCTAGAGTTAGGGCTAAAATTGCCCTCCCAGATGACCATCGATTGTCAGAGATTCAGTGGGTTATTCTTAATAGATTAAAAGTGGGTCCGAGAGTAAGATAAATTGGTAGTGCTAGTCTACGAAGTGAGTCTAGATGACCTGGTCCAGATTATGACAAATTTATTTCGATAGAATGGTAATATTTGTAGTATATTCGAGTTGCTCGATGCTTTGAAATTATAATGGCACCTGGTCCCTTCAGTCCAGCATTTCCCTGCCAAATGGTAAGAATTATATGAAGAACCCATAGAAGTTATAGAGTGTATTGACTTTGCAAGGAAAGACAATATTGTTGCCACCGGATGGGGAGACGATTTCGAAGATTCATATGAAGATTCAGGTTTTGGAATGACTGATCTGATAGCCAACCTATGCGGAGTGATATCATTCGAGGAGTTTCTAGGAGAAATCAACTAGGTAGCTGAGAAACCTGATATCGATGAAGAAATAGGGTTTCTATTTTTCCCCTCTTTCATGAACCACATGACCAGGTCGGGGACACATTACTAGAATCCAAACTTACAACCATCATCAAGGGATAAAGGGAAAGGTGTTGAGAATCATCCAATGTCGAGAATGACTCTTAAAGAAAGTAAGGTCCTTGATCAACGTAAGAAGACCCAAGTTAACATCATTCTATGGGGACTTTTCATGTCTTACCAACTGCACCGAAATGCCCTAATCAAACTACTCATTGGACACATCGTTCCTCCCTCAACCACACCAGAAGAAGTAGTGAACCTCGTTGGACCCGTGAACTATACTTGAATGCTCTCCTTATCCGAAGAGGAAATACCAAAGACTAGTCCAAACCACAAGCATGCTCTCAATATCTCTGTTGAAGTTATAGGGAAAACTATCCCCCTCTCACTCGTCAACAACAGATCATCTTTGAACGTGTGCCCACTAAGAACCCTCAACTATCGGGGATTAAAAGTGAGTGACCTTGACCCAACCTCTGTTGTCATACATGCCTATGACAACACCCGCCGAGAAGTAATGGGATCTATCAAGCTTGCAATAGGGGTTGGACATATAAATCTTTTTGTTGAATTCCAAGTCATCGACATCCCATCTTGTTTCAATCTAATGCTCGGATGACCGTGGCTCCATAGCATCAAAGGGGTGTCTTCTTCCCTTCATCACAAATTTTAATTGTTTTCCAATGGATAACTTATCACCATCTTGGGAGACAATGAGAATATCGAGAATACTAGCACTAGTAATTCAATACTTGAGATACTACACGGGGTGAATGATATGTTGCTATCAGGCTTCCAGGTCGAACAACTCCTACTCACAGCAGGGGACGACTTTAAGGATAAGGTTTGTCTAGAATATGATCCTCATGGAAACATCAATGTAATCCAAATGTTTAAAAACATATACTTCATGCCCGGACTGGGGTGAGGGGAAAGACAACAAAGGATAACTGAACCTATTGTGTTGAAGGGGGCCTTCCCTCCATGTGGCTTGGGCAATCAACCATCATAAGAAAAAATTAGATTGATTCATTAGCCTTGACTGAAGAGAATGTTATAATGTGCCAGAACTATCTCGAGAGATTCCCTAAATAGAAGATTCAACAGAGAGGGTGAAGATTTCCCCTTCTATAGCATCCTTGAACCTTGGTATGATCCTGTAGATAAGAGGCTGAAACCAAGAATGAAAATCTTTTTTCAAGGTAGCTACCCGGGGGCCGAAAGTTCCCAGCAGTGTGTAAAACCACTCACCAAGAAGACCATATCTAAAACCATATATTCTAAGGACAACAACTCTGAAGATTCTTTCAACTTGCGGATACTAGGGTTGGCACTCTGCATAATCCACTCAGGGAGTACATCATCTGATCCTGTAAGGATATTTTTGTCCATTAATATTTAGTATGTCATATACCGTTACACCGTCATTGAATTTAAAGCCCACATTCACGTCAAGACGGATTCGAATAATCTAGGATCTTCAACAAAGCCTCGATGAGATTTATTTGAGTAAAACTTGAGTTTTAAATTCCTTAAAAGTTTCATTTTAGTGTTGGGAAATTTTTCTCAAAAGTTTTCACTAAATCGAGGCCTTTTTATAAAATATTTTTTTTCCAAAACCGGACCAATCCTATTAAAATAGAAACTGGATTGGTCCCCTTCACAAATATTTCTGCTAAAATTTCTTAACCTAACCAATCTTTTTAAAAAAGAAACTGGATCGATCCCCTCCAGACCAATCCCCTTCGCAGATTTTGTCCACCGCCTCAAATCTTTTATTTTCCTATAGAAGAGGTATTTCGGTGGTGTATTTTCACAAGACTTTGAGAAAGATTTTTTTAGAGACAAAATACATCAAGTCTTCATGTTTTTGAGTCCTAAAACTCATGTTTGATTCACTCTAAAAATCCCAATTACTTCTGTGAATCTTTTTGGAACCCTAGAACACTACTTTGATTTTGTTCATCCTTTGTGGGGAGATCTCTACAACCGAGAGCTGCGTGATATTGTGGAGGGGGTCTCTACGGAGTTTTTGGGTTGCGGTCCTTGTGGTATAGCTGCGCGTGAACCGCTGTAGATTTCTAGCCGATGCTTTAAAGGTTTGATGAAGACACTGTGCATTACTCTTGTGGGCGATATGAAGATTGTATGTAAGTCAATGGTCTTGTAAACTTGCCAAAGTTCTAGAATTAAAAAGGTTTTGCCATTAGGAATTTTTCCTGAATTATTGTGTCGCATGCTATATGTTATTTATATTGAAACATAGTTGCATGTTTAAGGGATGATTTAATTTGGTTTAAAATATACCCTAATTAAATAAGGTTAAATTGGAAATTTGCAAATTTAATCAATTATAACACACCGACTTTCTACAAATTGATATCAGATCCTGTTGCACTAATTTACTATGTATATCCTATAGTGCAATTTTTTTGGTGGTTTTTGATCCTCATGTTGTTGACTGTGTTAATCGAGATGAATTTGTTAAAGTTCATGACCATGGTGAAAATTTAAAAAGTTTGAATTTGAAACTTTGCAAAAAACTTAAAGTTTTGTAAGAAGGAAAATTCTCTCTTTAAAAGCAAGATTGAATATTTTCAAGGGTTTCAAACTCAAAATGATATTTGTCATGAGCACTTTGGTAATTTGTTTATTGATTTTAATTCTTTGAAAATTGCCAAAAAGGAGAGTGATGAGAGAGTCCTAGTTTTAGAGAAGGAATTGGAGGACATAAAAAATTCTAGGGTTCCTTTTTGTGTCGTCGAGGATAAAAAAGTAATCAATGATTTTACGACACGTGAAAAGACTCTTCGAGATAAGTTTGTTTTAATTGAGGGGGAGTGCAATAAACTGTTAAATTTAATTGATAATTTGAAAAAGAAATCCCTAACTTTGGAAGAGTCTAATTCGTTGCTTGAATCAAATATTTTGAAGTTGAAAAATGATTTAAATGATTCAAGTAGGTTTGATAGTGATGGTAATGGATCATCATGTTCTAATTCTTCCGTTGCTAAAGCCAAAACTATTATTTGTTTTAAAGGGTAAAATTTTCCCAAGGACATTAGAAAAGGTCAATCCATAGGCGTCGTTCCACCCATTTACAGATGTTCACATTGTGGTAGGAAAGGTCACTTGAGGAGTTTTTGTTTTGATCTTCGAAAAGGTCCTCGGAAGTTTATGTCCAGTGTCCCCATGGTTCCCAAAACGCCCACACGTCGTTTCACATCAGTTTGGGTTAGGAAATCACTTTTAGAGGCACTAGATGGTAGACTTGTTGATTCTCGTTTGCTTGCACATGCCTCTTCTCTTGACATATCATATAGACGATTATGTTCTCATGTTTGTCATACGCTAAGTTTTTTTTTTTTGGTTTAATGATATTTATGGTTGTTAGCATTGTGACATGTACTTTTTGTATAAATTTTTGCTTTTAAAAATTTTGAAAAATATAAAAAAATTCTATTTTGATGAAATTTTTGAAAAATTCAAAAAGATTTTTGTATTTTGTTTAGCACCGTATATGAATGAACATTTAGGATGACCGACTCACAAATTCATTTCATATCCATGTGACTATTTGATAGTGTTTTGAGACAGTAGGTCACGTCATTCATGTGCTTTGTAATGTTTGGAGTCATTAAAACGTAATTAAGTGTTATTACCTACATGATTGACTCACTTTGTCCTTTGATGCACACGAGTATGAATTTATTTGATTATTGTTCTTGTCAAATCACATGTTGGTTGCATGTTTTCATCTCAATTTTGTCTAATAAAACAACCCAAATGTGATAAATCAGGATAATAAAAAAGTGTGCATGTTTTAACCGTTTGCTGTGAGTTCGTGTCAATTTTTAAATAAAAAAATGGTGAAGAGCTACGACAGGTATACATTTATCCTTTGCGATTAATCCGCTGTTTAATTGGACCTAAAAAATTGAGGTATTTTATTATCCGAGGTCCAAAAAGGTTTAAAAGAGCCCGAAATTTTTTTTAGCCAATAAAAAAAGGGAATATTAAACCAAAAATGGGCCATTTAGTTTTTTCTCCAATTCTCCAATGTTTGAGAATTTAGATCACCTCAAAAAGAAGAAATATATATAGGAGTTGGGTTGGAGAATTAAAACGGCTTTGCACATCCTTAAAAAGTCTTGAAAAAGGGTTAAAAGATTTTTAGACGTTATTGGTGTGAAAATCATGTAGACTTTGATTTGTTGATTTTTATTTTAGATGATGTCACATAAATTCAACTTTTTTAAACCTAACGATGATTTTGATGCTCATTCGTTAGGAATATATAATATGCATCGTGCACATATGACGTGATTGAGTTTTATTTCCTATCGAATTTGTTCACACCCTTTCATACCGTTTACCTGATTTTGTTATCTTCGTGTGAATTCATGGTGTTTGTTTGTAACATGTTTGTACGAAAATTTTTAAAAAATAAAAAATAGTTGGTGAAGATTTTTTTGAGCATCTATTTGCAAGAGCACGTTTTCCACTTGATTGATGCATTTTTTGAATACCGTGACACCCCAATTTTGCTTGTTTGATTTATTCTTCTCTTTTGTGTATGTGGGGACATAATAAAAAAAAGGGGAGATCAAATTTTCATTCTATGGGGGAGTTTTAACTTTGGGGGAGATTTGGGATTTGTTTTATGTTTCTCATTAAATTTTTATTACATGTTGATCTCATTTAAACTCGATACGTCACGTGGTATTTTCTTTGTCTCATGTGTGAAGGTAAATCGATTGAGGATTATTGGATTGCACACCTTGGTGAGAAAAGCTTGGCAATTTAAGATTTGGTTTTAGAAGATTTGAAGAACAAACGATGAAGACATACACACCTTATCTTTTCATCTTTAGGGTTCATGGGAGGGTAGTTTTGTATAGTTCATTAGTTGATAATTCGGATATTTTTTATTTTGTACCAGCATAGACATAGGGGGCGATTTGGAAGGACATTTTTTCCCATTACTATTTAGTATGTCATATACCGCTACACCGTCATTAAAGTTCAAGCTCACATTCACGTCAGGACGGATTCAAATAATCAAGGATCTTCAACAAAGCCTCGACGAGATTTATTTTGGTAAAAGTTGATTTTTAAATTCATTAAAAGTTTCATTTTAGTGTTGGGAATTTTTTCTCAAAAGTTTTTATTAAACCGAGGCATTTTTGTAAAAGAATTTTTTTTCCAGAACCGGACCAATCCTATTAAAAAAGAAACCGGATTGGTCCCCTTCGCAAATCTTTCTGTCAAAATTTCTTAACCGGACCAATCCTTTTAAAAAAGAAATCGGATTGATCCCCTCCGGACCAATCCCCTTCGCAGATTTTGTCCACCACCTCAAATCTTTTATTTCCCTATAAAAGGGGTATTTCGGTGGTGTACTTTCACAAGACTTTAAGAGATGTTTTTGAGAGACAAAATACATCAAGTCTTCATATTTTTTAGTCTTAAAACTCATGTTTGATTCACACCAAAAAACCCAATTACTTTTGTGAATATTTTTGGAACCTTAGAACACTACTTTGCTTTTGTTCATCCTTTGTGGGGAGATCTCTACAACCGAGAGCTGCGTGCTATTATGGAGGGAGTCTCTACAGAGTTTTTGGATTGCGGTCCTTGTGGTATATCTGTGCGTGAACCACTACAGATTTCTAGCCTATGCTTTGAAGGTTTGACGAAGACACCATGCGTTACTCTTGTGGGCGATATCAAGATTGTATGTAAGTCAATGGTCCCGTAAACTTGTCAAAGTTCTAGAATTAAAAAGGTTTTTCCCTCCGGGGATTTTTCCTGAATTATTGTGTCGCATGCTATATCTTATTTGTATTGGCATGTAGTTTCATGTTTAGGGGCTGATTTAATTTGGTTTAAAATAGACTCTAATTAAATAAGGTTAAATTGGAAATTTGTAAATTTAATCAACTATCACACACGAGCTTTCTACAAATCCATCCTACCTCATCAAAGATGATTATATACCACTTCTCAACTAGTATGCTGCACCTCTATTGCCTGCTAATATTCAACCTAACCCTGATGTTTATCCCCTTTCCCCTATAGTTGTTTCCTCTCACTCTGATGTAATAGAGACCTCCTTTGATGAGGTTCTCAATGTTGTTTTTCCTATCAATGAAATAAATGAAGATTTTCAGTATCTTGTTGTGCCTTACATTAATTGTCTTAATTCTAATCAAAATTTTGATCATGATGACTTTGCAAATGAACCATTCTTAAATGATCTAAATGTAACAACCCGTCCTTTTAAGAGACCATTAAATTCCCTAATTAGAAATAAATTGGAATTTGGAGATTTTCTCAGAATAGTGATTTTTGGGGTTTTTGAGGATTAAATGATTTTCGATGGATGTTGTGATTATTTTTGGGATTATATGGGTCGAAATATTTTAATTATATGTCTTCGTTGAGTAAAGCGACAAGAGATGGTTTTTAAATTGGGAAAAACCCCCATTAAGTCGTGTGGGGTTGAAATAGTGAGTTGCGATCAAGTACCTCGGATGGGAGTTTCGACCACGCCGTGAGTCTCGAAATGGCCGAGATAATCAGAAAAGAGTGTCCGATTGTCGAAAATGAGTATCGAGGAATTTTGGAGTTAAATAAACGAGTCGTTTTTGGGTTTTAAGGGGTTCTCTATATAAAGAGGGAGAGAGGGAGAAAAGCAGAAAGAAAGAAGAGAGGGAAGAGAGAGAGGAGGAAGAAAAGAGGAAGAAAAGGGGAGATTTCGGCCTACCTCCACGGGATTCGGCTCGAGGTCGTCGAATTTTATTCACGAGGCAAGTGTTTACTTGCTTTATTTAATTTTTGCATAAATATCTCATACCGTAGTTTAGTATAATCAAACCCTAAAGATTTTGGGTTGGGTTTTCGTTGAAATAAAATAGGTTTTCAGGAGATAAAACGAATAAACCCCTAAAATTTGAAAATTGGAGAAACTTAGGTTTTAACCTAAATTATATGGTGATTTCGGGTTCTAAGACGTTTAAAATCCGTATTATAAGTGTAATTGTTGTTGGTTGGAGTTGTAGGCCGTTGGGTGAGGAGATGGAATCTTTGGAGAAGCTTCCATGGCTAAAACATCTTCGCGGAGAACAAGCTTCCTGCCATGATCGATCGATCGATCATGGGGGTTCGATCGATCGACAGCCATGGGTCGATCGATCGACCCCTGCTGACAGATTGGCAATTTTTCTAGGGTGAGTTGGATGGCATAGATTCCAATTCATATTTCTTCGAGTTCATTTATGTGATAACATAAGGAATTTTTTGGACTATATGGTCCACTTATTAAGGGAAATTAGGAGGCTTAAGTGAGGGTTTTAAATATATAACCCGTAAACTATATTTTCGAGGAAAATAGAATAATTGTAGAATTTGATGGTTTAGGGTTCCTAAATTATATTGGGGAGTTTTAAATGATTATATGGACAAGAGGTAGTCCTTGGGTTCATGGAAATGAAATCCATAAACAATTAAATTTAAGGTTGTTCGGAAGAGATAAATCCCGAGGATATTTCTAGTAGGCATATCGGCCTATAAAATTATGCGTATAGAAAGCATAACTATATCGATTACTGTTGAGTGTACCCTAGGAGATAATTAGGATAATTTGGGGATATAGATATGTACATTCACTTAGAGTGAATTGGTAATTAGAGACATCCAATAATATCCTTATAGATGATTAAGATATTTATTAGTTATAAAAGTAAGGAAATACGTTGGGTATAGTATCGTGCTTATATGAATGCATGATTATGATTCCTTGAGGTAATCTTTGGGATTATTGGTCAACGCTAGATGTACTTGGCATATGGCCATTTATATGTTTGAGGAGGAATATATGGTATATGTATATACTATGTAATTAAAGTATATATATGATATGAGGTAAATGATTTTGAAAATATAAAAATGAGTGTTTTCAAAATGGAAAAGAAATGATTTTCATAATTAATAAATTATGGTTACACCCCTCCCTAAATCGCTATCATAAGGGAAGTTGTGTGTATGGTGATACCCCCTGGCTAATGAATGCAGGGTGGATATAGTCCTAGGCCATATGGCGATTATATATTTGACTGCACTGGTGAGGTGATTCTGGGTGTGGTCATGACTCTCCCGCAGGCATATGGCCGCTTCTGGATGTTGGTAGGTTCCCAGGTTATCTTGTTTGATGGGCCCTAGAAGATGATAGCCATTTAGGGGCGCGTCGAGTGGTGAAACTCGGAGGGACGATCTTAGATTTGTTAAATCAATTCATGATAATGGACTGGATTTATATACATTTCCTGGATATAAGAAGGGAAATGGGAGTATGTGATTTGATCAAAGCATTTTTATGATAATACAAATGGCTTTGAGCACATTCCTTGGATATGAGAAGGGGAATGGGATGTTATAAAATGAAAAAGCATTTTTATGATAATAAAACTGGCTTTTAAAAAGTTATATGTTTTTTTAAAGCAATTCATGATAATGAATTGGCTTTTAAATATATTTCCTGGATGTAAGAAGGGAAATAGAAGGTTTTGTTATGAGTATAGAATACACCTCAGTCCGGGAGATAGATCCGGATGTGTATTATATAGTTGTATTATATGAGTAAATGAATTCTCATTTTAAGAGATAGATCCGGATGTATATTGAAATATTAATATATATATATGGATAAATTGGGTGCCGAGGGTCTAATGGATCCCGATGATCGACCTTGCCACATAGTAGTGTATCGGGGGGGTTCTTCGTTTGGATTTCTCTTTGTGAGACACCCCACGCATGAATATTGCATTGTGTTGAGACTGGAAAGAAGTTTAATCCTTAGTGCTATAATATTTAGTATTTCTTATGTAATGTATGTATATATGTATGTTATATGCTGAGGGTCTAATGGATCGGGACGATCGACCTTGCCGCGCAGTAGTGTATCGGGGGGGTTCCTTGTTTGGATTTCGCTTTGCGAGACACCCCACGCACGAAATTGGCACTGTGTTGAGACTTGGGAGAAGCTTAGCCCTCAGTACTTAGACTATCTAGGGTTGATAGTAGTTGGGTGATAGACTAGTTTAGCAGGGTAGCTTGACTAGGGTGTCTAGAGGGATGCGCTAGGAGTGCACTGTTAGAGGAGAGGTGAGGGGTATCTCACGGGAGTGCGATACCAAACTTAAATATGAGATAAAAATGTTTTTCTAAAAGTAAAGCATTTATGCACTTGCAAAATATTTTCAAACTCGGTCTCTGACCCTTTTATCTACTTTTCCTCTCTCTCTCTCTCTCTCTATCTCTCTCTCTCTCTCTCTCTCTCTATATATATATATATATATATATATATATATATATAGGTGTCCAGACACAGGAATTCCTGGATGGCACTTCTTTCGAGTCAGACGCCAGCTACAGCAAATGTGGATGCGTGCAGGTTTTTGATAACCGCTTCCATTCTTATACTCTAGATAGGAGGTACTGTATAAATATTCGGGCCTATGGTCCAATTGTATTTATTTATTCTTTTAGAGGATCATTTTGATATGGTTGTATATTTTGACCGAGTGTTTGGTTATTTTATTTTATTTCTGTTTCATTTACGCATATACTGTGTGAATTTTATGATTTTATTCATTTAAAATGATTAGTTAAGTAAAATTTTGACACCGGCCTAATAGGTTCTTAGTAATTAAATGAACTTTCAATAGTGATGCTAAGAATGATCCACATGAGACTCCTGTTATAATTTGATATAGGAGTGATCATCTGGTATTTTATTAGGCAGGGTGTCACAGATGGTATCAGAGCATCAGGTTCTAGTGTCCTTAGGAATCTGTGCAGACGTACTATGCTTTCAGCGTTGCTCTCGATTTGTTATAGAGCCTCAGGATTAGGATTGTTGATTTCTCTTATGAGATTTCATTCTCCTACAATATTATAAGATTATAGTAATCTTTTACGCACTCGTTTGAGATTCGTGTGCGAGGCTTGGATGGCAGCAGGAGGTGGGGCTGAGCTGGAGCAGCTGGTAGAAGTCGAGAATGTGGACCGTAGTAGAGGTCACTTCATTTGCAGTGTTTGCTAAGGATTGTCTCAACGACTACTAAAGTATAGTAGTTATGAGTACCGTAGTACCGCCGTAATAGAAGTGGTACCAAAGTTGAATTTCCCAATGAAGTAAGGATTCCAAAAAGGGATATTATGGATAATTTTAACTGTGAGTCCCCATTATTCGGCAAAAGGGAGAAGAATGTCGTTTCGAAATTATTCACCTAAAAGTTGGCCAGAGGCAAATAGTGAATAAAGAGTATTATGGAAAAGTGAACCTTGTACCTAAGTAAGTAAGTGCAATGAATAATGACTCCTTTCCAGGAAGGATAGTCTCAGTAGAGAATGTGTAAGATTGAGAACCCCATTGGTGGACATCGGCCTGGGGAATTGGTTGAAAAGAAGTTTTTGTTAGGAGTTTTACCTCAATGAAGGAGGTATATTTGGTGTGACTAGAAAAGTAACGGTGTTTCGTTAGCCCTAGACTCGTGTGTGTAATCTGAGTTTTATGGCGATATCGATAACATTATATAATGAATGTCTGTGTGTTTTTCCGCGAGAGCGGAGATTTATTTTCTTTCATTCTCCCTAGAGGTGGGTGTTTATATTTTGTGTATATATGTATGATATTATGGTATTATCGGAGCGATAGCATGCTAATAATGGCAAGACTATTGTGTCTGTAGTTCCTGGAGGGAACAGGTTGTTGTTGCGATTTCTCCCTGATTACAGCGTGAGTTCGCCTTTATTATGTGCATAGATGGAACTTCGATGAGCGGAGGTTTCATTATTATGATGTGAGTGCGTGGCGACCTTATAGATATGATATGAGACCGCAGGAGCTGTAGGATTAAGCTCATCAGTGGTTTGTGTGGAGATTGATTTTTAGTACGAGCGCTAGGTTGTGTGACTCTTAGTTAGAGATAGGAGTTCAGACCATCTTTTGTTGAAAGGGGATAGGATTTTCCCGGTTGCATGTTTAAAATAACAGACCTCCATGACCGAAAAAGTTAAGTAGGAGTGTGTGGAGGGGTTCCTTGTTTGGATTTCGCTTTGCGAGATGCTCCACACATGAATCTTAGCGGCGTCGGGAGTGGGGAGATGTTATAGGATGCAAGGATGTTGATTTTGTTGAAAGGTCTTATAGTGTGGATGAACCACTATAGACTATGAGCCATATGATGATGGTATACTTGTGGAAATATTGTGCTATTGAATTGAACTAAAATGGTCCTCTCACCAGGAGTTGGTGGGTGAAGTAGGACTTAGAGAAATTAATTTGAGGATTACGTACAGGCCTTAATGAAAAGGCAAAATTTGAGGAAATATGATTCGGTATGATGTACGTAGTTCTCCTATAGAGATTGGGCACTTCGATTTGTTAGATTTCATTTCGTATGGGCGGAAGGATAGAATAGTAGTAATGCATTCTTAGGTTAGTGAGGTAGGATTTAGGACGTCCCGCTGGTGTGCCTTTGGCCACTACATCTCGATGACCGATGACGAGAGGGATTAGTGTAAGGGGAGGGTTCCTTGTTTGGATTTCGCTCTGCGAGATGTCCCACGCATGAAACCAAGCAAATGTTGGAAGTTGAGAGAGGCCTTGGGCACTAGGGACATATTTGGACTATCGTTTCGCATAGGTAGGGTAACGCTTAGACCGTAGCATTATTAGGATGTAGGTTCGATAGAGTTAGTGGCACCGAGGTTAGGAGAATTTCATTTCGCGTGTTGGGAGGACCCATGCGTGAGTATTACACCGAGGAAAGGAGACCCTCTAGATGAGAGAGGGTTACGTGCATAATATATGTACAGATGTGCACAAGTTAGAAAGGTGTATGGGAACCTTGGTGAGATGGTTTTATATACTACCTGAAATAGGATAGGCGTAGTATATAAGGTTGAAATTCATGCCGAGAGGCATTATAGATGATGGGTACAGTGTGACGTTGTTAGAGTCACTTTATAGTAATTGATTGGGAACCATTGGGTAAGTGTCGTTTCCCTTTGAGGTATTAGGATTTGGAGTGATCCTAGTTTGGTGGTGTAGATTGTACCAGAATTTTGAGGACAAAATTCCATTGTAAGGGGAGGAGTATGTTACAACCCGTCCTTTTAAGAAACCATTAAATTCCCTAATTGGAAATAAATTGGAATTTGGAGATTTTCCCGAAATAGTGATTTTTGGGATTTTTGAAGATTAAATGATTTTCGATCGATGTTGTGATTATTTTTGGGATTATATGGGTCGGAATATTTTAATTATATGTTGCCATTGGGTAAAGCAACACGAGGTGAGATTTAAATTTGAAAACCCCCCATTAAGTCGTGTGGGTTGAAATAGTGAGTTGCAATCAAGTACCTCGGATGGAAATTTCGACTGCGCCATGAGTCTCGGAATGGCCGAGATAGTCAGAAAAGAGTGTCTGATTGTCGAAAATGAGTATCGGGGAATTTTGGAGTTAAATAGGCTCGTAATTGAGTAAACGAGTCGTTTTTGGGTTTTAAGGGGTTAAACTCATTTCTCTCTATATAAAGAGGGAAAGAGGGAAAGAGGGAGAAAAAGAGAAAGAAAGAAGAGAAAAGAGAGGGAAGGGAGAGAGGAGGAAGAAAAGAGGAAGAAAAGGGGAGAATCCGGCCTACCTCCACGGGATTCGGCTCGAGGTCGTCGGATTTTATCCACGAGGAAAGTGTTTAGTTGCTTTATTTAATTTTTGCATAAATATCTCATACCGTAGTTTGGTATAATCAAACCCTTAAGATTTTGGGTTGGGTTTTCGTGGATAAAACGGGTTTTCGGGAGATAAAACGAATAACCCCCTAAAATTTGATAATTGGAGAAACTTAGGTTTTAACCTAAATTATTTGGTTATTTTGGGTTCTAGGACGTTTAGAACCTGTATTATAAGTGTAATTGTTGTTGGTTGGAGTTGTAGGCCGTTGGGGTGAGGAGATGGAAGCTTGTGAGAAGCTTCCATGGCTGAAACAGCTTCTCGGGGAAGAATCTTCCCGCCATGATCGATCGATCAATCATGGGGGTTCGATCGATCAAAGCCATCGATCGATCGATAGCTATGGGTCAATCAATCGACCCCTGCTGACAGATTACCAATTTTTCTAGGGTGATTTGGATGGGATAGATTCCAATTCATATTGCTTCGAGGTCATTTATGTGATAACATAAGGAATCTTTTGGGACTATATGGTCCACTTATTAAGGGAAATTAGGGGGCATAAGTGAGGATTTTAAATATATAACCCTTAAATTATATTTTCGAGGAAAATAGAATAATTGTAGAATTTGATGGTTTAGGGTTCCTAAATTTTATTGGGGAGTTTTAAATGATTATATGGACAAGAGGTAGTCCTTGGGTTCATGGAAATGAAATCCATAACCCATTAAATTTAAGGTTGTTCGGGAGAGATAAATCCCGAGGATATTTCTAGTAGGCATATCGGCCTATATAATTATGCGTATAGAAAGCATAATTATATCGACTACTGTTGAGTGTACCCTAGGAGATAATTAGGATAATTTGGGGATATAGATATGTACATTCACTTAGAGTGAATTGGTAATTAGAGACATCCAATAATATCCTTAGAGATGATTAAGATATTTATTAGTTATAAAAGTAAGGAAATACTTTGGGAATAGTATCATGCTTATTTGAATGCATTATTATGATTCCTTGAGGGAATGTTTGGGATTATTGGTCATCGCTAAATGTACTTGGCATACGGCAATTTATATATTCGAGGAGGAATATATGGTATATATATATACTATGTAATTAAAGTATATATATGATATGAGGTAAATGATTTTCAAAATATAAAAATGAATGTTTTCAAAATGGAAAAGAAATGATTTTGTTAAAATTAATAAATTTTGGTTACACACCTCCCTAAATCACTATCATCAAGGAAGTTGCGTGCGTATGGTGATGCCCCCTGGCTAATGAATGAAGGTTATATATAGTCCTAGGCCATATGGATATTATATATTTGACTGCGCTGGTGAGGTGATTCTGGGTGTGGTCATGACTCTCCCGCAGGAATATGGGCGCTTCCCGATGTTGGTAGGTTCCCAGGTTGTCTTATTTGATTGGCCCTAGAAGATGATAGCCATTGAGGGGCGCGTCCAGTGGGGAAACTCGGAGGGACGGTCATATATTTGTTAAATCAATTCATGATAATGGATTGGCTTTATATACATTTCCTGGATATAAGAAGGGAAATGGGACTATGTCATTTGATGAAAGCATTTTTATGATAATACAAATGGCTTTGAGTACATTCCCAGGATATGAGAAGGGGAATGGGATGTTATAAAACAGAAGAAAAAAATTTATGATAATAAAACAGGCTTTTAAAAAGTTATATGTTTTTTTAAAGCAATTCATGGTAATGAATTGGCTTTTAAATATATTTCCTGGATGTAAGAAGGGAAATAGAAGGTTTTGTTATGAGTATAGAATACACCTCAGTTCGGGAGATAGATCCGGATGTGTATTATATAGTTGTATTATATGAGTAAATGAATTCTCATTCCGGGAGATAGATCCGGATTCATTTTGAAATATGAATATATATATATGGATAAATTGGGTGCTGAGGGTCAAATGGATCCCGATGATCGACCTTGCCACATAGTAGTGTATCGGGGGGGTTCCTTGTTTGTATTTCTCTTTACGAGACACCCTACGCACGAATATGGCATTGTGTTGAGACTAGGGAGAAGTTTAATTCTTAGTGCTCTAATATTTAGTTTTTCTTATGTAATGTATGTATATATATGTTATGTGCTGAGGGTATAATGGATCTTGATGATCAACCTTTCCGCGCAGTAGTCTATCGGGGAGGTTCTTTGTTTGGATTTTTCTTTGCGAGACACCCCACGCACGAACTTAGCACAGTGTTGAGACTGGGGAGAAGCTTAGCCCTCAATACTTGGACTATCTAGAGTTGATAGTAGTTGGGTAATAGACCAGTTTAGCAGGGTAGCTTGACTATGATGTCTAGAGGGATGCGCTAGGAGTGCACTGTTAGAGGAGAGGTGAGGGGTATCTCACGGGAGTGCGATACCAAACTTAAATATGAGATAAAAATATTTTTCTAAAAGTAAAGCATTTATGCACTTGCAAAATATTTTCAAACTCGGGCTCTGACCCGTTTATCCACTTTTCCTCTCTCTCTCTCTCTCTCTATCTATCTATCTCTCTCTCTCTCTCTCTCTCTCTCTCTATATATATATATATATATATATATATATAGGTGTCTAGACACAGGAACGCCTGGATGGCACTTCTTTCGAGTCAGACGCCAGCTGCAGTAGATGTGGATGCGTGCAGGTTTTTGATAACCGCTTCCATTCTTGTACTCTAGATAGGAGGTACTGTATAAATATTAGGGCCTATGGTCCAATTGTATTTATTTATTCTTTTAGAGAATCATTTCGATATGGTTGTATATTTTGACCGAGTGTTTGGTTATTTTATTTGATTTCTGTTTCATGTATGCATATACTGTTTGAATTTTATGATTTTATTCATTTAAAATGATTAGTTAAGTAAAATTTTGATACCGGCCTAATAGGTTCTTAGTAATTAAATGAACTTTCGACAGTGATGCTAAGAATGATCCACATGAGACTCATGTTATAATTTGATATAGGATTGATCATCTGGTATTTTATTAGGCAGGGTGTCACAGATGGTTTCAGAGCATCAGGTTCTAGTGTCCTTAGGAATCTGTGCGAACGTACTACGCTTTCAGCGTTGCTCTCGATTTGTTATAGAGCCTCTGGATTAGGATTGTTGATTTCTCTTGTGAGATTTCGTTCTCCTACAATATTATAAGATTATATTAATCTTTTACGCGCTCGTTTGAGATTCGTGTGCGAGGCTTGGATGGCAGCAGGAGGTGGGGCTGAGCTGGAGCAGCTGGTAGAAGTCGAGAATGTGGACCGTAGTAGAGGTCACTTCCTTTGCAGTGTTTGCTAAGGATTGTCTAAATGACTACTAAAGTATAGTAGTTATGAGTACCGTAGTACCGCCGTAATAGAAGTGGTACCGAAGTTGAATTTCCCAATGAAGTAAGGATTCAAAAAAGGGATCTTACGGATAGTTTTAACTGTGAGTCCCCATTATTCGGCAAAAGGGAGAAGAATGTCATTTCGAAATTATTCACCTAAAAGTGGGCCAGAGGCCGATAGTGAATAAAGAGTATTATGGAAAAGTGAACCTTGTACCTAAGTAAGTAAGTGCAATGAATAATGAGTCCTTTCCAGGAAGGATAGTCTCACTAGAGAATGTGTAAGATCGAGAACCCCATTGGTGGACATCGGCCCGGGGAATTGGTTGAAACGAAGTTTTTGTCAGGAGTTTTACCTCAATGAAGGAGGTATATTTGGTGTGACTAGAAAAGTCACGATGTTTCGTTAGCCCTAGACTCGTGTGTGTAATCTGAGCTTTATGGCGATATCGATAACATTATATAATGAATGTCTGTGTGTTTTTCCGCGATAGCGGAGATTTATTTTCTTTCATTCGCCCTAGAGGCGGGTGTTTATATTTTGTGTATATATGTATGATATTATGGTATTATCGAAGCGATAGCAGGCTAATAATGGAAAGACTATTGTGTTCGCAGTTCCTAGAGGGAACAGGTTGTTGTTGCGATTTCTCCCTGATTACAGCGTGAGTTCGCCTTTATTATGTGCATAGATGGAACTTCGATGAGCGGAGGTTTCATTATTATGATGTGAGTGCGTGCCGACCTTATAGATATGATATAAGGCCGCAGGATTATGGTTACGCTGTAGTATTAAGCTCATCATTGGTTTGTGCGAGGATTGAAATTTAGTACGAGCGCTAGGTTGTGTGACTATTAGTTAGAGATAGGAGTTCAGACCATCTTTTGTAGAAAGGGGATAGGATTTTCCCGGTTGCATGTTCGAAATAACGGACCTCCATGATTGAAAAAATTAAGTAGGAGTGTGTGGAGGGGTTCCTTGTTTGGATTTCGCTTTGCGAGACGCTCCACACATGAATCTTAGCGGCGTCGGGAGTGGAGAGATGTTATAGGATGCAAGGATGTTGATTTTGTTGAAAGGTCTTATAGTGTGGATGAACCACTATAGAAAATGAGCCATATGATGATGGTATACTTGTGGAATTATTGTGCTATGGAATTGAACTAAAATGGTCCTCTCACCAGGAGTTGGTGGGTGAAGTAGGACTTAGAGAAATTGATTTGAGGATTATGGACAGGCCTTAATGAAAAGGCAAAATTTGAGGAAATATGATTCGGTATGATGTACGTAGTGCTCCTACAGAGATTGGGCACTTCGATTTGTTAGATTTCATTTCGTATGGGTGGAAGGATAGAATAGTAGTAATACATTCTTAGGTTAGCGAGGTAGGATTTAGGACGTCCCGCTAGTGTACCTTGGGCCACTACATCTCGATGATCGATGACGAGAGGGATTAGTGTAAGGGGAGGGTTCCTTGTTTGGATTTCACTCTGCGAGACGTCCCACGTATGAAACCAAGCAAATGTTGGAAGTTGAGAGGGGCCTTGGGCACTAGGGACATATTTAGACTATCGTTTCGCGTAGGTAGGGTAACGCTTAGACCGTAGCATTATTGGGATGTAGGTTTGATAGTGTTAGTGGCACCGAGGTTAGGAGAATTGTATTTCGCGGGTTGGGAGGACCCATGCGTGAGTATTACACCGAGGAAAGGAGACCCTCTAGATGAGAGAGGGTTACGTGCATAATATATGTGCAGATGTGCACAAGTTAGAAAGGTGTATGGGCACCTTGGTGAGATGGTTTTATATACTACCTGAAATACGATGGGCGTAGTATATAAGGTTGAAATTCATGCCGAGAGGCATTATAGATGATGGGTACAGTGTGACGATATTAGAGTCACTTTATGATCGTGGTAGTCGTATAGTATATGATTGGGAACCATTGGGTTAGTGTCGTTTCCCTTTGAGGTATTAGGATTTGGAGTGATCCTAGTTTGGCGGTGTAGGTTGTACCAAAATTTCGAGGACGAAATTCCATTGTAAGGGGGGGAGTATGTTACAACCCGTCCTTTTAAGAGACCATTAAATTCCCTAACTGGAAATAAATTGGAATTTGGACATTTTCCCGGAATAGTGATTTTTGGGATTTTTTAAGATTAAATGATTTTCGATGGATGTTGTGATTATTTTTGGGATTATATGGGTCGGAATATTTTAATTATATGTCGTCGTTGGGTAAAGCAACACGAGGTGAGATCTAAATTGGAAAAAACCCCATTAAGTCGTGTGGGGTTGAAATAGTGAGTTGCAATCAAGTACCTCGGATGGAAATTTCGACTGCGCCATGAGTCTCGGAATGGCCGAGATAGTCAGAAAAGAGTGTCTGATTGTCGAAAATGAGTATCGGGGAATTTTGGAGTTAAATAGGCTCGTAATTGAGTAAACGAGTCGTTTTTGGGTTTTAAGGGGTGAAACCCTTTTCTCTCTATATAAAGAGGGAGAGAGGGAGAAAAAGAGAAAGAAAGAAGAGAGAAGAGAGGGAAGAGAGAGAGGAGGACGCATAGAGTAAGAAAAGAGGAGATTCCGGCCTACCTCCACGGGATTCGGCTCGAGGTCGTCGGATTTTATCCACGCGGCAAGTGTTTACTTGCTTTATTTAATTTTTGCATAAATATCTCATACCGTAGTTTGGTATAGTCAAACCCTTAAGATTTTGGGTTTGGTTTTCGTGGATAAAACAGGTTTTCGGGAGATAAAACGAATAAACCCCTAAAATTTGATAATTGGAGAAACTTAGGTTTTAACCTAAATTATTTGGTTATTTTGGGTTCTAGGACGTTTAGAACCTGTATTATAAGTGTAATTGTTGTTGGTTGGAGTTGTAGGTCGTTGGGTGAGGAGATGGAAGCTTGGGAGAAGCTTCCATGGCTGAAACAGCTTCTCGGGGAAGAATCTTCCCACCATGATCGATCAATCGATCATGGGGGTTCGATCGATCAAAGCCATCAATCGATCGACGGCCATGGTTCAATCAATCGACCCCTACTGACAGATTACCAATTTTTCTAGGGTGAGTTGGATGGGATAGATTCCAATTCATATTGCTTCGAGGTCATTTATGTGATAACATAAGGAATCTTTTGGGACTATATGGTCCACTTATTAAGGGAAATTAGGAGGCTTGAGTGAGGGTTTTAAATATATAACCCTTAAATTATATTTTTGAGGAAAATAGACTAATTGTAGAATTTAATGGTTTAGGGTTCCTAAATTATATTTTGGAGTTTTTAATGATTATATGGACAAGAGGTAGTCCTTGGGTACATGGAAATGAAATCCATAACCCATTAAATTTAAGGTTGTTCAGGAGAGATAAATCCCGAGGATATTTCTAGTAGGCATATCGGCCTATATAATTATGCGTATAGAAAGCATAATTATATCGATTACTGTTAGGTGTACCCTAGGAGATAATTAGGATAATTTGGGGATATAGATATGTACATTCACTTAGAGTGAATTGGTAATTAGAGACATCCAATAATATCCTTAGAGATGATTAAGATATTTATTAGTTATAAAAGTAAGAAAATACTTTGGGTATAGTATCATGATTATTTGAATGCATGATTATGATTCCTTGAGGGAATCTTTGGGATTATTGGTCATCGCTAAATGTACTTGGCATACGGCCATTTATATATTCGAGGAGGAATATATGGTATATGTATATACTATGTAATTAAAGTATATATATGATATGGGGTAAATGATTTTGAAAACATAAAAATGAATGTTTTGAAAATGGAAAAGAAATGATTTTGATAATTAATAAATTATGGTTATACACCTCCCTAAATCTCTATCATAAGGGAAGTTGTGTGCGTATGGTGATGCCCCCTAACTAATGAATGCAGGTTATATATAGTCCTAGGCCATATGGAGATTATATATTTGACTGCGCTGGTGAGGTGATTCTGGGTGTGGTCATGACTCTCCCGCATGAATATGGGCACTTCCCGACGTTGGTAGGTTCCCAAGTTGTCTTGTTTGATTGGCCCTAGAAGATGATAGCCATTTAAGGCGCGTCCAGGGGGAAACTCGGAGGGACGGTCATATATTTGTTAAATCAATTCATGATAATGGATTGGCTTTATATACATTTCCTGGATATAAGAAGGGAAATGGGAGTATGTGATTTGATGAAAGAATTTTTATGATAATACAAATGGCTTTGAGTACATTCCCAGGATATGAGAAGGGGAATGGGATGTTATAAAACAGAAAAGCCTTTTTATGATAATAAAACTGGCTTTTAAAAAGTTATATGTTTTTTTAAAGAAATTCATGATAATGAATTGGCTTTTAAATATATTTCATGTATGTAAGAAGGGAAATAGAAGGTTTTGTTATGAGTATAGAATACACCTCAGTCCGGGAGATAGATCCGGATGTGTATTATATAGTTGCATTATATGAGTAAATGAATTCTCATTCTGGGAGATAGATCCGGATTCATTTTGAAATATGAATATATATATATATATATATATATATGGATAAATTGGGTGCCGATGGTCAAATGGATCCCGATGATCGACCTTGCCACATAGTAGTGTATCGGGGGTGTTCCTTGTTTGTATTTCGCTTTACGAGACACCCCACGCACAAATATGGCATTGTGTTGAGACTGGGGAGAAGTTTAATTCTTAGTGCTCTAATATTTAGTATTTCTTATGTAATGTATGTATATATATATATATGTTATGTACTGAGGGTCTAATGTATCTCGACGATCGACCTTGCCGCGCAGTAGTCTATCGGGGGGGTTCCTTGTTTGGATTTCGCTTTGCGAGACACCCCATGCACGAACTTGGCACAGTGTTGAGACTGGGGAGAAGCTTAGCCCTTAGTACTTGGACTATCTAGAGTTGATAGTAGTTGGATGATAGACTAGTTTAGCAGGGTAGCTTGACTAGGATGTTTAATTGATGCGTTAGGAGTGCATTGTTAGAGGAGAGGTGAGGGGTATCTCACAGGAGTCCGATACCAAACTTAAATGAGATAAAAATATTTTTCTAAAAATAAAGCATTTAAGCACTTGCAAAATATTTTCAAACTCGGGCTCTGACCCGTTTGTCTACTTTTCCTCTCTTGCTAAATATATATATATATATATATATATAGGTGTCCAGAAACAGGGACGCCTGGATGGAAATTCTTTTGAGTCAGACGTCAGCTGCGTACAGGTTTTTGATAGTCGCTTCCATACTTGTACTCTAGATAGGAGGTACTCTATAAATATTCTGGCCAATGGTCCAATTGTATTTATTTATTCTTTTAGAGAATCATTTCGATATGGTTGTATATTTTGACCGATTGTTTGGTTATTTTATTTTATTTCAGTTTCATTTACGCATATACTGTGTGGATGTTTTTATTTTATTCGTTTAAAAAGATTAGTTAAGTAAAATTTTGACACGGACCTAATAGGTTATTAGTAATTAAATGGACTTTCGACAGTGAAGCTAAGAATGATCCATATGAGACTCCTGTTATAATTTGATATAAGAGTGATCGCCCGGTATTTTATTAGGCGGGGTGTCACACTAAATAAGGTTAAAAACAAACAACATAGCCACGTTTAAGTTAATGAAGATGAAACTATTGTTATTAATCTCGATTCCACTAGAGAAATACGCAAGATTAGGATAGGGGTTACCCCTAATGAGCATGAGTGCGCACAACTCAAAGAGCTACTGAAGGAACTAGTGGATGTCTTCATATGGTCCTATGATGATATGCTCGGTATTGACCCTCAGATAGCATAACATGAGATTCTAACTCTCCTGAAATGTAAACCACTCAAATAGAAGTTGCGAAAGCTCCTCACCGAATGGTCACTCAAAGTAAAAGAAGAATTAATTAAGTAATTGAACGTGGGATTCATTAGAGTAATTTAATATCCTACATGGCTAGCCAATATCGTACCGATGTCGAAATCAGGAGGAAAGGTTCGCATGTGTGTCGACTATCGAGACATAAATAAGGCCTCTCCGAAGGATGATTACCTACTACCCAACATCGATATGATTGTGGAAAACATTTCCAGTCATGCTCTCACGTCCTTCATTGATAGTTTTGTCGGACATAACTAGAACAAGATGCACCCTGATCATCAAGAGAAAATCGTATTCATCACCCCTTGGGCAACTTTTTGCTACACTGTCATGCCATTTAGTCGCTAAACTATTGTGGCTATCTACCAAAGGGATGCCACAACCATTTTGTATGATCTGATACAACACAAAGTCAAGGTGTATTAATATGACATGACTATCAAGTCCAAGATGCGAGAAGGTCATGTTCCCGCTCTCCAAAAACTCTTTGAACGATTGCGATAGTACCAAATGCGGTTTAACCCACAGAAATGTGTCTTCGACATTACTAAAAGAAAACTCTTGGGATTATTGGTCAGTGAGAAAGGGGTTGAAGCAGATCCTACTAAGAAGAAAGCCATACTCGGCATGCTACCTCCCCGAATGGAGAAACAAGTTCGAGGATTTCTTGGGAAATTCCAGTATGTCAGCTGGTTCATCATCTAGTTGACTTCCATCTGTGAACCCATCTTCAAAGTCCTACAAAAAGATTCAACAAAAGTCTGGAAAGAAGCTTGCTAATAAGCCTTCGATCGAATTAAGCAATACCTAACCCAACCTCCGGTGCTTATGCCACTATAGCCTTATCTTCCCTTACTCATATACCTAACCGTGATCGATACTATAGCTGGGGCTCTCCTAGCTTAATACCTTGAAAAAACCCACAAGAAGAAATCCATCTACTATTCCAATTAAAAAATAGGCCGGTTAAGAAGTCAACTACCTCGCTTTAGAAAAAGCACGTGTCGCTCTTATCTGGTTTACTCAAAAGTTATGGAACTACATGATCACCTTCCCCATCAGACTCGTATCCCGGATGGATCCTATTAAGTACCTACTCGAGAAGCCTTCCCTATCCATCCGAATGTCTAGTTAGTTGATACTTCTACCCGAGTTTCATATCACCTGTTTCACATATAATGCCATGAAAGGAAGATCCATCTGTGACTAGCTTTATGATTACCTTATGAAAGAAACCGATGTCTGGATCTACGAGTTCCCATACGAGAATATCCTTTGTGCCTCCTAAGAAGATCTTTGATGGAAAATTTTCTTTAACGACACTCCCAATAAAAAAGGATATAGCATTAGAATCGTCCTAATTGCCCCTGATGACTCCCACACTCCTATTGCCATCAAATTGGATTTCCCCTGCACTAATAATAAGACTGAATACGAGGCATGCACGGTAGGACTTAAAGTTTCCCTGAAGAAATGAATTTGATACCTCGATGTCTACGGGGATTTATCCTTCATCATCGGTTAAGTACTTTAGAAGTGGAAAGTTAAGGATGAGAAACTCTTACCCTTCTATGTCCACCTTGAAGAATTGGCTTACCAATTCCAAGTAATCTCCTTACACTACCTGCCCAGAGTAAAGAATAACATGGCTGACTCCCTTGTCACCTTACCCTCCATGATTTATATGCCCAGAGGAATAACCATGGTCCCCTTCCTTGTTCCGAAATAAGACAAACCAACCCACTGCTACCACATCAATCTCTGCACAGAGGAAGAACCCAAAATAGCCGACTACTGGTACTATGACATTTGGCGCCTCCTCAAACACATTAGGTATCCCCAAGGAGATGGAAAGAAGGATAGAACAACTCTCTGTAGACTGGAAACCCAGTACATTGTCTGTGATAAAGCACTATTTAAGAGAAACTTCGATGGAACCCATTTACACTATATAGTAGGGGCTGACATTGAAGAAATGATGCAGAAAATCCACAGCAAAGAATGCGGACCTCACATGAACGGCCATATGCTCTCCAAAAAGACCACTCGATAGGGGTTCTATTGGACTACCATGGTTCATGACTGCACAACCTACGTTCGAAGATGTCTTAAATGCCAACAGTTCTCCAACCTACAATATTTGCCTTCACGATAATTATACAACATGACTTCTCCCTAGCCATTTTCCACATGGGGCATCAACATCGTAGGGAAATTTACGCTAAAGGAATCCAATAGGCATGATTTCATTCTAGTCGCTATTAACTACTTCACTAAATGGGTCGAAGTTGAGCCATATGCAGTTCTGAATGTCAAGAAGGTGGATAAATTCATTAAGAAAAACATCCTTTGTTGATATGGGGTCCCACGCGAGTTGGTATCAGACAATGGGTTACATTTGAGGCGGAGGTTACAGAAGTGGTCGACGAGTATGGGATTCAAAGACATAAATCCTCTCCATACTGACCTCAAACCAATGGAGCAGTCAAAGTAGCCAATAAGAATCTCAAAGCCATCATCAGCAAGATGATCGAGAGTTATCGTGATTGGGCCGTCAGGATTCCTTACACCCTCTAGGGCTACTGTACTTCAGTACGAACCTCTACTGGGGCTACCCCTTACTATCTAGTCTATGGTATGGAGGCAGTCCTACCTGTGGAGATGGAAATACCCTCATTGTGTGTCATGCTTGAAAGAAAGGTTAGCGAAGAAGACTGGTACCAAAGCCATCTAAACGAGCTATTCCTCTTAGATGAAAGGAGATTAAAAGCTCTCTATCACATACAACGTACCATCGCCATATAGCACATATCATTCAATAAGAGAGTCAAGGACCATGGTGTCCGAGAAGATGACTTAGCCCTCAAAGAAATAGTAGAGCCCATCTGGGATCCAAAAGGAAAATTTAAGCCCAATTCGAGCGGCTCCTACATTGTGAAGAGGATCCTGTCGGGTGGCACCGATGTGCTCACCAACCTCACCGGAGAAGAAATGGTGCATCAAGTCAACCTGGACTGTCTCAAAAAATTCTACCCCTAGTCCAAAATCTTGGGGATGTACGACTCTTCTCATCTCCCTTCTATTATAAAACAAAAATCTCCCCCTACCCAGAACTACGTGGACCTAATCCTCTAAAAACATTTTTCAACAAAATGAATTTTAAAATTTTTCAAAACTCTCAAAGGTACGTAGGCAACTCATTCACTTTACATTAGCGCAACCCCCTTCTTTTCACAAAACGATATTCTTTTCTTATCCTCGAGAACGACATTTCATTTTAACATATACATGAACAAGAGGATTATGTATGCCTTAGCGATTAGTATAGATAATCCCAAATGCAAAAATTCATCAAGAGGTACAACTAGATAATCAAAAACTCATTTATTTCATTATCTGATATTTTCGTACGATTACATCGGCATAAGGAGTAAAATGACTTCCCTGGCCAACACTACACCTACTAAAAAAACAAATAATAACAAGACCCACTATTCTTAAAAATCATCCCCCAATTATTCCTACAAAGCACAAAACCACACATATTATAAGAAGCCTCACAAAGCCCCACTCGCAGTTGCCAGAGGAACCAACACCATCATCACCTACATCCTGGACACCCCAAATCTCCCCTTCCTGAATGGAGTATTGACCGAGTGCAAAAAGTGCGGTGCGTGTCAGACGCCGATCGTTGTTTTATGTTCACCACCTCAATATAAAAACCTAAGTTATGACTACACTTGCGGGGCAAGTCTAGAAGTAAGTCGGGTATCGAAAATATCCACTAGGACAAGTTGCTAGAATTCAATTGATTTAATATTCCAAAATAAAAGTGAAAAATCTGATTACAAACTAAAAGAAAAGATGCATGAAAGGGAAATATTAATCTAGGCAAGTGTATTGAAACTAGACTAACAAAGCGATTAAAACTATAGGTTGCGTCGAATATCCCTCACCCGGGTTAATTTGTATAAAATGGATACATGGGTCGATGAGTTATTACAAATGTGTCTCGTTTTGACAGTTAATTGAATCAAGGGTCGTCACGCCTCTAAATCCGCATAAAAGCCTATTAAGATTTTGGCGTCAACAAATACCCCGAAAATTATGCGCGAAAGGTCGTAAGCACGGAACATACATGATATGCCCTGTCAAATCTCCTAGGCGCAATAACTAGGACAACGCACCCAAAATAGACCCGTAAACATTATCACCAAAGCCAACATTGCGTTAACCCGAGTGAGTTCCATTCAAACACAACCTAATTTAAATTACCTACAAAGCATGTTAAAAACGCGATAAATAAAGCGACAAATAAATGCGATAAATCTACATAGAAAGCATGGGAAGAAAGCATGTAAACTAATTATGAAAGCATGTAAACCTAATTGACAAAGCAAGAATTAAGTAATAACAACTATATTAATGGAGAGGGAAGATGAAAGAACCAATTACAAACCCAAAAGGGTGTCAAACCAAGAGAGAAATGAAGATTGAGCTCTCAAACCCCTCAAACCCTAACCTATCCTACCTAAAACGAATTATATCTGTTATTTACACAAAAAACTCTAATATATTAAGTGGGAAAAGCAATAGAAAAGAAAAGCAAAGGCAAAATATCTCCTGAAAACAGGGGATCGATGGATCGACCCCTTTGGTCGATCGATCTATCATGAACAAAATATCCCATGTCGAGAAGGATCGATCGATCGATCCTTTTGGTCGATCGATTGATCAAGCAGGTCACAGCCAAGCAGCCTACTGCATTCCCTTTTCGTCCTCTTCTCCTCCACTTTTCATTTTATTGTTCTTTCTTCCGCTGAAACTCTCGTAACTTCTTTATACGGACTCAGAATTGCGCACCGTTCACGGCCACACAAATCTAGTGAGGAGGGATACAAATTACGTGTAGATGTTAGACCAGGTGCCCAAGCTGTGAAAAGACTCAAATGCCCTTGAACGTGGGATTACGTACGAAATTCGAGCAAAATGTATCCGAACTTCACACATAGAATCCAAAAACCTATAAAATCTCAATTAACCACTGCAAAACATGTTAACATATAAATCCGAGGTTGTATGGTTAACAAACATAAATATATTGTATAAGATACCCGAGGGTGCTAAAATGCGTAGGTTTGGAGGATGAAATACGCAATATTTGCGTATCATCACACCCCCTAACTTACACATTGCCAGTCCCTAGCAATGAAATAGGATGCAACAAGAAATACAATCAAACCAAACGAGGATATAGGTACAAAAGTAAAAGGCCACTTTTGCGGGCGATTTGATTGCATTAGGCATATGAAATAAGCCGTTAAACCCCTAGGTCATCCTAGTGGACGAGTGTCATCTCGTGAGGGTTTTCAGGGATGATACCCACAAACATCACATGGTTTCCTCAAAATATGCCCAAACCAACATGCGACAAGCCCAACAATAGAGAAAAAGATTTCATACACATTATTAGCAAATTGAATGAATTCAAACAAAAGTCCAAATCATTAACATTATAGAATGCACCTCATAGAATTGAAACGTTAAAATGTGGGAGGGGGAGCGAGCACATGCAAAGTGTGATTTGGGAAAAAACTTATATAATCCGGATAAACATTAAAGAAAGCATACATTCAATCCTCACGAGCATTACACTCATCAAGTGAATTCACTCGAAATAGGGAGGTAACACACGGAACATGCGGGCTAAAGAGTAAATGTAAATGGAAACTAGGCCGCACACATGTCACAAATGAAGAACGCTATATATGAAATGAAAAACTGTAATCTCAATGAAAGGATACCGCACACTAAAAGAGGCGAAACGTATTTTCACATATTATCAAAAATATTATGACTTTTAAATTACATCAACCTAAGATCACATAGGACTCTACTAGGGTTGTAATGTAGGTTTGGCTAGGGTATGAAATGAAGGAATGTATATACGGATTCAAAGTGTTCGGGATGAAAACTCGAGATAATGGGAAAATGCGGGTAATATCAAAATTGGAAAAGAAGTTCCAAAATGACATTAGATATATTGTTGGGGAGAGTAATAAAAGCTTATTGAACTATATACACAACATTTACGACTTTATCTTTCTTCCTTTTTTCTTCTTTTTCTCATTTTTCTTTTTGTTTTCTTTTTCTTTTCTGCTTTCTTTTTTTTCATCACTTTTTTCACATCTCTTTTCTTTACGTATCTCAGTCTCATATGCCTAAGTTGCAACCGACATCATAACATCATCATTCAATCCCAAGCAACAATCCAAACAAAGGTATGGATAGCGTACATATGGGCTAAAACTCCAATTTAGAGTTGGTTATGGGAATGGGTTTATGAAACGAAAGGCTAATATTTAGGCTCAAAGGGGTTAACAAGGGTAAACATATAAGGGTGAGGTCAAGGCTAATATGAGTGATATAACAATGAATGTCAATGATCATTTCCAAAACTTTACTCATTTCTCGAGTCAAAACAATATATGAAAATCATGATCAAGTAACACATTTAAGGTATGAACTCAATTAATGAACGATCAAATGAAAGAATAGTGATATTACCAACGAATTCAACGTTTTCAATGAGAAAAGAATAGTGTATACACTCACAAATGATGAAAGGTACAAAGCTTACTCGATGTATGTATATACAATGCAATAAAAAATTACCGAGTTATAAAAATCTTAAACCAAATCAATAAAATGATAAAAATGCATGTGCTCATGGGATTAAAGTTTAATTTATGAAGTTATTCATAATATCAATAATTGAGACTAAAGTCTAATAACTTCTAAAATCGAGAACATGCATCATTGGTTTGTCTATTGGATTGGGCAATTATTGAAATTTATCATTGGAAACAAAGGCAAAAATGCCCAAAAAGGAGAAAAAAGAAAGAAAATCTTTTTGAAATTTTTAATTTTTCCAAGAAAAGCATACTAAGTAACTAACATGTGAGCAAAAACATGGACTAAATAAAGAAAGGGATAGAATATCCCACACCCCCTGACTTAAAACTTGACATTGTCCACAATGTGAATTAAGAACCAAGTTAAAGAGAGGAAAAGAACCATATTACCCAAAATTGGAGCGATCCCCATAAGAACAAGTCCAAAGAATCTACAAAACAAGTTAGTACCGAGCATAACAAAAAAAAATAACAAAAATTTAACTAATTACACTAGAATAAATTAAAAAGGAAAGAAAAAATAAAAAGAAAGAATAAAAAGCTAACTATATACAACCTACTATTTAGGCTTCACACCAACTATACACTAGAAGTATAAATAGCTGAGGGTCCACTGTAAAAATGATTTGACTTTGGAGGATAACCGGTGTACCCTCACATAAAAGCATGCCTTCCAAAAAATATGAATTCGTTTGAACAACGGAAGGCATGTATAAGGAGGAAGAAAGGAACCATCGCCAATTAAAAGTTTTGGAGGGACGATGGGGGGTTTGGATTGAACGGGTGATAAAATATGTGCGGACCGAGAAAAGCCGAATATCCTCCCAGGGATCTTGAAATTGGATTGGGAGTCGGCGTACACGAAGGAAAAGATGCTATCATGGAAGGCGACTCGAGAAAGTACTCCTCCTTAGCGAAAAGGTTTAAAACATTAAAGTTTGAAACTGAATCATCGGGTACTTGTGACGTTGTGATAATAGAGAATGAAAATGGGGATGAAAGAAATTCGAACTCATGAGATGAATAATCATCGCATGAAGATTGAGTTTCGAATGAAATAATATCATTTTCAATGAAATGTTCTTCTTTGGGGGTGAAAGAAGAAATCATTTGATTGCAAATAGATATTATGTCATTTTCATCCTCACTTTCAATATCTATTACGCAATGGTAAAAGTCAAGAATGGTTTGTTCCAAAGTAGGTAAAAGTACCTCATTTGGTTCAAAACATTCCTCGACTTCGAAAGTCTCGGAAGCAAAATCGTCGTCGGACGCAAATAATAAATCCAACTCATGTTCCCAACAACGATTTTCTTCCCGATAACGATTTTCAATTTTCTCATTTTCATACATACGCAAGCCCTCATCGAATGTCATGGGTCGAGGTGCGGATGCATAAAAATGGGAACTTTAAAAATTGCCATCAGAGTTAAACGAAAACTCATTATTATAGGAATTTTGAAACTATTGCAATTCGTTTCAAAATTCATATTATAAGGAGGTAAAGGCCCAAAATCATGGTCATCATCATCAAAATTCCAATAACCCAAGTTTTGACTTTCGTTATACTCGCCCAAAGTCATATTTGAATTTTTTCTACTTTGGGATTCTAAGTATTCACCAAAAGTCATAGGATTACGGGCATTTTGAGAATTATAACAATGATTACCAAAAGAATTGGAATAAGACATGCTTACCCCAAAAATGGCTCAAGTGGCGAATTCCACAAAGTAAGTGCGCACGGGAAAAATTCGAGCATTTTTAAGTGCTCAAATGTGGAAGTCCTACAAAAAGAATAAAAAATAATACAAATAGAAAGAAAATACTATGAAATACTAAATCAAATAAAGTCTAAAAAAACAAGTCCCCGGCAACGGCGCCATTTTGATTAAGGGTGAAAAGTAGCGCGTGTCAAAACGCCGATCATTGTTTCTATTCACTACCTTAATACAAAAACCTAAACTATTGACTACACTCTTTTAAGGGAGTATAGTGGAAAGTACGGGTATCGAATCTACAAAGACAAGTTGCTAGAATTTAATTGATTTAATATTCTGAAATAAAAGTGAAAAAGATGATTACAAAATAAAAGAAAATATGCATGAACGGGACATGTTAATCTAGGCAAGTGTATTAAAACTAGAATAACAAAGCGAGTAAAACTATAGGGTGCATCGAATATACCTCACCTGGGTTAATTTGTGTAAAATGGATACATGGGTCGATGAGTTATTACAAATGCGTCTCATTTCGACAGTTAATTCAATCAAGGGTTATCACGCCCCTAAATCCGCATAAAAGCCTAATAAGATTTTAGCGTAAACACATACCTCGAAAATTACGCGCGAAAGGTTGTAAGCACGGGACATACATAATATGCCCCGTCAAATATCCTAGGCGTAATAACTAGGAAGACGCACCCAAAATAGACCCATAAACACTATCACCAAAGCCAACTAACGCATTAACCCGAGTGAGTTCCATTCAAACACAACTTAATCTAAATTACCTAGAAAGCATGTTAAAAACACGGTAAATAAAGAGGTAAATAAACGCGATAAATCTACCTAGAAAGCACGGGAAGAAAGAACCTAAACTAATTATGAAAGCATGTAAACCTAATTGACAAAGCAAGAATTAAGTAAAAACAACTATATTAATGGAGAGGGAAGATGAAAGCACCAATTACAAACCCAAAAGGGTGTCAAACCAAGAGAGAAATGAAGATTGAGCTCTCAAACCCCTCAAACCCTAACATATCCTACCTAAAACGAATTATATCTGTTATTTACACAAAAAAGTCTTATATAGTAAGTGGGAGAACAAATAAAAAAGAAAAGAAAAGGCAAAATATCTCCTGAAAATAGGGGATCGATCGATCGACTCCTTTGGTCGATCGATCGATCATGAACAAAATATCCCATGTCGAGAAGGATTGATCGATCGATCCTTTTGATCGATCGATCGATCAAGCAGGTCACAGCACGACAGCCTACTGCATTTCTTTTTCTTCCTCTTCTCCTCCTCTTTTGGTTTTATTGTTCTTTTTTTTCGCTAAAGCTCCCGTAACTTCTTCATACGGACTTGAAATCGTGCATCGTTCGTGGCAACGGAAAGCTATTGAGGAGGGATACAAATTATGTGTACATGTTAGACCAGGTGCCCAAGCTGTGAAAAGACTAAGATGCCCTTGAATGTGCGATTGCGTACAAAAATCGAGTGGAATGCGTCTGAACTTCACACTTAGCATCCAAATACCTATAAAATCTCAATTAATCCCTGCAAAACATGTTAACGTAGAAATATGAGGTTGTCTGGTTAACGAGAATAAATAAAGGGAATAAGATACCCGAGGGGGCTAAAATGCATAGGTTCGGAGGATAAAATATGAAATATTTGCATATCATCAAGTAGTGCAGATGCTCCACAACACCTCCCTCCATGGTGTCAAATATGGAAAACCACCTCTGACCAGTCTCCACAACTAGCATCCTAGACACTACCTTCTTCCACAACCACTTCATGCAGTCCCTAGAGATATGTCAGACTCACCAGGTAGACTAAGATTGATTGCCTTAGCAGGAGCATAGTTTTTTCTATTCATAGTCAGGAGATGTTCATAGTGGCGATGCCTCGCCCTAAGGGTGGGTCGTCCAATCACGTGTATTATATAGAGGAGGAGACCTCTATCGAATTTGTGATTACTCTTGATTCTATTATGGTAGTTTATGAGTTTGCTGATGTGTTCCAAGAGATACCTAGATTACTGCCTAGTAGGGTGTAATACCCCATATTTTTATGACTTTTAAATTTTGGGGATTTAATTAGAGATATTAATTTAATATTAATCCGGAAATCATTTAAATATTTACTAGCGTGATGAGCGTTAGTAATTATTGGAATTTTGTTGTAAATTACTTTATGGGTGAAGTAAGATGTGTAATTAAATTTAGTAAAATTATTACGAGAATCTAATTATTTTGGAAATTTTATCGGTACGCGCCTCTGTCATGTTGGGATTAAATTCGGATTATTAAAAGTGAATAAATTATAAGTCACACGTATGGTCATTTTGAGTGTGTCAATGTTCTCGGAAGGGTCGAGATATTCAAAATAATGTACCCGGGAGTTTAGTTTGGGTCTCGGGGCTTTTTTAGACCAAATTAACATCCCGGGAGGGCATTTTAGACATTTTGTATTTTTAGGCATGGAAACCCACGAATTTTCTAAGGAAATATTAGATGATAGGGTTTGTCTTCTAGGGTTAGAATAACAAAAAACCAAGGACATCTATTGGAGAGGAAGAGGAGAAGCTTTCCAAGGAGTTCTAAGCCAAGAACTCAACCGTTTGCACCGTCGTTAACCCCAAATTGTAGATCGCGCGACGAGGATCACAACCACACCAATTTATTCCACAAATCTGAGACAAATATTTCAAGGCAAGTATCTATCTTGATTATTTCTAGTTAATGTTCCTTCCTTGTTAGTCTAGGAATGAGGACCATATATTTTATTTGTAGAATTATATGTTTTACAAGAAAAATCGCAAGTGTTGTAGGGAGAATCTATGTAGCCTGAATTTTGATCATATGTAAAGGTTTTGTCATGAAATTGGAAATAATATTGATGAACGAATTGAGGTTGGTTGAGTTCTTTAATTGAAAATTTGGAAACTAGGGTTCTTATGAATTAATTTGAGGATTTCATGTAATCTTAATGATTTTTGACGAATTAATGATTCGAGGATGTTATGAATGATATATAACCATGTTATTATTGATTGGGATTGAAGATAAGACATTAGAGATAAACTGTAGAGGTTTTTAAGCTTAAAAATGATAAAAAAACGAGGTGGCCAAAGGTTGAAGACGAAACAGTCCAGTTCGCGTGTAGTCGTGCAAAGTCGTTCGAGCGAGATGCAATGTCGCGTGAAGTCTTTCGATAGACACGTGGAAGTCGTTCGAGCGAGATCCATTATGGTTCGAGTGAGATTTCTAATTTTTAGGGAATTTCCTATTTTGCCCCTATTTTAGTGAACGGTTAATTTGAGTGAGGAAAACCAGTATCCGAGGAACCCAGAATAGTACAAAATTATTGGGAGTTGTTTAGGTATAATGATTTAAATATTTGGGACGATGATTTTACCCTGAAGATCACGAGAGTGAGATAATCGTAATTGGGACTTAAACCATAAGGTAAGTGAGAGTTTAACTACTGAAATTATACTTAGTGAGATAGAATACTTTGAGAGATGAGAAGTAAGTATGAAATAAATTATGAATGAGAATAAAAGAGACGAATCCGTTATGCGAGATAATTGAGTAATATGTGCTAAGAACGGATAATTATAATTATGGGTCGTGGGTGAACCTAATTTGGAAAATGTGAATAATTATATATATGACTGTGTCACTGTTCATATATTGTGTGTCTGTGTAAAAATCATGCCCGCGCTACTTGCTATCACCGAGGTTACTACGCCGGGACAGTCTTATCTCGATGGGAACTTTATGGGGGATATTGACTTGTACCCTAGAACATAGGAATCCTTGGTACAGGCTATCTGATTGATAGTCAGACGATCCTAAGAGACGTGAGGGTATGTGCTAACCTCTTAGTGACTTGGAACTATGCTTAGCCTCTATTTGTATGTGTTTTGTGTTAAGACAGTTCGAGAGTGATTCCAAACTAGTATTTCCCTTAATTTGTGCGATACGGGGACTTGATATCAGAGTATTCCAGCACCATAAATCTTATGATGGGTGCCGTTAGTATATATATTATATGTGTGACAAATATATATACGTATATTTATATGGGAACTTTCTACTGTGCATATAAGTAGATAAGTAATGAATAAATGCTTCAACTTTATTATAAGTGTTCAGAAACTTTATAACGATAATGAGTTGTTTTAAATACCGTAAGAAATCTTAAAGAGAATGATTTCCTAAAGTAAATTTCATAACCTTTCTTTTCACATGATAAAACCTTATGGATGATAAGATAGGGAAACTGGTGAGATTTATTAATACGGTAGCCGTGCAAACTAGATGAGTGGTGAGAATTCTCAAGCGAGTGTGCATACTAACATGGTTGTTGCATTAGCCGGTATGCATTTTAAATACATGCTAAACTTATTTTTAAACTATTTTACACTCGGGCTCTGACCCATTTCTTGTTATCTCTTCTCTCTTGTGTATATATGTACATATTAGAGGTGCCCAGCCACATGGGTGTCATGCTTAGGTACTTTGGACCGGACGTGCTGCAGCTTATGTGGGAGTTTGCAGGCCATTTGTTTAGACGATCTGATTATTGGTTTCACTCTTAGTTTCGTTTTAATTAGTTGGGCATCTGTCGCACTTTTTCCTTATTCAGTTGGATTTGTTAGAGACTATGTTCATTTATCTTTAGTAATTTACTCTTTGGGTTTCCATTACTGTCAATAGGGATTTACTTTATGGTTTTAAAGTTGGTATTAGTTATTTTGATGATTAAATTCATGGGTGTTTATTTCAATTCTAATAATTGCGTGATTCTTAAAATGTATATTGTTAAAGGTTTTATAATTGGATTTAACTGAGATGAAAATAATGTTTTAAATGGTTTTGACACTTAGCTTAATTATTTAGGGTGTTTAAATTGGAAAATTTATTTTTGCGACAGTGATGCTAAGAATGAACCAGCCGTTCACCTTGGTTATAATTTAATAAAGGACTCATCACCTGGTATTTAATTAGGTGGGGTGTCATAGGTGGTATCATCGAATCAGGTTCTAGTGTACTTTAGCATCTGTAAGGCTTATTTCTCTTCAGCTTAGCGTCCTTGATATAGAGCCTTATTTTTAGGACTGTTGTATTCTCGCATTTACAGTTACGTCTTCATCTATTTGATATTTGTTAATAACTATAAACTAATAAATTTCCTTCTCATTTTGCCCAAGCCGAGCAGCCAGCAGCTCCAGCTCAGGGAACGATGAATGCAATCGAGGTAGCTACTATCCTTGCTTAGGCGGTGGATGCCGCATTAGCGGTAGTGAAGGAGGCTCCACCCCAGGTTCAGGCAGTGGCACCAGTACCAGTACAGCTTCCATCTGCATGGGAGTGAGTTAGGGATGCCTTCTAGAAGGCACATCCCTCAGAGTTCACGGGTAGTTCGGATATCATTATAGCACGGATGTGCAGAGATAGCTATTGGCTTCCTTCAAGCTAGCAGGGACCGCTTTGTAGTGGTGTGAATCCACCACCACCTTGGAGGAAAGGGACATTATCACTATTCAGTCATTTTGGGAGCGGTTTGACGGCAAATACTTTCCATCTGTCGTGCAGACTGATATGAGGCAGAAGTTACTAGATCTGAAATAGGATAATATGACTGTTGCTGAGTAGGAGGAGGAATTCACTAGAATTCTCACTATAGTGCCAGATGAGGCACCCACTGAGGGGAAGAAGATACTGTTGTTTGTGGACGGGTTGGCCTGGAGGATCCGTCAGTACCTCATAGGCAATCTGTCACTGAGTACCTACATAGATGTACTCAATGATGCTTTGTTACACTGACAGGATCACCGCTTCCATATCCAGGGAAGGAAATGAGCAGGAGAGCCTAGCCAGCAGGGCAGGACGGGGGTAGTAGTACTGGTGGAGCACCAACTTCTCAGGGGCAGACTCGTCATAATGAGTAGAGTTCCCATCAGGGGGACCCTACTAAGAGGTTTTGATCAGATGACTCCAGATAGGGATTTGGGGGATTTAGGCAAGTCCAGTAGGGACAATCTAATCAGCAGGGCCAATAGGACCAACACCATCAGTCGTAGGGTCAACAGAAGGGCCAATAGCGTTTTTAGTAGGGCCAGTAGCGCCAATGGTGGGGTGGTAATGGCTATTACGGTCATAATCAACAGGGACATGGGGAAGGAAAGGTCAGGGACGAATGCCTCGGGTGTGGTAAAAATGGCCATAGGCGCCAAGATTTTCTAGAGGGAGATAGGGCCCAACAGTAGCAGGGTGCTCGAAATGAGCAGCAGAGGCCACTTTTTACAGCCATCCTCCCAGCACCGGCTCAGGCACCATCCCTACCATCCATCCCAGCAGCTCTAATATAGCAGGGGAAGTTTTAGTACGAACGTGTCTATAACATTCACCAGGAAGCAACTCCAAAGACACCACCCGCAATTGAGGGTACGTTTCCTATCCATGGTACTATGTGTCGGGTTTTATTTGATACTGGGGAGACACACTATTTTATAACTACTCATTTTGTGAAGGCCTTAGGATTATTAGCCACAACAGAGAGCACTGTGACATGCGTAGACTCACCACTGGGAAATGGGTCGTTAATTTTCTTTATATGTCGAGGTGTGGGAGTAGATATTGGTAGCTTAATCTTACCAGTAGACATGTTAGTCTTAGATATGCATGAGCATGATGTTATTATTGGCATGGATTGGCTCGCAGCATACAGAGCCATGATAGATTTTTTCGGTGGGAGTATTATCTTTGCCATTTTGGGGCAGGAGATGTTTCTAGTGGCGATTCCTCACCCAGAGGGAGGCTCTTTCGCTCATTTGTATTACATAGAGGAGGATACCTGTAAAGAGGTCGTGATTCCCTTAGAGTCGATCCCAGTTGTTCGTGAGTATTCTGATGTATTTCAGGAGATACCAGGCCTACCCCCAGTCGAGAGATAGATTTAGTCATGGACTTATTACCGAATACTCGATCGATAGAACGTGCTGCGTACCGTATAGCTCCAGCGGAAATGAGGGAGTTATGAGATCAGATAGAGAAGCTGTTAGGTCAGGGCTTCATTCATAGGAGTGCCTCAGCTTGGGGCGCTCCAGTTTTGTTTGTGAAGAAGAGAGATGGTTCACTGAGGCTATGTGTGGACTACCAGGAGTTGAACAAGGTCACTATACGGAATAAATATTCGTTGCCTCGAATCGATGATCTGTTTGACCAGCTGAGGGGAGCAACTTTCTTTTCGAAGATAGATTTTAGGTCAGGATACCATCAGCTACGGATTAGGGAGCAGAATTTTTCGAAGACTGATTTTTTGATGAGATATGGGTCCTATGAGTTCAAAGTGATGCCATTTGGATTCACAAATGCTCTAGTTTAATTCATGGACTTGATGAATCGAGTGTTCAGAGAGTTCTTGGATCAGTTTGTCATCGTCTTCATAGATAACATCCTGATATATTCACACACTGAGGAAGAGAATTATGAGCACTTGAGGAAGGTCCTTTAGACTCTACAAGAGCATAAGATGTATGCTAAGTATGAGAAGTGCGGATTCTGGTTACGGGAGGTGCAGTTTTTGGGACATGTTGTATCTGAATTGGGGATAGTAGTTGCCCCGAGTAAAGTGTTAGTAGTGAGGGAGTGGGGACAACCCACGACACCGACAAAAGTGCGTAGTTTCTTGGGGTTAGCCGGATAATACAAGAGATTCATCCGAGGGTTCTCCAAGATAGCGGGTCCATTGACGAACCTGACTCTCAAGGGGGTACGATATGTTTGGGACGATGCTTGTCAATTGGCTTTCGATGAGATGAAAGATAAGCTGACTTCGGCACTAGTTCTTGCTTTACCTAAGCCGGGAGTGGAATATTTGGTTTACACCAACGCCTCCTTATGGAGAATTGGGGGAGTACTTCAGCGGGAGGAGAATGCTATAGCTTTTGCCTCCCGCAAGCTTAAGCCACACGAGAGAAATTACCCCACTCACGACCTAGAGTTAGAAGTGGTTATCTTTTCATTGAGGATATGGAGACATTATTTATTGAGGGAGAAGTTCCGCTTGTTCACAGACTATAAATCACTGCAGTACCTGTTCACTCAGCGAGAGCTAAATATGCGTCAGCACAGGTGGTTAGAGTTTATGAAAGACTATTAGTTTGACATACAGTACCATCCGGGGAAGGCCAATGTGGTTGCTGATACGTTGAGCCGTAGACCGATAGACGACGTAGCGGATGTCTGGAGTCACCAGGATGCGGTAGCCCGTTCCTTCATATATGTTATGATAGTGACACCCGAGATTGTTACGAGGGTAATATAGGCACAGACAACAGACTCATTTTTCCAGGAGCAGATTGTGCAACTTTTAGCCGAGGGAGCTGAGTCCTACTCAGTTGGTTTCGATGGAGGTTTAAGTTTTAATGGGAGATTAGTGGTCCTAGAAGGAGCAGACTTACGTCATGCAGTGATGACATAGCCTCATGGGTCCAGATTTGTGGTGCATCCTAGGGGAGATAAGATGTATTAGGATGTGAGGTGACAATACTGGTGGAGTGGAATGAAGAAGGACATTGATGAGTTTGTGTCTAAGGGTTCTACTTGCCAGATGGTAAAGGTAGACCACTTGAAACCGTCGGGGTTGCTTCAGCCGTTGGAAATACCCATGTGGAAGTGGGAGAGTATTTCCATGGATTTTATTATTAGGTTGCCTACATCACAGTGGGGCTACGACTCCATTTGGGTGATTATGGACCGTTTGACCAAAGTGGCTCATTTTTTTGCTAGTACAGACAGACTATACCATGGGCCAGTATGCTCAGTTGTTCATTATCGAGATTGTTAAACTACATAGGGTGCCCCTGGATATTGTGTCCGATAGAGACAAGATTTTTGTGTCGTGTTTTTAGGAGAGTTTTAAGGAGGCCATGGGTACAGAGTTGAGGTTGAGTTCATCCTATCACCCACAGACAGATGGACAAATGGATTGTACCAATCAGATGTTGGAAGATATGCTACGCATGTGTGTCCTTGATTTTGGAGGAGGTTGGGAGCCACATCTTCCACTGGTGGAGTTTGCTTATAATAACTCTTATCAGTTCACGATTGGCATGGATCCATTTGAGGCGTTGTATGTTAGGCCTTGTCGTACTCCAACTTATTGGCTAGAGGTGTGGGACAATAAGTTGCTCAGACTAGAGGTGATTCAGGAAACCTCCGCTAGGATTGAGCTTATCAGGATTCACATTCGGGTAGCCCAGGACAAGTAGAAAAGCTACACCGATGCAAAACTGTTTTTCCAAGAATTTAATGTGGGGGACCAAGTATTACTATGTGTATCTCCTATGAAAGGAGTGATGAGGTTTGGGAAGAAAGGGAAACTGACCCCAATGGGACCATTTCCCATTATCGAGAAGATTGGGCCAATAGCATACAGATTGGGACTGCTAGAGCATTTAAACCGCATTCACGATGTATTCCACATCTCTTCGTTGAGACGATACCTTCAGGATAACATGGCCCACACCCACATCACGATTGAGGAGATTGACTTACAGTGATAAAGCTCTTACGAGGAGAGGCCAGTGGCTATTCTAGACCATAGCAAAAGACGATTGAGGTCAAAAGTAGTACCACTTGTACGGGTCCAGTGGGAACATCATAATGTGGAGGAATCCACTTGGGAGCGTGAGGCAGACATGCGTGAGAAGTACCCAGAGTTATTCTTACTAGGTAAACCTTATTTTTTTGAATTTTGGGATGAAATTTCGTTATTAGGGGGAAAGTATGTAATACCCCGTATTTTTATGACTTTTAAATTTTAGGGATTTAATTAGAGATATTAATTTAATATTAATCCAGAAATCATTTAAATATTTACTAGTGTGATGAGAGTTAGTAATTATTGGAATTTTGTTGTAAATTAATTTATGGGTGAAGTAAGATGTGTAATTAAATTTAGTAAAATTATCACGAGAATTTAATTTGATAATTTTGGAAATATTATCGGGACGCGGTTGTGTCAAGTTGGGATTAAATTCGGATTATTAAAAGTGGATAACTTATAAGTCATCCGTATGGTCATTTTGAGTGCGTCAATGTGTCCGGAAGGGTCGAGATAGTCAAAATAATATACCCGGGGGTTTAGTTTGGGTCTCGGGGAATTTTTAGGCCTAATTAACATCCCGAGAGGACATTTTGAATTTTTAGGCATGGAAACCCACGAATTTCCTAAGGAAATATCAGATGATAGGGTTTGTCTTCTAGGGTTAGAATAACCAAAAACCAAGGACGACCATTGGAGAGGAAGAGGATAAGCTTTCCAAGGAGTTCTAGGCCAAGAACTCCACCATTTGCACCGCCGTCGCCCCCAGATTGTAGATCGCGCGATGAGGATCATAACCACATCAATTTATTCCACAAATCTGAGACAAATATTTCCAGGCAAGTATCTATCTTGCTGATTTCTAGTTAATGTTCCTTCCATATTACTCTAGGAGCGAGGATCATATATTTTATTTGGAGAATTATATATTTTAGAAGAAAAATCGCATGTGTTGTAGGCAGAATCTATGTAGCCTGAATATTGATCATATGTAGAGGTTTTGTCACGAAATTGGAAATAATATTGATGAACGAATTGAGGCTGGTTGAGTTCTTTAATTGAAAATTAGGAAACTAGGGTTCTTATGAATTAATTTGGGGATTTCATGTAATCTTAATGATTTTTGACCAATTAATGATTCTAGGAGGTTATGAATGACATATAACCATGTTATTATTGATTGGGATTGAAGATGAGACATTGGGGATTAAATTGTATAGGTTTTTAAGCTTAAAAATGATGAAAAACGAGGTTGCCAAAGGTTGAAGACGAAATAGTCCAGTTCGCGCGTAGTCGTGCGAAGTCATTCGAGAGACACGTGGAAGTCGTTCGAGAAAGATCCATTCTGGTTCGGGCGAGATTTCTAATTTTTAGGGAATTTCCTATTTTTCCCCTATTTTAGTGAATGGTTAATTTGAGTCAGGAAAACCAGTATCCGAGGAACCCAGAATAGTACAAAATTATTGGGAGTTGTTTAGGTGTAATGATTTAAATATTTGGGATGATGAGTTTACCCTGAAGATCACGAGAGTGAGATAATCGTAATTGGGACTTATACCATAAGGTAAGTGAGAGTTTACCTACTGAAATTATACGTAGTGAGATAGATTACTTCGAGAGATGAGAAGTAAGTATGAAATAAATTATAAATGAGAATAAAAGAGAAGAATCTGTTATGCGAGATAATTGAGTAATATGTGCTAAGAACGGATAATTATAATTATGGGTCGTTGGTGAAAATAATTTGGAAAATGTGAATAATTGTGTATATGACTGTGTGACTGTGCATATATTGTGTATCTGTGTAAAAATCATGCCCGCGCTACTTGATATCACCGAGGCTACCGCGCAGGGACAGTCTTATCTCGATGGGAACTTTATGGGGGATATTGACTTGTACCCTAGAACAAAGGACTCCTTGGTACATGCTATCTGATTGATAGTCAAACGGTCCTAAGAGACGTGAGGGTATATGCAGACCTCTTAGTGACTTGGAACTATGCTTCGCCTCCATTTATATGTGTTTTGTGTTAAGACAGTTCGAGAGTGATTCCAAACTAGTATTTCCCTTAATTTGTGTGATACGGGGACTTGATAGCAGAGTATGCCAGCACCATAGATCTTATGTGGGGTGCTGTTAGTATATATATTATATGTGTGACTAATATATATACGTATATTTATATGGGAACTTTCTATTGTGCATATAAGTAGATAAGTAATGAATAAATTCTTCAACTTTATTATAAGTGTTATGAAACTTTATAACGATAATGAGTTGTTTTAAATACCGTAAGAAATCTTGAAGAGAATTACTGAAGTAAATTTCATAACCTTGTTTTTCACATGATAAAACCTTATGGAGGATAAGATAGGGAAACTGATGAGATTTATTAATACGGTAGCCGTGCACACTAGATGAGAGGTGAGAATTCTCAAGCAAGTGCCGCATACTAACATGGTTGTTGCATTAGCCGGTGTGCCTTTTAAATACTTGATAAACTAATTTTTAAACTGTTTTACACTCGGGCTCTGACCTGTTTCTTGTTATATCTTCTCTTTTGTGTATATATGTATATATTACCGGTGCCCCGCCATAGGGGCGTCATGCTTAGGTTCGTTGGACGGGACGTGCTGCAGCTTATGTGGGAGTTTGCAGTCCATTTGCTTAGACGATCTCATTATTGGTTCCACTCTTAGTTCCATTTTAATTAGTTGGGCATGTGTCGCCCTTTTTCCTTATTCAGTTGGATTTGTCAAAGACTATGTTCATTTATCTTTAGTAATTTACTCTTTGGGTTTCCATTAATGTCAGGAGGGTTTTCCTTTATTGTTTTAAAGTTGGTATTAGTTATTTGGATTATTAAATATATGGGTGTTTATTTCCATTCTAATAATTGTGTGATTATTAAATTGTATATTGTCAAAGGTTTTATAATTGGATTTAACTGAGATGAAAATAATGTTTCAAATGGTTTTGACACTTAGCTTAATTATTTAGGGTGTTTAAATTGGAAAATTTATTTTTGCGATAGTGATGCTAAGAATGAACCAACCGTTCACCTTGGTTATAATTTAATAAAGGACTAATCACCCGGTATTTAATTTGGCGGGGTGACACATAGGGAGATTGAGTTTGTGATCGATTTAGCACCGGACACCAGGTCGATTACTCGTGCAGATTACCGTATGGCTCCGACAGAGATGAGGGAGTTATGGGATCAAATTGAACAGTTATTGGGACAGGGTTTCATTTTGAGCAGTACCTTATCTTGGGGAGTCCCAGTTCTATTTATGAAGAAGAGGGATGGATCCTTGGGACTTTGTGTGGATTATCGAGAGTTGAATAAAGTCACGATACAAAATAAATATATGTTGCCCCGAATCGATGACTTATTCATCTAGTTTAGAGGAGCAGCCTACTTATTGAAGATAGTCTTGAGATCCAATTATCAGCAACTATGTATCAGGGAGCAGGACGTGTCTAAGACTGCTTTTCTAACAAGATATAATTCTTATGAGTTTCGGGTTATGCCATTTAGGCGAACAAACGTGCCAGTGGTATTTATGGACTTGATGAATAGGGTGTTTAGAGAGTTTTTAGATTAGTTTGTCATTGTCTTTATTGATGACATCTTGATTTATTCACAGACCGAGAAGGAGCATGCCGAGCATCTACCTAGGGTTTTTCAAACTTTAGGGGAGAATGAGTTGTATACCAAGTTCAAAAATGTTGATTTTGGCTGCGAGAAGTACAATTTTTGGGGAATAGCGTATCAGATAAAGGGATATTGGTAGACCGAAGCAAAGTGTCAGCGATAAGGGAGTTAGGACAACCCACTACACCAATGGAGGTGAGGAGTTTTTTGGGGTTAGCCGAATATTACACACGGTTTATTTAGGGATTCTCGAAGATTACGGGTCCGATGACTATTTTGAGTCGTAAGGGCATACCGTTTGGGATAATTCATATCAGTTGGCATTTGATGAATTGAAAGACAAGTTGACTTCAGTCCCTGTATTAGAACTCCCCAGACTGGGTGTGGGGTACTTTTTATTCACTGACGCGTCATTACTAGGGATTGGTGGAGTACTAAAGCAGGAGGATCAGGCTATCTCTTTTGCTTCCCACTACCTTAAGCCTCACGAGAAGAATTATCCCACCCACGACTTGGAACTACCAGCAGTTGTTCTTGCATTTCGAATTTAGAGACATTACCTATTGGGAGAGAAATTTTACTTATTCACAGATCACAAGTCACTACAGTATTTGTTCGCGCAGAGAGAGTTGAACATGCATCTGCACAAGTGGCTTGAAGTTGTGAAGGACTACCAATTTCAGATCCATTATCACCCATGTACGACTAGCGTAGTAGCGGATGCATTGATTCGTAGTCCAATAGGTGAGGTAGCTGAGGTGTAGAAAGATAAATGGAAAGAGTTTGGACATCAGGATGCTATTGACCGATCATTCATGTTCGTTATGACTAGTACACCTCATATTGTGACGAGGGTAGTACAGTTACATGCATCGGATCTGTTTTGTCAAAAGATAATTCGACAGCTTCTAGACGAGGGAGGAGAGTCTTACTCGGTAAGTTTTGAGGTAGGCTTGCTTTTCAATGGACGTCTGATTGTTCCCAAGGTGGAGTATCTACGACATGTGGTGATGGTAGAATCGCATGGATCTAGATTTATGGTACATCCCAACAGGGATAAAATGTACCAAGATATGAGGAGACAATATTGGTGGAGTGGGATAAAGATAGATATTTTCGAATTTGTATCAAAATGCACCACCTGTCAGTTAGTATAGGTGGACCATCAAAAACCAGTAGGTTTTCTTCAGCCATTAAAGATCCCTATGTGGAAGTGGGAGAAAATTTCCATGGAATTCATTACAGGGTTGCCTAATTCTCAGAGTAGTACGATGCCATATGGGTTATTATGGATCGGTTGACTAAGGTATCTCACTTTTTACCCGTCCGAATGGATTTTACAGCAGGATAGTATGCCAAGTTATTCATTGCTGAGATAGTGAGTGCCTCTTAATATTTTTTCCAACCAGTATAGTATTTTGGTGTCTCGTTTTTAGGAGATCTTCCAATAAGCTATGGGGATATGATGTACGACCTATCACCTAAATATTGAGAGTACTAATCAGATGCTTGAGGATTTGTTATACATGTGTGTTCTTGATTTTAGAGGAGGTTGGGAGAAGTACCTTCCACTGGTGCAGTTTGACTATAATAACTCTAATCAGTTTACTATTGGCATGGCCCCATTTGAGGCGTCATATGGTAGGCCTTGTCGTTCTCATGCTTGTTAGATAGAGGTGGGGGCAACAAGCTCCTTGGACCAGAATTGATTCAGGATACGGATAGCTCATGACAGTCAGAAAAGCTACATCGATGCTAAGAGGTCCTTTCGAGAGTTTGCTATGGGGGACTAAGTTTTGCTTTGAGTATCTCTTAGAAAAGGGATCATGCAATTTAGGAAGAAAGGGAAATTGGCCCCTAGGTACGTAGGGACATTTCCCATTATTGAGAGGATTGGACCGGTAGCATACAGACTTGGATTACCGAAACACTTGCATCGTATCCAGGATGTATTCCATATCTCTTAGCTTAGACAAAATCTTTGAGACGAGTTATCCCACACTCACATTGTCCTGGAGGAGGTTTACTTACAGCCAAATAGTTCTTATGAGGAGAGACGAGTGGCTATCCTAGACCATAGCGAGAGGAGATTAAGGTAAAAAATAGTTCCATTAGTGCGTGTTAAGTGAGAACACCATAATTTTGAGGAGTCTACTTGGGAGTGCGAGGATGAGATGCACGAGAAATATCTAGAGTTATTTTTACCAGGTATACTCGTATTTTCTGAATTTCTAGATGAAATTCCACTATAAAGGGGAAATTATGTAATACCCCGTACTTTTAATGATTTTTAAATATGGGATTAATTAATTTAATATGAAAAATTATTGATAATTAATCCGGATTAAAATAAATATTAACTAGAGAGATAAGCGTTAGTATATATTAATTTGAATGAAATTAAATATTACTGATAGAATGAAGTTGATGATACGAGAAATCGGCCATAAGACCTTCTCGTACCAGCAGGTCAAGAGTGATGTGTGTGTTAAACACGTAAAGCAAGCAAACAGAGAGAAGACAAGATATAGAGTGGTTCAGCCTCAAAAATAGGCCTACGTCCACTGTGTTGCTCCGTTCTCATTATGTGCGTTGCATTGTACAATATAATCATGCCTATAGAGGCGTACAAGTATGAGAATAAAGGAGAGTACATCACAGTATTGGAGATTCCGGTGAGCCCGTGAGGTGGCTGTGATGTAGATCCTTGGCCTCCAATGCCTATGTTGGGGTGATGTAAAGAGGATCTGTGCTATAGTGCCTCCGGTGTGTGCGGAACCGATCTCCGCTCTTCTAGGTGAGGGTCCTCTATTTATGAGTAAATGTGTTGAGTCAGATGCCCTGAGCACGTGGCGTATACCGAGTTTGCGGCAGTTGTGGATAAAGGGGGGTGCAGCCTGCAAGGCAAGCAGTGTTGCAAACTGGAGGGTTGCGCACCCTAAGGTGGGATGCCGCGGCCTATGATGGAGAGGGCCGCACCCTAAATGAGTTCTATCCGCGCCCTGAGTGAGGTTAGATCACGCCCTGTATGAGAGAATACATTCGTGATAGGGTGCTATATTTGTACTATCAATAAGCCCTCAAGTCGTAGTGCCAAGGGAGATCAATTGGGACTGCGGCTAAGTAGTCTAGGTGCTGCGTCACTACCAAAGCGACGATTCGTCTTTCGCGCTCACTTATATAAATTGTTTATGGTCGTGGACTTCATTACGTTTCCAAAACTTTTTAGAGCACATCGAGAGTGAAACTCTGCACTTTCTTCCTTGTTCGTTCCGGTGACTTTCCGAGGCGGCGTGTGGCGGTTCAAAGTGGTCTGTAGCTGATCTTTGCAACTTTCTTCATTTCCAGGTGATTTTTCAACCACTATTTACAGTTTTCTTCCCTTATGATACTTTGCCTGGTTCATTTTCTATAAATCTAGGGTTTTATTTGTTTGTTTTGCTTTTTCCACATATGCTGCATATGAAATACGTAGAACTTTTCTTGATGTTCATGATCGAACACTCCGTATTCTGTGGGTTTGATTCTAAAAGTGATTAGATTTAGGTAATCAACTTGTTTAGGATAGAGGCCGCGGCATGGTAGGATTTCAATAATCTTTTCCGTGAACTGGTACAATACTTCCGCGTCATACCGTGCCAAATGGCCGTGGTCCCTCGAACTATCATCCGCGGCATCAAATCACCACCCTTAGTAGTCTCGGAATAGCCTTAAAACTTTCATGAACCCAAGACATTCATCTTAAATAACTATAGCTGCTGCCAGAGCATAAAGAGTGGACTGAAAATTTAGGAATGGCCGTGGCCAGGAACGCCCTAAAAGCAATTCTATCTTATTACCGCGGCATTCTATGTTCCTCTGATATGGATGTGGCCGCGGCTTGTTGGGACAATACGATCCCATTAGACATTTTTTGATTCAAAAATACCCTTCTGCGGCTTCTTGAAGTCTTACAAATCATACTGGCTACGGCGCCTAACTGCGAACTCTGCTTTTCAGGTACTGCTGCAGCCATGTGAGTTTTGACCCAAACGAGTTCCTGAGAGGCTTTTGGGCAAAGCATTTTGGGACTTCTCCCTCCGAGCTTACTTCTGTGCCCCCTCTAAGATCAGTTGGGCCCTGTAAACTAAAAGATTGACCAAACTGTGTGATAATCGACTCAAACTCCGCGGACTCTGCATCTGGGAAGGATTCCCAATCTTCGCCAATAGAAGAGGAAGCCAACTCAAGTACACATCCAATGGGTGTAGGAGACAATGTCGCGGCTGTTAGAAATAACCCAGGAGGAACATCTGGGAGGGATGAGAGACCCCTTGCCGCGATTGATATCCGCGGCTCGATGACCCAAGATTGGGTCGAGCAGGTTGTTGAGGCCTTCGAATTTCCAGAAAATTTGCTAAGCCCTTGCAGCGAACTAAAGACCGTGCACAGTTCTATCCGATGATGGAATTTGCTTCCCGCTGCACGCCTTCATTTACAGGTTGCGGCTACCAGTCCCAGTTCCTATCCGTCGCCTTTTTCAGGCAATGAACCTGGCCCTGGCATAGCTGGACCCTAATGGCTGTAGATCCGTTATCATTGCAATTGTCCTTTGGGATAAATTATTCAAAAAGTACATCACTCCTGCGGAGTTCTTTCACTTCTACCGTCAAAAGTAGAACACAGTGAAATTTGCGGGGTATTATTACCTCTCTAGCCACGGAAGGGACGAGGCCTTTTACATAGGAGACTGACCAGTGTGATGAATTGGAAGGGGAAATATTTCTACATCTCCGGTGAAGGCTGGGAGATGCATCCCGAGGAGAATGAAAGAGAGAGAACATATAAAATGCCGCGGCAGTGGGGGTCACCATCAAAATTAGGTATAAGATTATAGCCGCTTCCTTTTTATTTCACATGTAACTTCCACTAACCTGAATCATCTTTTCTTTCTGCATCCCTTGACAATCTGCATTTGAAGAAGCGGCAGGAACAAAAGGTTGCTGAGGCCGCAGAAGTTTCTGCTGAGCACAAGAAGTTCAGCACACTCGTAACGTCAGCAACCATTTTTGAAGCAGGATTTTTCCCAAACAAATCCATTCCTCAACAAATGGGTGCATAAGGTAACTAATTGCACCATAATTTTTACTCCGCGGTCGTTTATTCTCTTGAACTCGAACTCATGCCATTCCTTTTCAGGCGAAGAAGTTGACAGGGAGTTGCTAGCGACGCAGCTAGCAGAGATGGATGAGGACGCAGTCGTCCTAAATAATACTGCGCGTAGTAGGAAGAGGAAGAGGTACAAAGCTAAGGGACTTGCCACGACCCCCTCCGGAGAACATAATGCAGCCCCAGCCGTGGTCGCTGCCGATAAGGCTACTGATCCTGTCGCGGATCAGGTGGTCAATGATGAAAACCCTGCACCGGACCATTTTGATGACGACATAGGGGAAAACTTGGCCGCGGATGGCCTGATGTCAACTGAAGTTCCCCTTCAATTATCCTCTCCTCCACCGCCAACTGTAGTGGCGGTTAATGCTAACTTGCCACCTCCTCAATTCCGCGAAGGGTCTGGGCCAGATGGTAGACCAAGGCCTCAATTAAGGCAGCCTGACCCAAATTCTTCCTGGGACAATACCGCAAAGGCTGCGCGGAGGATGAAGCGAGCCTTGGATGTCGCGGACCTTGAAAGGCTAGTTAGAGAAGATCATAAAGATCTGGAGGACTGTGACCTCCATAGCCTTCTGAGGGTACGTACCAGTTGTCATTTGACTTTGCATCTCATATTTTTCCATATTTTCTAACGCCTTTTCTTTCAGGCCGTGGATGTTATTGTGGTCCAGAAGAGGAAGTACGAGGCCTTATATAGGTTGAAAGAGGCCGAGAAGAGTGCACATACATCGGACTTGCAAGCTGCACGGACTTCTGCTTTTGAGGCGGGGAAAAAGTCTTCTGTCGCAGCCCTTCAAGCAACCCATGTAGACCTTGAGAAAGCCATCAAGGCGAGGGAGGAAGCGAAGGATAATTTTAAATAGGCCGCGGAATCCCTGAAATCTTCGCAGGCCCAGACTGCGGAGGCCGCCCGTGTTACGAAAATTTCAAATGCCAAGCTTGCCCTTCTCCAGCAGAAATATGAGGAGCTAGAGGCCAAGTCCGCCCGGAAAGATGAAGATCATGCCACGGAAGTGAAAAAGTTGGAAGAAGATCATGGTGATGCCCTCTAGCTAGCCAAAGATCATGCCGTGGAGTCATTCAAAGGCTCTAAAGATTTCTTCCTTTTCAATAACAGGGCATACCTCCGCGGCTACTAGGAGCTGCGGCAGAGATTTATCAGGAGGTTCCCTGAGGCCAAGGAGGATGTCCTTGCCTGGAAGTTAAGCGATGCCGAACATCAAGAGTGCATCGCTAAACTAGAGGCCGCGGCAAAAGAGAGGGCAAGGCTCGGGGCCGAGGCAGAGGCAGAAGCCGCGGAAGGAGAGACCGAGACTGTCGCGGGCGGTGAAGACGGTGATGATGATGATGATGTAGCCTCTTGAACTCCTAATTTCTGTTGCATCATTAATATAGGGTTGCGTCCCTCCCTTTTGTATTCTTTGAACTTCTTTTGTGGCTGCGACCTTCATTATGTAATCTATGGCTTATTAATACCAAGGCTGCGGCCATATTTTTACCATTACAATTGATTGCTTAATGTATTCCTTGCTCTTTTATATTGCATGACTTACATTGCTTGCTATAATGAATTGTTGTACGTTACTGCCTCATCTCTGAAAATGCATCCGCGTCCCGACAGACGAAACATTTCAAGTCCGCGGTCAGAGGTCGATTTCGTAGTTTGATTTTTTGTCAATGCCTGCGTCCATACAAATGGTGTTAAATCCCTGGCATCGACTGCTGCGTCACGTCAACTGCGTACAAGACACGTCTCGTTATTATGTCACGTCATGTAAACATCTTTGCTTGATTGCTGCGGACAGGATTTCAAGGCTAGGACTTGCTGATTGCATGGATTTCCAGCTGCTTTCATTGCACCCGGTTGTCTGAACCGTTTATCTTTTGTTATCCCATAATAACCAACATGGAATATGAAGAGACCTCTTTTGTTAGACTTGGTACAACTGATTCTCTTCTACCATCGCATTCGACATTGTAGCTTTCTCATGCTTCAAGATGTTAGTACCTTACCATTTTCATGAATGAGTGGCTCCTAGGGCTCTGTAACCGTACCGGTGGGTTGCGGCACATTTCTGGTTTATCTGAACAATGCGCCTATGTAGACATATGTTGGAGTTTCCAAGTCTTCTTGGGCTGGGTCATGTCACCAAGCCCTAACATGCAAGACACTATCAAGCCTCTCCAGGCTGGGTTATGTTATTAAGCCACCCACAGCTAATATGCGAGACACTATCAAGCCTCTCCACGCTGGGTTATGTTATTAAGCCACCCACAGCTAATATGCGAGACACGATCAAGCCTCTCTAGGTTGGGTTATGTTATTAAGCCACCCACAGCTAATATGCGAGACACTATCAAGCCTCTCCAGATTGGGTTATGTTATTAAGCCACCCACAGCTAATATGCGAGACACTATCAAGCCTCTCCAGGCTGGGTTATGTTATTAAGCCACCCACAGCTAATATGCGAGACACTATCAAGCCTCTCCCAGCTGGGTTATGTTATTAAGCCACCCACAGCTGCTGATGTATAGAGAGTTATCCTTGGCTAGATAATATAAGGCTCCCGGCCCGATGACGCATCACAAAGCTGAGCACGGGCATTGTAAGGCCCCGTGACTAATGAAAGCTCCTTTAGTCTTCAGATGCTTTTGTGAATATTATCATCATATGATCAGATGTTGTTGCACTTATATAAAGGTCATAATCCTTCCATATGCGCATCCCGAAATAATAATAATCTTCCGAGATAATTTGTTATCCTTCCTCTGGAATATGTTTAAGACACAAAGTCTTTTTGTGAGAAAGTAGGTTATGAAACCAAGAGAAATATCAGATATGGCAAAATTTTCTAATTCATATGTTTATATATGTCTACTTCAGCTAATGACTTTGTTAATAAAACATAAGGTCTTAAGTATTAAGGCTACAATTGAGCTTCATAAAACATAAACAGAAATAGTTGAAATTGGAAAGACTAAGGATGAGGTGCGGCATGCAGCCTCTGTCAGGTCCGTCTAGATCCTTTATGCATTCTTTAGGAATCTTTGTAGCATCCCTTGCCCAATTAGCCTTTCAACTTCGTCCTTCAGAGCATATCATTTCTCTGTGTCATGGCCATGGTCCCGATGGAATTTGCACCAGGTAACTTTGTTCCTCTTGTGGGGTGGAGCTCTCAACTTTTCGGGCCACCTCAAAAGCTTATCCTCTTTGATGAACACAAAGATCTCTTCAACAGGGAAAATCAATGGAGTATAGATACCCGAATTCTTTTATGATTTCTCTGCCCTCCTTTTCTGACTCATACTGGTTGATTCCGCGGCTTCTTTAACTGCCACGGCAGACAAAGCTTTTTCCTCCGAAACCGCGCCTATATTTTGAGAGACCGCGGCCTCTAACATTAGCACCCTCTGTGTTAGGTAATTGACCTGGGTCTGAAGTGAGGCATGGTTGTCATAGAGGTGATTAAGGTGATTGTACAGTTGCACAATCTCATCCTTGACTTCTACACTCTGACTGGATCCTCCTTCCATTTCTGCTCTTGTTAGCCTTTATAAAGTATATAGAATCTGAGACGAAACTAACAGAAGTGAGTGATCACAGGAATATTGAGAAGGGGAACTTGAACTGCTCCATGATATGTTGAGGAGGCCGCGACCAGTATGGCATACAAGTGTACTTCTGCAGCCCTTTAATGTTATTCACCAAGGTCGAGCGGAAGGCAACTTAAGTCCTTCCCACGGTGATTTTGAACTGTCGTAATAGATCCGCACCAGTGGGGGTCGCGGCCTGAGATATTGTTGAACTTACAGGCTGCACCCCTGTCTAGGCAGAGGAAAAATCCAAACTGATGTCCAAGACAGGAACTGACATTTTCTCCCTCAATTACGCGAGGGAAACCTACTAGGGTCCATTGATGAGAGAATTCCCTTGCGGTGCGCAATACGGCACAACTTCAATGATAACCCCTAGATCATAGGTAGATGGCAACAAAAATGGGAGTAAATATAGTCGTTCCCTAATCATCCACCTTTTCGGGACTAAAGCCCACCATGCCTTTTAGCATTATCTAGATGGAGTGATATCACAGGGGTATGTAAAATAGATCCAAATTCATCGAATGAAGATCCAAAGACAGATCCAGAAATATGAAATACCCGTTGAAGGGGGCGAATGTAAAGCGGATCCCAATAACCAGTAACCGACCCGTGATAAGATGATCCATAGGACCCTCAGGGGTCGAATAAGGTGTTTAAGAACTCATATGTGTAGAGAAACAAGATTGAAATACCTGTTTTCCCACAGACGACGCCAAATTGATGATACGAGAAATAGGCCATAAGACCTTCTCGTACCAGCAGGTCAAGAGTGATGTGTGTGTTAAACACGTAAAGCAAGCAAACAGAGAGAAGACAAGATATAGAGTGGTTCAGCCTCTAAAATAGGCCTACGTCCACTGTGTTGCTCCATTCTCATTATGTGCGTTGCATTGTACAATATAATCATGCCTATAGAGGTGTACAAGTATGAGAATAAAGGAGAGTACATGACAGTATTGGAGATTTCGGTGAGCCCGTGAGGTGGCTGTGATGCAGATCCTTGGCCTCCAATGCCTATGTTGGGGTGATGTAGAGAGGATCTGTGCTGTAGTGCCTCCGGTGTGTGTGAAACCGATCTCCTCTCTTCTAGGTGAGGGTCCTCTATTTATGAGGACTTGTGTTGAGTCAGATGCCCTGAGCACGTGGCGTATACCGAGTTTGCGGCAGTTGTGAATAAATGGGGGTGCGGCCTGCAAGGCAAGCACTATTGCAAACTGTAGGGCCGCGCACCCTAAGGTGGTATGCCGCGGCTTATGATGGAGAGGGTCGCACCCTAAATGAATTCTGGTCGCGCCCTGAGTGAGGTTAGGCCGCGCCCTTTATGAGAGAATACATCCGCGGCAGGGTGCTATATTTGTACTATCACAAGTAATATGTGATTATGAATTATAGAAACTATCGCACGTAAAATATACGACAATTATGGAAATTGAGTCGGGTTGTGCGTGTATTTCGTGTCGAGGCTAATTTAATGAGATATAAAGTAAATTCTTTTTAACACATCTAAATAGTGTTTTTGAGTAATCCAAAGTGTCTGTAAGCATTGAGATAGTCAAAAGAATCTACCCGGGGGGTTTAGGTTAGATCTAGGGGCATTTTTAGGGTAACCCGATATCCAAAAAGGGTTTTATGGCCATGTGTAATTTAGGTGAATAGTGACCTACGAATTTTAATAAGTTTATATATTGTTTTTTGGGAGAAGCGAGGCTTAGTATTCATAAATTCAAAGGAAGAGTCACAGTGTGAGTGGGAAAGCCAAAAGCATAGAGTCTAGGCCAAGAAACACCATCGTGAGCCACCACCGTTGCCGGATTATTAAATAAAAAAGGTGAAACAAAATCCCAATGTTCTTCTTCAAAGGATCAGACTTACAAATCATAGGCAAATGTTTATTTTTCCAAACTTGTGAATTCATATATCATCCATGTTAGATTAGGATTGATATTTCTGAAAATTATGAAATTTGAAATTTGAGATTTGAGATACAATTCGTGCTCACATGTAGAATAGATGTAACAACTGATCCCTAAGTTATATAGGTCATTCATGATTATATATATCACAAAAGTATGTTAATAATTGATAATCAAATATGGGTTCTTAGTATTGTTCTTGAATAAATTGATGAATAATGGTTTCCATGAAATTATCTTGATTAAATCCATATACTTGATTATCCTTGATGCTAATGTTGGTTCTTAAATGTTAGAATTGAAGTAATTATGTTAGTATAACATCTAGTATGAATAATTGGGAGTAAAGTGTGTTACAATGACGATTTTAAAGATGAATATTGAGGAAACCTGTAAGAATTTTTTTTGCATATTTTCGAGACCTGTAGAGGCTAATCTACTGGGATCAGGTCGAATTGATTCGTCAAAGCGAATCAATTATTACAAAGACAAATCGATTCGGCTACCCACTTTTGGCCAAATTTTCCTTTTTGTTTAGAATCTTTTAGGGAAACATTTGGGATTTAAAAGTGGGACATATTTCTATACAAAAGGTGAATATAGTAGGCCTAGATGGAGTTTGAGCTTGGATCTGAGAAAGAGAACTTTAGGGATAAACTTAATTAGTATTAGTTGGGGAAAATACTTACTTTAGAGAAGAATTTAGGGCTCAGACATTTGAGATAAATGATGACTTAGACCAATAGGGTATTGGGACTTTACCTATGGTTATGATGTGTAAACTTAAGGCTACCCTTCAAGATTTGAGAATTATTCAGGAGCGTTTGATAATGAATAAAGTTATAAATACTTAGACTATTCAGGATGATAATATACTACTCATTGTAAGGACATAATTTTATAAATGTCCGGGGTAGAATCTAGGAATTTTCTATTTTCTCCTAGATCACAGTTCATATGTCTGATACCGGTAGACGGCCCGTATCCGAATTCGATGCATCCGCTTTCTTCACATGCATCATGCTACATGCAACATGCTGCTCAGCTCATTCCCACTACTCCACTACGCTCTATCAGTAAAATTTTATATTGGAGTTTTAAATATTTGGATAAATATTTGGGAAATATTTTTGAAAATTATTTTTAAAGTCTGGGTTAATTTTTTATCAAGAGCAGAATTTTTCGAAGTGTAGAAGCGAATGGCCTCGATCGATGAGATCGCTCGAGTGACTTTGCAAGTCGTTCGCACGAGATATCATGTCGCGCGATATCGTTCGAACGACTTCTGTCCTTCATTCGAGCGACATGCTATCTCGTTCGAGCGACATGCTATCTCGTTCGATCGAGCCACCGCCTCGATTTTTTGTATAAATATCTGGTCTCCTTCTACACGTTTTTTCAAGTCTTTCTGCAATCACGAAATTATGTAAAAGTATCCCAGAATAAGACTTCACCTTTTAAGGTTTTTTAAACCTTTTTGATTCACAAAACCGATCCCATATATGTGTGTGAATCTTTAAACCTTCAAGAAGATCGTTTACTCTTCTGGAGTACTTTGTGAGGAAGCTGCTCTCTTCGTCACTACTTCCCTACTGGAAAGGGATTGTTCCAGCCGCCGACAACAGAACCGACACCCGAGGGTATTTCTGTGTCACTATATTTTCATTGTAATCCGTTGTAAGCCGTTCTCTTACAAAAATTATTGTGAAAATAAAAAGTTTTTGCCCTGTTGGTGATTTTTCCTCATATATGTGTTCTTGCACGTTTCATCATCGTATTTAATCACATATAGATGCATGTTTAGGACTTGAGTGGTAAAAACTATGTTTAATTAAATAACTTCCTTATTTGAACGCAAGCGCACTCCTCCTCAAATTGGTATCAGAGCCAGTTACTCAATTTTATCGTGTAATTTTCCGCAAAATTTTTCTAAGATATCAATTTTCTCAAAAAACATTTTTTGAAAACGAGTGTGTTCATTATGGAGAAGTTATATAATAAAATGCCAGTTTTTTACGGGACAAACTATGCATATTGGAAAGCCCGCATGAGGTATGCTTTAAAAGCCATTGATGAACGTGTCTGGATTTTGGTTGAAAGAGGGTGGACACCTCCTTCCGTCACCGTTGATAATGTGATCAATTTAAAACCTGTCACTTCTTGGACTGATGATGAATTTAAATGGTCATCATTAAATTCTAAGGGTCTAAGTGCTATTTCTGGGTCTGTCACACCTGATGAGTTCAAACGTATAATGATGTGTACCACGTCAAAAGAGGTATGGGATGTTTTACAACTCACCCATGAAGGAACTAATGCTGTGAAAGAGTCTAAATTGCAAAATTTGACAACTCAGTTTGAAACCATCACCATGCATGAGACTGAATGTTTTGATGATTTTTATGCTAGACTTTCTGACATTGTTAATACTAGCTTTAATCTTGGTGAACATATTCCTAATGCCAGATTTGTTAAAAAGATTCTTCGTTCTTTGCCTAAGCGTTTTATCCCTAAAGTCACTATGCTAAATTCTATGGGTAATTTAAATAAGCCAAAATTGGAAGAACTTGTAGGAGATTTGCAAACATGTGAAATTGATATGTTCCCTAAAACTGCTAGGTCTAAAGATAAGGGAATTGCGCTTAATGCCCAAGAGAGAAAGAGTGAGGGGTCGACTAGAAAGAGGGTAGAGTCATCTAGAAAGAGAGAGACTGGCATGTCAGATTCTGATTGTGATTTTGACTTAGATGATTTGGCTCTTTTTGAAAAAAAATTCAAGAGGATTCTCAAATTTAAGAAAAATGGCAATTTTAAAGATAAAAAGAAATTTAAAAATAAGTTTGAAAAGAAAAATGAAAAAGTTTTTAAAGATCCTCCTAAGAACGAAAGTGAGAGATGCTTTGAGTGCGGCGGTAGGGGTCATAGAGCTTTTGAGTGTGCCACTCGTCTGAACAGAGAAAAAGGGAAAGTTGTCCTCAATGCTACCATTAGCGATGACAGTGAGGTCGAGTCGGTGGATTCTAGAGTCGAGTCGCCGCATGAGTGTAACTTCACCGCATTCATGGCTAGTCATGTGAGCACTTCTAGTTATCCTCATGACGATGAGGATGATGCTTCACAGAGACACCTCGACAGTGAGAGCGATGTGAGTGAGGGGGAGGATGACACAAGTGAGAGCGAGAGTGATATTCAATGCGCCTACGCTGAGTTATATTATGAGTCATTTAAAACTAAAAAGCCTAACAAAGCGTTAGTTCTTAAGATCACTGGTTTAGAGGAAGATTTAAGAAAAGCTAGAGAGAGAGTCCTCCACCTGCACCTCCCTGAGAGAGAGAGAATTTGCCTGTGTTAATAAAGAGAGTTTGTTTAGAGAGAGAGTGAGTAATTTTGAGAAAGAGAGAGGGGACTTGACTAAACAAGTGGCTAGTCTTACGAGTGAGCTCCATTCATCCATGGACACTCGGAAGAAACTTAAAGCCCTTGTTGATTAGCTGACTCATGATCTTGAGAAAGCACCGAAAGTCAAGGTAAAAATCGAGGACAGATCTAGGAAAATGGGAAAGATGCTCCTCGGCCCCGCTTTAGGTTTTGGTGATAGGCAGGGAATTGGGTATGATGGTGCCTCCACATCCCAAATTGCACCCAGACCAGTTCCTGAGTTTACTACGACTCCTTATGGCCATCGTCAAAAACCTCACAAGAGAGTTCGACCAAGAAAAGCAAACCAAGGTCCGCCTTTGACTATGTTCTTTTGTACTTATTGCAAAAGAAAAGGCCACCTCGGGGAGTTTTTCTATAGCATGGGTCAGACACGACGTATTAATTCTCCATCATGTCATACTGATGAGTTTTCTAGTTTGAGAGAGCAAGTTGAGTTCTTTGCTGCCACGTCTCAGAGTTTGATGGAAGAATTCCGACGGATGTCTTTGCCGTTAGTGAATGCTTCACACATTTCAGCTAAAACCAACAACAATAAAGTCAAACAAAAGGTCACCACTTCTTGGGTACCTAAGAAAGATAAAAAGGCCTTCGTTGTTCATGTCACTCTCAAGACACATAATACCACACAGTGGTATTTTGACAGTGGGTGCTCCAGACATATGACAGGTGATACCTCATTTTTTATATCTCTTGAGGATTATCAGGATGGCAGAGTCACCTTTGGAGATGGGAGAAAGTCTAGCATTGTAGGATGAGGTACTGTAGAGTTACCAGGATTTCCTAAGCTGGAGAATGTGTCGTACGTCAAAGGTTTAAAAGTAAACCTTCTCAGCATTAGCCAGCTGGGCGACGCTGACTTTGCAGTAATGTTTGACCGGGATGAATGTAATGTTTACAATCAAGCCGGTAAACTCTTAATGATAGGGGTGAGGACCGAGGATAATTGTTATGGGAATGTGCCTACTTCCTCACTTGTCTGCAACAGCGCCATGATCACTCCTATGGATCTGTGGCACTAATGTCTAGGTCACGTAAATATTAGAGATCTCACTCGCTTAGCTAAAAAGGACCTAGTACGTGGCTTACCATCTCTTGGAAGGCCAACTTCGACGGTTTTTGGACCCTGTCAGTTGGGAAAACAAATTCATAGTCCCTAGAGGAAGTTGCATTCCATTACCACCTCTCGTGTTCTTGAGCTTATACACATGGATCTTATGGGTCCCACTCGTACCGAGAGTCTGGGTGGTAAGAGGTATATCCTCGTGATGGTGGATGATTTCTACAGGTACTCCATTGTTGGTTTTCTGAGAGAGAAATCCGATGTTGTAGAGTTTTTAACGACCAAGTGTCGTATCCTGCAAAATCAACACGGAGTCACTATTAACAGGATACGTAGTGACAACGGCACTGAATTTAAGGAAGTAAAGGTAGATTTATATTGTGATAGCCTTGGGATCAAACATGAGTTTTCTGCTGTGAAGAATCCTCAGCAAAATGGGATTGTTAAGAGAAAGAATAGAACGATCCAGGAAATGGCTAGATCTATGCTTCTAGGTCGTAATGTTTCTAGGCAATTTTGGGCAGAGGCAGTGTCTACTGCATGCCACACGGTGAATAGGGTTTACCTGCGTCCACACACACTTAAGATGCCTTATGAATTGTGGACAGGCAAGAAACCCAACCTGGCATATTTTCGTGTTTTTGGGAGTAAATGCTACATCCTACGGGATAGAGAGATATTAGGAAAGTTTGACTCTCAGAGCGACGAGGGAATATTTCTAGGATATTCATCGAATAGCAGAGCGTACTGGGTTTTTATCCTAAAGAGCTCTAAGGTTATGGAATCACTGAACGTCACCGTGCAAGATGATGAACCTCCGACGGTTATTGATCCTAACCTTCAGTGTGAGGATGAGGACTTGTCTGAGAGTGATCCACTTGTCCCCCACCCACACTCTGTGGTCCCCACTTCTGTGTTAGGGGACACACCTGCTTAGGTTCGCAAGATTCATGACCCGTCTGCCATTGTTGGCGATCCCACTCTAGGGGACAAGACTCGTGCTCAGCTAGAGAACGTTGTTAGCCATCTTTACTACACGTCCAAAGTCGAGCCCAAGAACCATAAAAAAGCACTCAAGGATGAACACTAGATATCTGCTATGCAGGATGAGTTGCTTCAGTTTAAAAAAGAATAATGTCTGGGAACTTTTCCCCCGACCTAGTGAGACTAATGTGATAGGTACCTGGTGGATTTTTAAGAATAAAATGGATGAAAATGGTACCATAATCAGAAACAAAGCTAGGATGGTTACTCAAGGCTACACACAGATAGAGGGTGTAGACTTTGGGGAGAAATTTGCTCCTGTTGCGAGAATTGAGTCCGTTCGTCTACTACTCGCCATCGCATGTCATCTGCGCTTCAAGTTATATCAGATGGATATCAAGAGTGCCTTTCTGAATGGCATTCTCCAGGAGGAGGTTTACGTGGAACAACCAAAAGGGTTTGAAAACCCTCAACACCCGGAGCACGTCTACTATATGAGGAAAGACTTGTATGGTTTGAAGCAAGCACGTCGTGCTTGGTACGAGAGGCTTACTTCCTATCTCTTAGCCCGTGGCTTTAAGAGAGGAGGAGTTGATATGACGTTGCTCATCAGGAGAGATGACGGTGCAATTTTGGTTGCCCAGGTCTATATGGACGACATAGTCTTTGGATCCACGTGCTCTCAACATGCTCATCACTTTGAAGAGGAGATGAAAAGTGAGTTTGAGATGAGCATGGTTGGTGAGCTTACTTTCTTCCTTGGTCTCTAGGTTCGTCAGCTAGAGGATGGGATGTTCATCTCCCAATCCAAGTATGCTAGAGACCTAGTGAAGAAATTTTGTTTAGACTCCGCTAAGCATGCATGTACACCTATGAGTACCACTACCAAGCTTAGTAAGGACACTTCAGGTAAGGACGTAGAGCAAACCTTATATCGGAGTATGATAGGTAGTCTTCTCTACTTGACTGCCAGTCATCCCGACATAGCCTTTAGTGTTGGAGTTTGTGCGCGATATCAGGTGCCCCCGAAAGAGTCACATTTACTTGCTCTAAAATGTATTATTAAATACGTGAGTGGGACTCTCTCATACGGTATTTGGTATTCCTTTGATACTGATGACCGTTTGTTCGCCTATTCAGATGTCGATTGGGCTGGGGATGTAGATGGTTGTAGGAGCACTTCTTGTTGGTGTTTCTATTTTGGTTCTTCTCTTATCTCCTGGCTGAGCAAGAAGCAAAATTACATCTCTTTGTCCACTGCGGAGGCTGAGTATATAGCCGCCGGGAGTTGTTACACGCAACTCTTGTGGATGAAGCAAATCCTGGAGGATTATGGGATTTCCCAGGACACCATTACCATTTCCTGTGATAACACGAGCGTGATACACATATCCCGCAATCCAGTTCAGCATTCGTGCACAAAGCACATCAGGATACGTGAGCACTTTATACGTCAATTAGTTGAGGAGAAAGTCGCATCCTTGAGTTTTGTTCCCACCGATCATCAGTTAGCCGATATTTTCACGAAACCTTTAGATGCCCTTAGATTTGAGAGTCTTAGAAAGTCTTTGGGGATTTGCACAGTTGACTGAGGGGTTGGTCTATGTCTAGAATAGGATGTTTTTTTCTATTCATATCATATGCTTCCTATTGCTAGTCTGTTTTATATGTACCATTGCTTTGTTGTACAACTATTTATTTATTTTTTTGAAAAATCCATAAAGATTTTTGTTTTTGTATATAAATATGTCAGAAAAGCCCAAAAATATTTTTGTATTTTTTTATACACCTTTTATGGATGAACATTTAAGATAACCAAGTCACAATTTCATTCCATTTATTCATGTGACTGTTTGATAGAGATTTGAGATGCTACATCATTTCATCCATGTGCTTTACATTGTTTGAAGTCTTTGAGATGTAATTAGTGATATTTTCCTACATGTTTGACTCCTATATCCTTTATTTCACACATTCACGGCCTTATTTTATTATTGTACTTGTCTATCACATGTTGGCTTGAGTGTTTCCATCTCAATTCTGTCTATACAACTTGTAATATGCCATAAAACTTGACAAGATTGGAATGCATGTAAAAACTGTTTTTGTGAGACTGAGTGATTGTTAAGAAAGGGGAGGGGCTGCGAAAGGTAATTCTCTTCTTTACGCAAAAGCCACCGTTTAAAAGGACCTAAAAAATGGAAGAATTTTATTATCCGGGGTCCAAAGAGGTTAAAAGAGCCCGAAAAAATTTAAACGCAATAAAAAGCAATTCATGCCAACTATGGGCCACTTAGGTTTCACCATCGATTCTCCAAAGTTTGAGAATTTAGAAAGCCTCTATTCAAAATTAATATCTGAGGGAGTTTGGTTGGAGAATTCAAACGGGTTTGCACTTCCTTGAAAGTCCTGAAAAAGCATGAAATAGTTTTGGACGTTATTGGTGTGGAAATCACTTTGAGCTTTGATTTGTTGATTTGATTGAGTCAATGTCTTATATTTCCACCTTTTAACACCAAAGGAAGACTTTGAGTTCATTCGTTAGGAGTATCCGATATTCATCATGCACATATGTCATGTTTGTATGCATTGATTTTCCTATCGAATTTGTTCACACCCCTTCATTTCGCTATCATTGACTTGGTTGTTTTTGTGATCTTTCATGGTGTGATTCTTTGTTGTATACTATGTGTGAAAAATTTTGAAAAATATAAAAATATCATTTTTTATTCCCATGTGTCATTCTCCATGTGCATTCATTTCTGCTTCTCATATTTGTCTATTTGGGGACATCATAAAAAGGGGGAGAAGAATTATGGGGATGAATTTTTTCGGTATGGTATGAATGATTTACTTAAGCTTAATTGATCATCAATTTCTTCATATCATTATATTTCAAACTGTTTCTTGTCATGGGTATTTTATTTTTCTCATGTGTGTAGGTACATCATTTTTCATTTTTGGATTGCACACCCTGATGAGAAAATCTTTGAAAGTTTCTGAAGAGCTGAAGATTTGGGAGACATGTCATTTAGTATTCTAAGTTTAAGGGTTTAATGGGGATACTATCTTATATGTCATTTGATTGCATAATTCGGATTTTTTATGTATGTACCGGCATAGACATAGGGGGAGATTTGTAAGGAAATAATTTTATAAATTTCCGGGGTAGAATCTAAGAATTTCTATTTTCTCCTATATCACAGTTCATATGTCTGATACCGCTACATTCGGCACGTCAACACGATCATCCTCGATGGCCCGTATCCGAATTTGATGCATCCACTCTCTTCACGTGCATCATGCTACATGAAACGTGCTGCTCAGCTCATTCCCACTACTCCACTATGCTCCATTAGTAAAATGTTATATTGGAGTTTTAAATATTTGCATAAATATTTGGGAAATATTTTTGAAAATTATTTTTGAAGTCCGGGTTAATTTTTTATCAAGAGAAGAATTTTTCTAAGTGTAGAAGCGAATGGCCTCGATCGACAAGATCGCTCGAGCGACTTTGCAAGTCGTTCGCACGAGATATCATGTCGCGCGATATCGTTCGAACGACTTCGGTCCTTCGTTCGAGCGACATGCTATCTCGTTCGAGCGACATGCTATCTCGTTCAAACGAGCCACCGCATCAATTTTTGTATAAATATCTGATCTCCTTCTACACGATTTTTCAAGTCTTTCTGCAATCATGAAATTCTGCGAAAACATCCCATAATAAGACTTCACCTTTTAAGGTTTTCTAAACCTTTTTGATTCACAAAACCGATCCCATATATGTGTGTGAATCTTTAAACCTTCAAGAAGATCGTTTGCTCGTCTGGAGTACTTTGTGAGGAAGCCGCTCTCTTCATCACTGCTGCCCTACTGGAAAGGGATTGTTCCAGCCGCCGACAACAGAACCGACACCCGAGGGTATTTCTGTGTCACTATATTTTTATTGTAATCCGTTGTAAGTCGTTATCTTATAAAAATTATTGTGAAAATAAAAGGTTTTGCGCCGTTGGGGATTATTCCTCATATATGTGTTCTTGCATGTTTCATCATCGTATTTAATCACATATAGATGCATGTTTAGGACTTAAGTGGTAAAAACTGTGTTTAATTAAATAACTTCCTTATTTGAACGCAAGCGCACTCCTCCTCACTCATGGAATATATGAAATAAATTTATAGGTGACATGAATACCTATTGTATGTTTTATTATGTGTATGACACACCTACGCTACTGGCTATCAAGGGAGGTATTTTTTAAAGAGGATAGTCTTGTCCTGATGAGCCCGTTGAAGGGTTTTTATATTTGGTACCTCTGAGCATAGAACTAAGTACGGGCTATCTAAGAGAATGATAGTGTTGACGGTCATATGGGGGCGTAGGTATGTGCGTAGCCCATAGACCTAGAACTATGTTCGCCTCCAATAACTATGATTTATAATTATGGTTAGTGGGAGATTTCAGAACCGATTGTCCTTCATATCATGTAGTTTTGTTGAGATTATATTGTTTACTGCCTAGACCTTGCGATAATGATTTGCCGAGAGATACACTGTTAGGTGTATATAATCATATTTTAGAAACTTGAGTTGGCGTGGAGATAGACATTGGTAGATTGCATTTTGTGATGGAATTTTAGTTTTAGATATTTATTTTTATGATGAGATATTAGGTATGGATTGGTATGTTAGATATGAGGCTCATATATACTGTAAGGGTCAGGTGATTCTTTTCATGATACCAAGTCAAGAGATGTATTTTATGGTTATGCCTAGGATAGGGGGTGATGTCTAAACATAATTTAATTTTATCTATGAGTAGGAGACTTCGGAGGAGAAGATAATAACTCGTCATTTGATAACTTGCTTTTTATATGTCGGTCGCTGTCTCCAAATGCCAAGTCTCAAAATTCCCTTGAATTACCTACAAAACTTATTAAATCACTAGTGACGTGATATATATATATATATATATATATATATATATATTTAAAAACAACTTCAAGGGAGAATGAATCAATTAATGTTAAAATCATGCTTGAATAACTACTAAAATTGAACTGTAACCATATTTAGAATTGTGAGAAGATACAAGAGGTGGGATTGCACCGCGTGATCAATTTTATTTAATTTCTTAATTTATTTACTTTAAATATTTCGAGATAATATGAAATTTACAATTTAACTCGCGTTACAATCATAAATCCAATAATATCCTTTTCAGAAAATTAATTTGAAAATTCCACACTCAAAAAAAATTAAAATTCATACTCTTTCTAATAAAATATCTGCTAACATTAATTTATTAAAAATTATACCTCTCTTTGAATTTAAACACCGAATTAATATTTCAATTTTAGGAAAAGACTATCTCTAGTCTGATTCCAAAATCAAATATTATCTTTTAAAATTAATTTATTAACTCCCGTTACAAAAATTAATTTATTACAATTTTGAATTAAATTCCCAAGAAAAAATAAATTATTCAATTAAATTAACATCCTATGCGTTTCATCCATCCTCTTGATTGGGGTGACAAGCCGAGCATAATTAAATAGTCAATCAAAATCACAATAAATAATTATAGAGAAATAAATTATTAGGATATAAATGTCACCCCTTGAATCGCGTAGTTGAAGTGTGTCTCCTTCTTCGCAAATAAATTCACTTGATTACTAAAAGAATAATACAAACCAATCCTAAAAATTATTCTAAACAAAACTTTTTTCAACTATGTTCCTGAAATATATAAGAAACAACACTGGTTTTCTCTCCCTTTCAATCTGTGAGTGAGTCTCTCCTTTTATTGAGCTGTCATCCCTTCTTTTTAAAAGCCATGCATAGGTTTATGGTTAGAGAGATTTATGGGATTTTAGTTTTGGCCATGTCAAAGACACTTGGGAGGGAATCTTGAATTTAACTCAAGCAGTTTTTTAGAGGTTGATTGGCAGATGGCATTTGTTCCCTAATTTAATGGAAGGCATGAATGGAGAAATGGATTGAGTAGTTGGTGTTATGGAGTCCGAGTTGAAAGAAATGGGTAGCGGGTCTAGTTTGGTTTAATCGGGTTCTGCAAGTCGGTTTTGGAGTTGGCTATCTACGAGTTACATTGGACACGCACGAGGTGTTCGTGCCACTTAGCAGCCATTTGGGTGCTTTTGGTGTTTTTTGTCCACCCGCGGCACGTTTTCAAGCATAAGTGTGCCTATTTTCAAATTTGGTCCTTATTCTCAAACCAAAAGTCCAGCGACTACGCGATCAGTTGTTAGGACTTACGTTGGACATGCATGAGGTGTTCTTTCCACTTGTGGGGCCATTTGGGAGTTGTTGGTAGTTTACTCCCATTTGCATCACGTTTTCAAGCCTAAGTGTGCCTATTTTCAAGTTTGGATCCTATTCTCAAACCATGAGTCCCGCGACAACACGACCGGTTGCTATGTGTTTCGTTGGACACGCACAAGGTGTTCATGCCACTTGTCAGGACATTTGGGGGATGCTGGTGGTTTCGACCAACTCTTGACACGTATTCAAGCCTTAGTGTACCTATTTTTAAATTTGAGTCCTATTTTAAAATTGGGAGTCCCACCACTACTTGATCGATTTCTACAAGTTACGTTTGACACGCACGAGGTTTTCCTACCACTTCTGTGGCCATTTGGGAGCTTTTGCGGGTTTTTGTCCACTTGCGACATGTTTCCATGCCTAAATGTGCCTATTTTTAAATTTGAGTCCAATCTCAAACCATGATTCCCACGATTACGCGGTCAGTTACAATGAGATATGTTGGAAATGCACAAGGTTTTCGTGCCACTTGCGGAGCCGTTTAGGGGCTATTGGTATTTTTGTCCACTCGCGACACATTTTCAAGACAAAGTGCGCCTATTTTCAAATTCGAGTCTTATTCTCAAACTGGGAGTCCCCCAACTACGCGACTGATTGCAAAGAGTTACGTTGGACACACGGGATTGTTCGTAACACTTGTTGGGACGTTTGTGGGTTGTTGGTAGTTTCCTCCAACTCGCGACACGTTTTCAGGCCTAATGTGCCTATTTTCAAATTCAGGTTCCACTCTCAAACTAAAAGTCCCGCGAATACGCAGTCAGTTGCTACTAGTTACATTGGACATGACCAGTTGTTCGTTCCACTTTTGCCACCGTTTGCGTGCTTTAGGTGGTTTCCTTCCACTCGGGGCACATTTTCAAGCCTAAGTGTGCCAGTTTACAAATTAGGATCCGATTCTCTAATTCAGAGTCCCACGACTACGCGTCTGATTGCTACAAGTTACGTTGGACAAGTATAAGCTCTCTGTGCCCCTTGTGGGGCTCTCTAGGGACTTTTTGTGGTTTTCTCACACTTGTGGCACAATTTCAAACCTAATTGTGCCTATTTTCAAATTCGGGTTCTATTCTCAAACCGATAGTCCCACGACTATCCGTCCGTTTGTGCCAATTTTAAATAAAATTGGGTCTTATAAAATAAAAACAAATAAAATAAAATAAATAAAAATCTAATAAAACTCATACTTATTATATTTACATACATAATATAAAAACACTCGATGCACGATAACGGACTCCAATATATACAACTATACGTACACAAATAAAATATATAAAATCCTAAAAATTATATACGACTCGAATAAAAATCTAAAAAAATATAAAAGTACAAACTAAACACACACGAGGCTCGGTTGATGGCTAGGACTCAGTTTAGGCTCAGGTCTGATACAAGACTGGATTCAGGGCATCAGTGATGATCTAGAAAAGCTCAAAAATGGACTTAGGACTTCATGACCACTTTGATTTCTTCCATTGAACGCTTTTGACCTCTATGTTACCGCAATTATGTCGAATTAACAGACTTTGGTGTTGCAACTGCCGATTGGCCTTCAATATAGATAACACGAACATAAGGAAAATTTTATTAAAATCGAGTGACTAAAATGTACATATTCAGGGTATAAATTAAACACTTTTGGGTGATTATCACACCATCTTAAACAAAACATTGCTAGTCCTCGAGCAAAAATAGAGAGAAATAGAGATAAGTGACCAAAAGGGTGCCACTTTTGTAGGCACTTACGATTGCACTTAGCATGTGCAACAAGCCATTAAGCATATAGGTTTCCCTATAGTACGAGCATTGTCTCGTGAGGGTTTGTAATGAATGTTCCCGCAACATTCAATTTTTTTACTGAAAGGTTGTTTCTTATTTGACGATGAAAAGCTATACATCCCAACAATGTTCAACTATCAAAGTAAGACATAAAATTACTTAATACCAAAAGCGTAATTCTTCGTAAAACTTAGTGTGTGTGAGATTAAAATGATCTTAAGTATCGTGCGAGTAATTCTAAGATCTCTTTTATACAATCAACGCTTTGAGTTCAATTCTCTGTTAATATATCTCTCTAAATCGAACTCTTCGAAAACCGGGTAAGTGCATCTCTCTAGTGTGTGAGGAGGTGAGTAAATGTAAATAAGGACAAACGTATCACACACTTATAAGAAATGACAGATACATGAAAAAAATTGATCTCATAATGGAATGATAACCACTATATTGAAAATGTCGAATTATTCTCCATATAGACTTCTCGTTTTGCCCAAACACCTTACCTAGGGTGAAATTTGGGTCTATGTAACGGATGAGTACAAAATGAAATGAAGAAGATGGATGATATGAGGGTAGTGTTTTTTAGAAGAGTGGAACATAATTTGAATAGCTAATGTCCTCATTTTTTAAATCTATGATCGCATGCTTTCTCTTTCTCTTTTTATTATTTTTTTCCTTCTTTTTTTTATTGTCATGCATTTTTCTTTTAATAACACAAATGAAGATAATTTTTACATGGATAATATCAAACGCTCTGTTTCTAAAAAATGATGGTAGTGATGGGAAATGATAGGTGGATGGTATTTCAAATATATAAATAAGGAAAATATGGACTAAGAATGGGTGAAGAGAAAGATAATGTGATATGGGAAAACGATAAGTGTATGGTCCGAATTGGTTTAGTGCTCGGGAAAAACTACAAGACACCTATTTCTTACAATTCGGAAGTGATGTCATTCTCAGTGATTATGCCCAAATTGAAAACAAATGAGATCATGCAATGACAAAGTGTGGTACTTAAAGACTGTTGAGTCATCTTGTGACTCGAAGTTATGTAAAAGCCCTAAAAGGTGAATAGCTCAAATCTCGCCGGTATAAAGTCTCCACTAGTGATCATTTAAGGCTCTCTTAAGAATATGGTTTCTCTTCAACTTTTTATTGTAAAACGTGATAGTATAAATATTGTCGAGTTTAGGAATCCATAGTTCAAATACGCTTTAAGATGTATTATTTAATTTATGAAAAATGCATAATTTTAGGGTGAAACAATAATATTCCATGACATTTAAAAGAGGGATGATAAACAATTCATGTTTTAAAAAATTTGTTTTTAGCTACATAAAAAGTTTAAAATGATTTGTTTCTGAATTTTTTTCAAAAGAGATACGGTTTTGATAAATTTCCCATCCCCAAACAAAAGAGAACAACATCCTTAATTTTTATAACTATATATAAAAATGGAAAGAAAAAGGTAGGAAAGAGATTACCATAATCAATTGCTAATGAAAATTTTTGTGATTGAACTGAGGTAGAACCTAAGAATAAAGGCGCAACTGTAGGAGGGTAGTGACACTGGGGTCTATGAATAACTGAAAAGGATGAGACGTGACCCACTCCAATGGATGATGTCTACAAGGTTCTCAATAACTTCTGGAGCAGCTTCTGATGAGACCTTCTCCTTTTGGTAAAAATGGAGCTCAAGCTGGAACTCCCTCCCCATAAGAAGATGAACTTCCACAACAACAATGGTAATTTTCTCAAGAGGATCTCCTGAGAGTGATGGCAGTCAGCGAGGAGTGAAAGAACAAGGCACTCAGCACTAGAGAAAGATGAGGGAGAGAATACTAGAGAGGTTCTACTGTGATTTTAACAGAGTGACTTTGCTATTATGTTTTTCTATCTTTCATGACCATGCTCAGGGGTCGTATTTATACTTGGGCACTAAGGCTTGGTTGGCACTTTTGGCGCCAAAACTTAGAGGGTTGGTGAGGGACAAAGTCTGAACTGTACTATTTGTCCCTACCTGCAGGCAGCTCTGCCTGTCCCCTCTAGCAGATGCCCCTTGGTGCAAACCAAAGTTAAAAAGAAAATATATCTTCTAATGGAGACAAAATATCTAATTTGCTAAATATCTTTTGAAACCGTAACTTTTGGTACAAACTTTGTAAACTTGAGGGGGGTTCTCGAGGGCCACATCCTCTAAAATCTTTGTAAGTTTGAGGGGGTCTTGAGGACCCCCTTCTAAATCATTTTTCTTGAGAGGGGTTTAGAGGACCCTATCCTTTAAAATCATTTTATAAACAATTCTTTTCTTGTGAGTAGCCATCCCTTTGGCTACTCACTTCACTTGTGACTAAGTGTGAAGTGTTTGTAGTCTTGAGTGAATTATGGGTCTTCCTACTAGTATTCTCTCAATCCTATAGTGCTAAGTGGTTGGGCTTTCCCATCATATCTTGTCCTTCAGTCGCCAAGCCAAAACTCTCAGGGGGTCCCAACTGGCCTATTTAAGACCTGCCTGCTCAACTAGGCTACATGTACAAGAAAGCAAAGTGTTAATATTGTTATTCTTTTAAATAATGACGTTTCATGATGAGGAGTTGCTCATGGTAGCCACTCCCTCATCCTGGCCTATTTTTCTGGAAGCTGAGGGGGAGGACCTTGACTGCTCCTCGCCCTGACATTTTCTATTGTTAAGAGACCTTGAGGGTTCCTTCTCAATATGAGTTTCTATAGGGACCCTGGGTGAGGTTCTTTCTCAATATGAATTTCTTCCGGGACCCTGGGGGGTTCCATCACAATATGAGTTTCTGTTAGGACCCTAGGGGTTCCTTCTCAATGTGGGTTTCTAATGGGACCATGTGTCGGGTTCCTTCTCAATATGAGGCCGGGACCTTGGGGTGGTTCCTTCTCAATATGAGTTTCTGCCGGGACCCTGGGGGTTCCTGCTCAATATGAGTTTTTGTCGGAACCTTAGGGGGTTCCTTCTCAATATGGGTTTCTAGCGGGACCATGGGTGGGGTTCCTTCTCAATATGAGTTTCTGCCGGGACCCTAGGGGGTTCCTGCTCAATATGAGTTTCTGTCGGGACCCTGGGTGCGGTTCCTTCTCAATATGACTTTTTGTCGGGTCCCTGGGTGGTTCCTTCTCAATATGGGTTTCTACCGGGACCATGAGTGGGGTTACTTCTCAATATGTGTTTCTTTCGGGACCTTGGGGTGGTTCCTTCTCAATATGAGTTTCTATCGAGATCTTGGGGGTTCCTGATCAATATGAGTTTCTGCCGGGACCTTGGGGGGTTCCTTCTCAATATGGGTTTCTACCGGGACCATGGGTGGGGTTCCTTCTCAATATGAGTTTCTGTCGGAACCCTAGGTGGTTCCTTCTCAATATGAGTTTTTACTGGGACCCTGGGGGGTTCCTGCTCAATATGAGTTTCTTTCGGGACCCTGGGTGGGGTACCTTCCCAATATGAGTTTCTGTTGGGACTTGGGGTGGTTCCTTCTCAATATGAGTTTCTGCTGGGACCCTGGGGGGTTCGTGCTCAATATGAGTTTCTATCGAGACCCTGTGGTTCCTTCTCAATATGAGTTTCTGTCGGGACCCTGGAGGTTCCTGCTCAATATGAGTTTCTGTCGGGACCCTGGGTGGGTTTCTTCTCAATATTTCTAATAAAAAAATATTTTTTTTGTAGGTAGACACCCTTTTACATTAGCCCCTCGTGCAAAGTCTTTTGTGTTGGGTAGACAAAAAGGCTTTGTAGGCCATAAATTCAGTTTTTTTTCAGGGACCCTAGGGTTTCTTCATCATTCCACCTAGGGTCATTAAATTTTATGTCACTTCATCCCAAGTTTTGTAAATGAGGCCACTTATAGTGGAGCTCCTTATCTGGGTATAAACTTGGGCGGAGGGGTTACTGGCAGTGAGCCCCTCGTTTTTAGACTTCTACTTTGTTTAAAGGGGTTGCTCACGATGAGCCCCTCACCCTTGGCCTTTTTTCTCTGGCCTTTTATCTTAGGTAGAGGGGTTGCTCAAAATGAGCCCTCTTCCTCGACCTTCTTCTGTGTCCTTCTTTCTTGGGCAGAGGGATTGCTTGCGGTGATCCCCTCGCCCTTGGCCTTCTTCTGTGGACTTCTATCTTGGGAGAAGGGGTTACTCGCGGTGAGCCCCTTGCCCTTGGCCTTCTTCTGTGTCCTTTCATCTTGGGCAGAGGTATTACTCGCGGTGAACCCCTCGCCCTTGGCCTTCTTTCTTGGGAAGAGGGATTGCTTGCGGTGATCCCCTCTCCCTTGGCCTTCTTTTATGGCCTTTTTTCTTGGGCAGAGGGATTGCTCACGGTGATCCCCTCACCCTTGGCCTTCTTTTGTGGCCTTCTATCTTGGGCGGAGGGGTTACTCACGGTAGGCCCCTCACTCTTGGACTTCTTATGTGGCCTTGTTTCTTGGGTAGAGGGATTGCTCGCGATGAGCCCCTCGCCCTTGGCCTTCTTTTGTAGCCTTATTTCTTGGGCAGAGAGATTGCTCACGGTGAGACCCTATCCCTTGGCCTTCCTCTGTCGCCTTCTATCTTAGGCGAAGGGGTTACTCGTGCTGGGCCCCTCTCTCTTTGCCTTCTTCTATTGCCTTCTATCTTAGGCAGAGGTGTTACTCACGGTGGGCCCCTTACTCTTGGCCTTCTTTTGTGGCCTTCTATATTAGGCAGAGGGGTTACTCGTAGTGAGCCCCTCGCCCTTGGCCTTCTTTTGTGGCCTTTCATCCTGGGCGGAGGGGTTACTCGCAGTGGGCCCCTCACCCTTGGCCTTCTTCTGTGGCCTTTCATCTTGGGTGGAGGGGTTGCTCGTGGTGAGTCCCTCGCCCTTGGCTATTTTCTGTCAAACTTGCAATCTTGGGCAGGTGTATCCACTCTAAGTGGATCCCCACACTCCGAGCTATTTTATTATTTGTTCACTTTGCTTGAGGACTTCTCAATATTAGCCCCCCTCGTGCAGAAGTGTCTTTTAATGCGGAGACACTTGTGCAAAAATTTTTTTTACCTTTTATTTATACTTGGCAGTTGGTTAAGATTGTGAGCGCTCCGGTGCCCTTAGAGCCTTAGGTTCTAAATTGCCACACCTTACATTTATACTTGACACTTGCTCAAGACTATGAGCGCTTAGGTGCCCTTGGATCCTTAGATGCTCAACTGGCGCACCTTATATTTATATTTGGCACTTGCTCAAGACTGTGAGCGCTCTGGTGCCCTTGGAGCCCTAGGTTCTCCTCTGGAGCACCTTATGTTTATACTTGACACTTGCTCAAGACTGTGAGCGCTCCAGTGCCCTTGGATCCTTAGATGCTCAACTGACGCACCTTATATTTATAGTTGGCACTTGCTAAGGACTGTGAGCTCTCTGGTGCTCTTGGAGCCTTAGGTGATCCTCTGGAGCACCTTATGTTTATACTTGACACTTTCTCAAGACTGTGAGCTCTCCACTGCCCTTGGAGCCTTAGGTGCACAACTAGCGCACCTTATATTTATACTTGGCACTTGCTCAGGACTGTGAGCGCTCCGGTGCCCTTGGAGCCTTAGGTGCTCCTCTCGAGCACCTTATGTTTATACCTGGCACTTGCTCAAGACTGTGAGAGCCCCGATGCCCTTGGAGCCTTAGGTACTAAATAGTTATACCTTATATTTATACTTGATACTTGCTTTATATTATGAGCGCTCTGATTCCCTTGAAGCCTTAGATACTAAATTTTTGTACCTTATGTTTATACTTTGCCTTTGCTCAAGACTGTGAGCGCTCCGGTGCCCTTGGAGCCTTAGGTGCTCAACTGTAGAACCTTATATTTATACTTGGCACTTGCTCAGGACTGTGATCACTCTGGTGCCCTTGGAGCCTTAGGTGCTCCTCTGGAGCACCTTATGTTTATACTTGGCCTTTATTCAAGACTATGAGCACTCCGGCGCCCTTGGAGCCTTAGGTGCTCATTTGGATCACTTTATGTTTATACTTGGCCTTTGCTCAAGACTATGAGCGCTGCGGTGCACTTGTATCCTTAGGTGCTAAACTATCGCACATATACTTATACTTGGCAGTTGCTCAATATTATGAGCCCTCCGGTGCCCTTGGAGCCTTCGGTACTAAGCTGTCGTACCTTATATTTATATTATATTTGGCACTTGCTCAAGATTGTGAGTGCTCCAGTGCCCTTGGAGCCTCAGGTGCTCATCTGGAGCACCTTATATTTATATTTGGCCCTTGCTCATGACTATGAGTGCTCTGGTGCCCTTGGAGCCTTACGTACTAAACTTTCGTGCCTTATATTTATACTTGGTAGCTGCTCAAGACCGTGAGCTCTCCGGTGCCCTTGGATCCTTAGGTGATAAACTATCGTACCTTATATTTATACTTGACACTTTCTCTATACTGTGAGCGCTCTGGTGACCTTGGAGCCTTAGGTACTAAACTGTCGTACCTTATATGTATACTTACAGTTGCTCAATACTTTGAGTTGCTCTTTTTTATGTGAGAACCTCAAGATTGAACTTCCCGCTTCTAGCTGTGGGGTATTTGCATATGAGATGAGCATGTTAAAATTTTAAATCTTCCCTTCTAACTAATGGGTACTCGCATATAACTGAGCAAGTTAAAATTTAGGCGCTGCCCCTCTAACTGCAGGGTACTTGCATATAGCTGAGCAAGTTTAAAATTTTAAAGTTGCCCTTCTAACTGCGGGGTACTTACATATAACTAAGCAAGTTGAAATTTGGAAGCAGACCCTCTGGCTACGGGGTACTTCTTGCATATAACTAAGCAAGTTAAAATTTTGAAGTTGCCCCTCTAACTGCGGGGTAATTGCATTTAGATGAGTAAGTTTAAAATTTTGGAAGAAGCCCCTCTAGCTGCGAGGTACTTGCATAATATTGAGCAAGTTAAAATTTGAAGATACCCCTAGAACTGCGGGGTAATTTCATATAACTGACCAAGTTTCAAATTTTGGAAGTTGCCCCTCTAGTTGCGAGGTACTTGCATATAACTGAGCAAGTTAAAAATTTGGAAGTTGCCCCTCTAGCTGCGGGGTACTTGCATATAATTGAGAAAGTTAAAAAAAATTATGAAGTTACCCCTCTAACTGCGGGGTACTTGCATATAGGCTCACCGTCTGCAAATTTTGAAGTTTCCCCTCTAATAGTGGGGTACTTGCATATAGGTTGAGCACGTTAATATTTTGGAACTTCCCCTATAACTGTGGGGTACTTGCATATAACTGATCAAGTTATATATTTTTTTAGCGCAGTCCCGTGTGACTGTGCGGTACTTTTAGTGCAACCCCATGTGACTTTGGGGTATTTTGTTATGCATATTCATTTCCTGGGAAGTAACTAAGAGATGGGGTTAGCCCTTTTCCTTCCACAAACTTTGAATAAAATTTCACATATATCATAAATAAAGAAATAATTATTTCTTTATACATAAATTTCCCCTTGGTCTGCAAGGTCCTTGTTCCAAACTTTCTTGGGAACATTTTTGTCTTATAAGAATAACAATTTTAGAGAGGGGGTAGACCCGTTTCTCCCTATTTTCTGAAAACTCGTCAATTACATTTTTCTTGAGAACATAGGTTAGGACTTGTTCTCTAGGCTATAAATCTGTATGGAATAATAACAAAAAAATGTAAATTGTTTTTTATTATTATCACTAGGAGGATAACCCCTACTGGTCTGATGACGAAAAAATAATTGTTATGTATGTAAGGACTTTGTTCAGTATACTTTTTCCTTGGGATGGATATTCCTCCAAGTATAACGAGGAACGACCTTCATGTCATGGACCCTCTTCTAATCTAGTAGATGTTCTACTATTCTATTAATAAAGAGAAAACATTAGTCCGTGTACCTTTTGTTGAGCGACTCTAGGCCATTCCACCTATATTCCGACTACTTCCACTTTTTTGAGTTTAAATGATTCAGGGGGTCCCTCGTTTGGAGTTTTTGTGCCTGTAGGTTCCTCGTCTGAGACTTTGAACATAGGGGTTACTTATTGGGAGCCTTTGTGACTATGTCCCACAAGATATGACATCTTTGTATGCCAACAAGTAAAAATGTACTATGATGCACCACGGCTTGATTCGTGATGTTGAGCAATAATTCTTGACTTATGATGTCAAGCAACAATTCGTGATGTCGAGGTTACGAGGGATTCCTCGCCCACTGCGAATTCCTCGCGAGTGCCATCAATCATTGTGGTTTCCTCGCCCATATTATTTGCAGTGGCAAGTCCCCCCTTTCACCATACCGGGTTCCTCGATGGCACTATCATCCATAAGGGTTCCTCATAGGCTTCTGTGACTGCGAGTTTTCTCGTTCTGAGGCTTTGAGTTTATTGAAGGTTCCTCGCGATCAGAAACAACTCTCTAGGGTTCACAATTTTTTTCAATCTCCATTGGCTAAAACTGATTCCTCGTTAGTGCGTTCCACACACCTGCTATCGAGGGATTCCATGCATGGTGCGAGTTCCTCGTGAGTTCCGTCAATCAATGTGGTTCCTCACCCAAACTATTTTCAGTGGAAAGTCCCCTTTTCACCATATCGGGTTCCTCGATGGCATTATCACCCATAAGGGTTCCTCACAGGCTGTTGTGGCTGCGGGCTTCCTCTTTCTGAGGCTTTGTGTTTGTTGAACGTTCCTCGCGATCACAAACCACTCACAAGGGTTTATAAATTTCTTTTACCACCATTGGATGAAACTAATTCCTCGTTGGTGGGTTACATGTGATTACCCTGGGCTGACGAGGGGTACAAGTTTCTGGATTCCTCGCCACCATCCTTAGCTAAGGAGGGTTCCTCGACCTCCTTTACTGTGACAACGGGTTCCCCAAGTGTGAGTTTGGACATAAGGGGTTCCTCATCTGAGTCCTTTCTCTGGATAGGTCCCTCGCACCATGTTAAGATGACCATGGGGGGTTCCTCGGGACCACTTGGTCCATTGGGTTCTGTTATGGACGAGCAAGGCTCGGGTTCCTCGCTCCTCAATTTCGAAATAAGTTCCAAATTTGAAGAGCTCCTCACTGCGAGAGACGTATTTATGTGAAAGTCCTCACCCTTTGTAGCTATTACAATTTCTCACCCAACCGAGGGTTCCTCGTTAATCAGCATTTTTAGAGGGGTTGCTTCAACCACTTTTTTGTTGACTATGAGGGACACCCAGGGTTCCTCGCCCATGGGTTCCTCGTAAGTTGACCTCTAACCCCAAACTTTTTTTGCTAGAGATTTGGTATAAGAGGATTCCTCACTCTACAAAGATTCGTCACTAGAATACGTGAGTTCCTCGTGCGAAGTTGTATTGGAACCTCATCTCACTTCCGGTTGCTCATCGGCAGCATTATAGGATGCTGGGATGATTTTTTTTTGTTAGAGAGAGCTCCTCGCATATTAGGTTTTCATATTCGAGTTCCTCGCAGGTTGTTTTTTCTTCCCAAAGGTGTCTCACGCGAGTTCTATACATGGGGTTTCCTCCTTGGTAGATTTGGATTATTTTTTTGGAAAGGGTTCCTCGCTACTTCCAATAGTGGGTTCCAACCTATTTACGGCAGTGGATTCCTCGATCGGGTTCGCTACCAACATAGTCAGTGGTTCCTCATCAAGCGCAACTTTGAGGCTTTACAGTGAAAGGGGTTCCTCGTTCATTGGGTCTCTGCCCATGGGTTCCTCGCGCATCGACTTCCCATTCATGGGTGTCTTAACCTCATGGTTCATCGAGACTGTTGCCACGACTTTTTTTATTGACGGTAAGGGACATCCAGGGTTCCTCGCGCCTCGACTCCCCATCCGGGGGTGTCTCGATCTTATGCTTCGTTGAGACCGCTTCCATGACTTCTTTGTTGGCGACGAGGGAAACCCAGGGTTCCTCGCCCATGAGTTCCTCGTGCCTTGACTTCCCATCCGGGGGTGTCTCAACCTCATGCTTGGTCGAGATTGCTGCCACGATGTTTTGTTGGCGGCGAGGGACACCCAGGGTTCCTCGCCCATGAGTTCCTCGCGCCTTGACTTCCCATCCGAGGGTGTCTCGACCTCATGCTTCATCGAGACTGCTGCCACCACTTTTTTATTGGCGTCCAGGGTTCCTCGCCCATGAGTTCTTCGCACCTTGACTTCCCATCCGGTGGTGTCTCGACCTCATGCTTCATCGAGACTGCTGCCACGACTTTTTTGTTGGCGACGAGGGACACCCAGGGTTCCTCTCCCACGAGTTTCTCACACCTTGACTTCCCATTCGAAGGTTTCTTGACCTCATGCTTCATCGAGACTGCTACCACAACTTTTTTGTTGGTGACGAGGAACACCTAGGGTTCCTCGCCCATGAGCTCCTCGTGCCTTGACTTCCCATCCGGGGGTGTCTCGACCTCATGCTTCGTCGAGACTGCTGCCACAACCTTTTTTTTGGCAATGAGGAACACCCAGGGTTTTTCAATGATTTGACATTTCTATAAGGGTTGCTGCTACTCCTTCCCTTTTTTTTTACGACAAGGGACACCCAAGGTTTCTCATCAATGGGTTCCTCGCGAGTTGGTGTTTCTAGAGGGGATGTTGTAGCTGAGAGTTCCTTACTTGGAATTTCTACCACGATGGGTTCTTTTCTTTAGGGTTCCTCATCGCTATCATTGAGCGCGAAGAGTTCCTCGACCATACTGAACTCCTCGCCAAACACTTAGGGTTCCTGGGGTTCCTGCTAGTAAACTTGACGGTTGTCACCACTGGCTCCAACGTCTTCCTCCGCGACTGAGCTACTTCTACCGAAATCGCCATTGGAATGGATGCCCCTCCAAAAGGTGCTGTTGCTAGTGTTACACAACCTGGATCCAGTCTCAAGAAACATACTCATAAGCCTATGCCACCGGAGCTGCTGCTAGTGACCTGGTCTGCCCTCCCGGAGGAGCAAGCATCTTTGCACTGGTCACCACCACTTCCACCTGAGTGGCCTGGTCTCTTTGAGCTACATTCAAAGATGGAATGTTTTCAAACACTAGCTGCTTAGAAACATAAAACCTTCTTTGTCCATGGAAGTGGGGATACCTCCCCAGCGGAATCGCCAAATGTAGAAGGGTAGTGAGACTGGGGTCTATGAATAACTGGAAAGGGTGAGGCGTGACCCATTCCAATGGACGATGTCTGTAAGATTATCAAGAACTTCTGGAGCAGCTTCTGATGAGACCTTCTCCTTTTGGTAAAAATGGAGCTCAAGCTAGAACTCCCTCCCTGCAAGAAGATGAACTTCCACAATAATGGTAATTTTCTCAATAGGATCTCCTGAGCGTGATGGCTATCAGTGGGGAGTGAAAGAAAATGGCACTCAACACCATAGAGAGTAGGGAGAGAATACTAGAGAGGTTCTGGTGTGATTTTGACAGAGTGACTTTGCTATTGAGTTTTTCTCTCTTTCATGACCTTGTCCAGGGGTCCTATTTATACTTGGGCACTAAGGCTGGGTTGGCACTTTTTGTGCCAAAACTTAGAGGGTTGGTGAGGGATAAAGTCTGCAGTGTACTATTTATCCCTACCTGCAAGCATCTCTGCTTGTCCCCTCTAGCAGATGCCCCCTACTGCAAACCAAAGTTCAAAAGCAAATATGTCTTCTAATGGAGACAAAATATCTGATTTGCTAAATATCTTTTGAAACGGTAACTTTTGGTACAAACTTTGTAAACTTGAGGGGGGGTCTCGAGGACCACCTCCGCTAAAATCTTCGTAAGCTTGAGGGGGGTCTTGAGGACCCCCGTATAAAATCATTTTTCTTAAGAGGGTTTTAGAGGACCGTCTCCTTTAAAATCATTTTTTAAATAGTTATTTTCTTGTGAGCAGCCAGTCCTTTGGCTGCTCACTTCACTTGTGACTAAGTGTGAAGTGTGTGTAGTCTTGAGTGACTTCTGGGTTTTCCTACTAGTATTATCTCAATCCTATAGTACTAAGTGGTTGGGCTTTCCCAACATACTTTGTCCTTCAGTCGCCAAGCCAAAACTCCCAGGGGGTCCAAACTCGCCTATTTGAGCCCTGCCTGCTCAACTAGGCTACCTGTACAAGAAAGCAAAGTGTTAATATTGTTGTTATTTTAAAGAATGGAGTTTCGTGATGAGGATCTTCTCATGGTATCCACTCCCTCATCCTGGACTATTTTTCTAGAAGATGAGGGGGAGAACCTTGACTTCTCCTCGCCCTGACATTTTCTGTTGTTAAGAGACCCTGAGGGTTTCTTATCAATAAGAGTTTCTGTAGGAACCCTGGGTTAGGTTCTTTCTCAATATGAATTTCTGCTGGGACCCTGGGGGGGGGGGGGGGGTTCTTTCTCAATATGAGTTTATGTTGGGACCCTGGGGTGTTCCTTCTCAATATGAATTTATGTCGGGACCCTGGGGTGGTTCCTTCTCAATATGAGTTTCTGTTGAACCCTGGGGGGTTCCTGCTCAATATGAGTTTCTACCGAAACCCTGGGGTTTCCTTATCAATATGGGTTTCTAACGGGACGATGGGTTGGGTTCCTTCTCAATATGAGTTTCTGTCGGGACCCTGGGGTGGCTCCTTCTCAATATGAGTTTCAGTCGGGACCCTGGGGGTTCCTGCTCAATATGAGTTTCTCTCAAAACCCTGGGTGGGGTTCCTTCTCAATATGGGTTTCTGTTGGGACCCTGGAGTGGTTCCTTATCAATATGGGTTTCTACCGGGACCATGGGTGGGGTTCCTTCTCAATATGAGTTTCTGTCGGGACCCTGGGGTTGTTCCTTCTCAATATGAGTTTCTGCCGGGACCCCGGGGGGTTCCTGCTCAATATGAGTTTCAATCGGGAACCTAGGGGGTTCCTTCTCAATATGGGTTTCTACCAGGACCATGGGTGGGGTTCCTTCTCAATATGAGTTTCTTCTAGAACCCTGGGGTGGTTCCTTCTCAATATGAGTTTCTGTCGGGACCCTGCGGGGTTCCTGCGCAATATGAGTTTCTATCGGGACCCTGGGTGGGGTTCCTTCTCAATATGATATTCTTCCGGGACCCTGGGGTGGTTCCATCTCAATATGAGTTTCTTTCAGGACCCTGGGGGGTTTCTACTCAATATGAGTTTCTGTCGGGACTATGGGGTTCCTTCTCAATATGAGTTTCTGCCAGGACCCTAGGGGGTTCCTTCTTAATATGAGTTTCTGTCGGGACCTTGGGTGGTTTTCTTCTCAATATTTCCAATAAAAAATATTTTTTTTGTAGGTTTGTACAATTATATAAAGCATGTGAAAGTTATTGGGGGGAGGATAAAATACCACCCCCAAAAAAGATAAGACTTATACTGAGAAACAAGATAGGATGGGCTGCCTCCTAGTAGCGCTATGTTTAACATCTTCAGTCAGAACGATCGAAACTCACCCATAAATAAGATATAATATATAATAGATCAGGGTGGCATAAATGGTGTGGGTGATGATAATCACCCCCAAACAAGACTGAAAAAGTTTGCATTCATAAACGGGTTTAACAAGGTCAATATCATTTATGCGAGTGGGGCCTAGCTCTAAGAAAGGCTTCAAACATTGACAATTGATCTTAAAGAGGCTATTATCCTTTGGATTATGAATGGTGATGACACTATAGGGAGTAACAGACTCAACAACAAAGGGTCCAAATCACCTGGTTTTTAACTCCTTAGGAAATCTATGAAAATGGGAATTGTATAACAACACTTTCTGACAACGGTGGAATTATTTGTGCGGGATGCTTTGGTCATGGATCCACTTCATTTTGTCCTTGTACTTCTTGGAAAAATCATAGGCATCATTTAGTATCTCCTCTAATTAAATAAAGTGGAGCTTCTGATTGACACTAGCCTCACCAATATCAAAATTAAGGGTTTTGATGGTCCAATAGGCATTATGTTCAAACTCGGCGGGAAGGTGGCATGGCTTACCAAAGACCAAGCGATAAGGAGACATACCAGTCGGAGTCGTCGTAAAATTATATGCCCAAAGTGTTCCGTTTAAGAATAAGGACTAGTCTTTCCTATTAGGATTAACCGCTTTTTTAAGAATGTGCTTGATCTCGCAATTGGAAACCTTAACTTGACCACTAGTCTACGGGTGGTAAGAGAGACAAACTTATTGGTGACACCATACTTTTTCACTAGATGATCAAAGAATTGATTACAAAAATGTTTACCTGCATCACTAATGATAGCTTTGGGAGTTCCAAAATGTGTGAAGACATACTCCTTAACAAAATGGACCATAACTCGATGATCATTCGTACGACAAGCGACGGATTCAATCCATTTGGAGACATAATCAACTACAACTGGAATAAATTATAAGCCATGAGAGGAGGGAAAAGGACCCATGAAATCAATACCCCCACACATAAAATATTTCACCGACGAGAATGGGTGTGATAGGAATCATGTGATGATGAGATATATGCCCAGATTGTTGGCATTTGGAACACGCCTAGAACTAGTGGTGGGAATCTCAAAAAAGGATGGTCCAGTATAAACCACTTTGTAAAATTTTGGTAGAAATTTTTGTGATCATCCCGATATGTCCTCCCCCTCTCTATCCTCCCAAGGGGGTTGGGGGGGGAAAGGGAATAAAGGTCTCGTACCCTCTCTGATCTAGGGATGCTTCGACCATCGCCGGTGTGGGGTGAATGTAAAGAAATGGAGTCGCCAGCCTATTTTACATAAAACAAGCAAAATAATATTTAGCCGTCTCGAGAGAGCGGCATCAAAGACAAACTGATGCTTACAAAACCAATAGTTCAAAGCTTTGGGGGCTAAGTTACGGAATGGGAAGGTGTTAGGCACCCATTCCGTCCTTTAGGTCTCTCATGGGCTTGTGTACTATTTTCCTTTATTTATACGTAGAGAGTGTGTGTGTGTGTGTGTATATGTAAATGGAGATCGGAATCGCCTAAGTCATACCATGGAAGAGATAGAGTGAGTTCATCCATAGCAATGTTCCTAAAATAATATTAAATATACGATTTATGCGTTAATCGTGATATTGATCGTTATAATAAAATGCTAATATTTGTTGGATAAAACGCTTCTAACGAGCACCAACATAATGTGTATTAAAATAATGCAAGAATATGACACATGCGAACAATGGGGAATATGGGAAAATTGGAAATTGGGAAAATTAAAAAATTTGAAAAATTAAAAAATTGGACTCGAGTTTCGGGTTTTACTTCGAAACACCTATGTAGCCTATAAAGGCATCAAAAGTTCACGTAGTTCGTGCACGGAATAGGTGTGGGGTTTATCCAATAGATTTCAACGGGATTTTATTTTATGTGCGTGTGTAAAATGTATTTTAGTTTTGAAAAAGTGTGATGGATAATCCCATTGGAATTTATAGGCATCACCCTCCTTTTGTTTGTTTTGGATTTTTTTTTTATAGAAAAAAAAAGTATGTGCAATATAACTAATAAAAATGTGAGGTCTTAATGTGTATGAACTAAAGTAAAAGCTATATTATGAGTTTATGTAATTAATACAAAAATAAGAAATATAAAGAGAGAGGGAAGGATTTAGGCCTTATTTGAAGAACTGAAACTTGATCTTAATCTTGGATGAACTCCTTTGAATGTTGAGATGAATAATGGATGGGAGAGAATGAAATTTTTCCAAATTGGGTATGAAAAGGATGGAAATGTAAGATGGGATGGAATTTCATATAAGGAAACTTCGTTGATTGCAAGAGAATGTTGTTGAGATCACTTATGACGATGGATATGAGGTGTTCCTTGGGAGTGAGGTGATGCCCTCTATTTATAGGTTAAGGGAATGATGATTGGTATGGCCCCAACCCCTCCAATCGACAGGTAACCATTGGTACACTACCGATTGGGAGGGAAATGGACCTACCAATCAACAATCTTGTGCTTATTTTTTTGAAAAAATGGTCATAGAACGCAATACGTTGATCCAAATCACACACAGAGCATACCATTAGAAAGTTAATTCAGATACCTTCACAAGTCCTTAGGATGCTTCCGGGCTAGGGAGTTTACTTTAGGTCAAACATGGATCAAAAGCACTCATTGGTCCTTTGGACAGGAGATCTTCAGACGAAAACGAATCATTCGTCCAAGTGGTAAGTCATAATTGCACACGGGGAGGACCTTTGGAAAGATTATGGGAGGTACTTTGAAATTCCAAAGAGCTTCACTCGGTTCGAAAAGTTGACCTTGGTCAATCGGGGACCGAAAGCGCTCAATGACCTTTTGGATCATTCGTCCATAGCGTAGGGTTCATTCACACATGGGGTGCACTATTGGAAAGGTGAATCAATGACTTTTAGAGAATCATTCAGTTTTGAGTGAGCTAAAGAGCTAACCTTGGTCAAACATGGCCTGGGAGCTCTCGGCCTTCGAATTAATTTTGGTGGAAAAAGGATCGTTCATCTGAACAGTTATGTGTTTTTACGCACGGGGCAGACCATTAAAAAGGGGTTTCAGTGCCCTTCAAAGATTCACAGATATTTTTCTCTGATGATGAAGTTGATTGCGGACAAATTATGGCTCGAGAGAGATTGATTGCCACTAGATCAATTTTCAATAGTAAAATGGTCAATTCGTCTGAACCACTATGCCAATTTATGCACGGGGCGGACCATTAGAAAGGAGATTCATATCCCTTCAAATATTCATTATGCTTTCTCTATGATGATGGAGTTGATCGGAGTCAAACAAGACCCGAGAGTGCCCGATGGCCATAGATAGGTAGTTGGAGTATGACCTAGGGTTTGTAGTGAAATGAGAAGGTCCTAGGGAACTAAGGAGAGACTTAAAGGGTTCAAGAATTTGTTGTTTAAACATCCCCTCGATGGTGAGCTTTGAACAAGTGAAAGTCGTAGAATAAACACCACATAATGTTTTAAAAAGAGGTCGACTCTACGAACCTAAAGGGACGAGGATGATCGATTCAGAGGGTCGAGGTTGATTCTGCAGACCTAATGAATTGTTGAGGATGGATGATTCTATGGGTCGAGGTCAATTCTGAGTACTTAGGGTAGGGACAGACCAATTTTGTGGGCTAAGGTCGATTTTGAGGACCTAAGGTATGGAGCAACCAATTTTGGGGGCCGAGGTAAATTCTAAGGACTCTAAGTTCAAATGACAATTTTAGTGGGTTGAGGTCAATTCTGATGGCTTAAGTTAAAGTGACCAACTCTAAGGGGAAATCCAATTCTGAGGGCTTAAGTAGAAGTAACCAATTATGGGGGCCAAAGACAATTTCAAGGGCTTATATTGAAGATGACCAATTCTATGCGTCGAGGTCAATTTTGAGGACCTTAAGTAGGGGTGACCGATTCTGAGGGTCGAAGACAATTCTAAAGGCTTTAATAAGAAGCGACCAATTCTGCAGGTCGAAGACAATTCTGAGGGCTTAAGTTGAAGATGACCAATTATGAGGGTCAAAGCCAATTCTGAGGGCTTAAGTAGAGGTGACCAATTCTAAGGGTCCAAGCCAATTCTGAGGGCTTAAGTTGTAATTTTCTTTTGGATACTCCACTGTGGAAAAGGTAAAAATTTGAGAGTTGGATATTTCCTTGTTGGGGAATTTTGGCGGTGTCCTTTGGAGACGTTGCTGGGAAGATATCCAATTTTTTAAGAATTCCCCTAGGAAAGAAAGTGTTTTGATAGGGAAGCAAGTGTGGTAGAAAATGTTTTTCTCGGTGAAAAAGATTCTAAAATTCATTTGGGAATTACGGGATTTTTTTGGGGGATTTTTTGGCATTTTTTGGGAATTTTTTATGAAATTTTAGGGAGGGTGTCGATCGACATGGCATGAGAAATGAAAAATGATAGTGATATGGTCTTTTGGGGTACCTCGATAAGGTGAAGGTACAGTTTCATTCTGTATGTTGCTAAGTGTTGCTGATTGGCAGGCCCCTTAGCCTCCTATAAAAAGGGGCAAAATTTCCTCATTTTTCATAGCTTTCAGACTTTGTCTCATCTACTCTTTCTTTCTGCAAACTGTTTTATCGTTCCAAAACTGAGAGAAGGATGATTTCTCAAGCAGCGAGGTCCATATGGCATGGCTCAATGTCGACGAGTGGGCAAACTTGGAATGGCGGGCCAGGGTGCCCTTTGCATTGGGTAGTAAGAATGCTTTTGACTCATTCGAGCTAGTTGCAGATGAGCGAAACCTTTTGCACGAGACGACGAGCCATTGATCATATAGGGTGGTGAACCTTGGTGGCTATGTAAGTGTTGATGACCTTTGATATTCTTTTCTTTTTTTCTTGGTGATATTTCCTTATTTTTTGAATTTTGACAAGTTTTTTCCTTTTGTCTTCGACAAACTGATATCTCTATGTCTAACCTGCATTCTCGATGGATGACGAGACTTAATTATGTCTGGGAGCGACTTCTACCAATGGTGCATTGGGTGGTGTCGTCAGTCGGCTTTAGTAGATTGACGTCTGCGCTAAACGAGATGCCTTGTTTGACGATTGTTATTTATGTTTTGGGGGAGAGGTGATGGGACACCACCCACACCATGGATTTTGGTTTTAAGGAGATGATGGTGAATCCCATTGATATATAAAAGATGCTAGGGATGGGTTGTCATGGGGCCGAGATAGAGGTGGATCGGACTTTGCGAGTGACGTCGACGGCAGTGGAGGCGGCATTAGGTGATGTGGAGAGGATAGTCTCTCGGGATTCTATTTATTTTCTTATTTTTAGAAAGTTATTGCTAAGTCGACGCGACGAGACTGACGGGCTGCAGATGGCTCGTTTGTTTATTTTGTTGTTATTGGGAGGGTTTTTAGTGGCGACATCGTCCACATGTGGTTTTTGCAATATTTGAATATCCCTCTTTTTGACTGGGGGAGCCTAACTTTACCGACCCTTTATTTTTCTTTGGACGCATTCAGCCGATGCTACCGGCAGACCTTTACTGGCATCACGTATCTTTTAGCGGTATTCTTTATTTTGTGTCTTTTCCTTTATGCATTTATATTTTCCTTTATTATTAATTCCTTGATTGTTTTCTTCTGATTGATGACCCTTGTCCTTTTCAGACGTGGTTCTATGAGGAGATTGATCTTAATGCCCAATTGATAGCTTTGAAGGATGAGTCTGTTGGATACTTTTTTTAAATGTACCGGTGGCGAAAGTCCAACTGACAATGGAGGCAGTCCCTCTCTTTAAGGGTGATGTGTACGGTCTTGAATGTCTTGATGAACGATCGGGTAAATCCTTCTTTCACTTTGAGACCATTTTTCATTAATGATCATTACACATATTGATTTTCCATTGGGAATATTGTAGGTTACCTTCTACCCTTGGGGGATGACATCCATCATACGGGGGTGGCTGTGGGGATTGCGCAGTTGCGGCGTCTTCTGACGCATGAGTTCGGCTACTCCTTGTATCTCGGGAGAGAGTAGTGCGATAGGTGGTGAATGACGAGGTGATGGTGCCACCTGTGTGTCCCCTGATGTATATGAGGTGCGAGCAGGAGATGCCAGAGGATGCAAGAGTGGCGGCGATGATCGGTGAGCCTTATTCGTCATATACCGACACGGTGATGACTTATGATTACATAGATTTCATTCCATGCTTGTTGATACCACCCAGCATATATGACATTATAACTCTTCCCTCGTGGGCTTGATTAATCCAGTGGGGTCTTCCCACAGTGCAGGTGGTGCCTCGACATCGGTAGCGGCGATGACCTCAGAGGTTCCCTTTATGCGATTAGATCCTCCTTCTTATGACATTCGATGATCAAACGAAGGTTTGGTGTGTATACTGCATCATCCCAATGCATTTGACCTAGAGGATTTAGGGTTGATATAGGACGTTCTTCAGCCCGTGGTATACCTTTTATTTATTTATCTTTTGATTTTCTAATTTTTGTCTTTGCCTCAGACTGATTGATTTTTCTCTTTTCTTTTTTTGTTGCTTCACATTTGGGTGTCGCCCAACTAGCTTAGGGACATTCGGGATCGAGTAGCATCTATGACTGCTCATATTTTGGAGTCAATCTGGTTCCGTCTTTCTTGGTGTCGTCTTCCTCATCTGATGAGGGGTCTGGTTTGGCGAGTCGAGGTACATCATCTCGTCGCTGGGGAAAATGTGTGCATCGCAGTGATGGCGGTTCTTAAAGAGTGAGAGAGAAAGATAATATAGAAAGAGAGAGTGATATAGATAGAATGTAGTTGTAGGTGTGAGAGAGAGAGAGGGGGGAGTTTGGGTGGTTCGGGCAGAGTCCCGTTGTTTTTGTTGTTTTCCTACAAGATAAGTGTAATAAAGCAATATATATGCAAATGAAATTGGAATTTTATTAGTTTTTACTGTAGTGAGTTAATGCATATGCACTTTTTACTTTTCTGCTAAGATAGTAAAAAGAATTTAAAATGATTTGAGATAAAAATTATTTTAAAATAGGATATGTATAAACATAGGGAGAAGGAAGTTTCGAATTCCTTAGAGTAAAAAAAAATTATTGAATTTTTTGATTTTGACAAAAAAGGAAAAAGGGAATTTTCCCAAAATAGGGGGTTGGCAATAGGCATTCCCCTTATCCTACATATCGGTAGGTCAGTCCAATCTAATAAACCCAATCCTTTGATTGCACTTTCTTCAATTTCTTGGTACTTGGTGGGGCAGGTTTTCCTCCGAGATTTAGAGGACTTTATCCTTAGTTGAGGTTTTCCAAGTATAAATAGGGGGAAATGTTCGAGTACTTTCTTCACCCTTCCACATTTCCTTATATTTTGTATTCTTCTTGCTTCTTATCTCATTATTTTGTGATATGTCTCTTCTTAGAATTGTTGAATTTGCTACTTACGTCGAAAACTTAGAGGTGATGTGTTCATACAATGTCGACTATGATGCTTTTAACGTGCGTCAAGTTTCATTATGGCGCAATCGACCTATTGAATGGAACATGCTAATGGCTACCATAGAATCCTGGTACCTTGAATACAATGTCTTTGTCTTTGTCTTGGACTAAGTATGTACGACTTACAAAGAGTTCTTTGCCATGTTGGGGATAAATCACAGTGTTGCGGTAGCCATACCTAAATTTTCAGGAGTTTTTAGTAGGACTAATCTATATCTCATCCTCCACATCTCGGTCATTAGTTGTGGGAGGAATGTTCTCTCACCAGGTTGTGCTACATTCTGTGCTGTTACAGGATGTTGGTGATGTGAGCTATGCTGGAGCCGTTATTCTTGGCTTGATTTCAAAATTACTATTGGTGACTAGTGAACTGTTGGTGGACCCATAACTTATAACCATTGCTTTTTGGATGTTTTACCATCGTAATCATGTGGCAATGATACTGGAAAAGACTCTTAATGGTCTGGATACATGGAGAGAAGTTCATTCTGACTTCCTGAGGGGTATCCCCATTATTCTATTCAAGTGATTGTCGAAGAGATTATGGATGGTGATCCCTCCTAAATATCCCTTAGCAGTTGTGCCAAACTTCTTTTCACATTAATTTATCAGCATGGGCTTCAACATTGAGAGCTGGGAGAAATGGTTTATGGAGAACGGGTCTCGAGATTTGCATTGGTTAGTGCCTTGGTGGGGAGAATCTCTTCTCATTCTAGAACTGGGGGAATACTAGTATATTTGATTCGTTGGCCTCCGTCAAACTTCTTTCTACTTTCCTTGACGACTATTGCGCCAATTTGGCTGGGAGAAGATTGTGCCACCTCGGACACTAGACTTTTTTTCTATGGAGGACTTAAAAGAGAACATGCGCATGCAGTTGGGCTCTTTATGGGAGAATCGTCGACCGTCGACCCATCTTTCCCAATCTGTTTGTAGAGTCTGGCCCGTTTTTGAGGACTACATGAAGTGGTTGTGGAGGAGACTAGTTGCCAAAATGCTGGTTGTGGAGACTAGGAAAAGGTGGTTTGCCATATCTGGCATCATGGATGGAGGTGTTGTTATTTTCCCTGGCCTGGTATGGGCTTACTATTTCATGCAGAGTCTACTACTTTCTATTCAAGCAGGGGAGGTTTGGGGACCCTAGGATGTGGATGACGGTGGGTTCAATTCCTCTGGAAGGTGAGGGTAGGATCCTTGGGAAATTTATTTGTGAAGCTTTTGGTATGGTGTTTGGTCATGTGTGGGAATAAATTTTGGGAAGGTTATCTATGAGTAGTTGGCTTGTCTTTGTTTGGTTTTAGGAAAATAAGGTTAGGTTGTCAAGGGAAGTTGTTTTGACTCCCTATGCTGATGTAATTGTAATGAAATAAAATAAAATAAAAATTTAATTATACTCTTGTGTCTCTTGATGAGTTTTCATATTTAAATTATCTACACTAATTGCTATGGCATACATAATCCTTTTGTTCATGTAAATGATAAAAATGAACCATCGTCCTCGGGGATAAGGAAAGAATAACATTTTATGAAAAAGAAGGAGGTCGTGCTCATGTAAAGTGTATGAGTTGCCTACGTACCTCCGGGTGGTTTGAAAATTTTTTGATTTTCATTTTTAAAAGTAAAAATATGTTTAGAGGATCAGGCCCTATGTAGTTCTGAGTAGAGGGAAATCAACAATTATTTTTTTAGAATATAAGTGAGATGAGAAGAGTCGTAGTGTGTCGTGATTAATGATAGAATTTCTTGAGATGGTCCAGGTTAACTGGACGGGACATCTCTTCCTCATCGAGGTCTGTGAGCATAGTGACACTGCCAGATAAGATTTTATTTACAATGTAGGGGCCACTCCAATTGGGCTAGAATTTCTCTCTGGGGTCCCAAATGGGCTCTACAATTTCTTTAAGGTCTAAATCCCCTTATCGTACACCACTGTCCATGACTCTTTATTGAACGACCACGCTATATAGCGATGGTATCCTTGTATGTGATATAGTGCCTTCGGTCTTCTTTCATCCAAGAGTGATAACTTGTCAAGATGGCTTTGATGCCATTTTTTTCTCGCTGACTTTGCTTTCAAGCATGACGCGTAGTGATGGAATTTTTAACTCCATAGGTAGGACTGATTCGATGTTGTATACCAGAGAGTAAGGGGTAGCCCCATCTAATGTTCAAATTGAAGTGTGGTAGCCCCATAGGGCGTAAGGGATCTAATCATCCCATTCTCAATAAATTTCAGTCATCTTGCTGATGATTGCTTTGAGGTTCTTATTGGAGAATTCGACTGCACCATTGGTTTGGGGTCGGTAGAGAGATGATTTTTATCTTTGAATCCTATACTCGTCGATCCCTTCTACGACTTCTTGCTCGAAATGTAACCTATTGTCCGACACTAGCTCATGCGGGACCCCATATCGGCAGGCGATATTTTTTCGAATGAATTTGTCCACCTTCTTGGTATTCTGTAATGCATATGATTCAGCTTCGACCAATTTAATGAAGTAGTCAATGGAAACTAAGATGAATTCATGCCCATTAGATACCTTATGTGTAACTTTCCCTATGATATCAATGCCCTATACGGTGCCAGGGAGAAGTCTTGTTGTATAATTCCCACGAAGGCAAATGCTGGAGGTTAAAAAACTACCGGCATTTAAGGCATCTCTGAGCAGTAACCTTTTGGTATGATTTCTTGGCGAGCATATGGCCATTCATGTGGGGTCCTCACTCCTCACAGTGGATTTTCTACATCACCTCTTCAATGTCAGCCCCTGCGATACAGTGCAAATGGGTTTCATCCAAATGGGTCCCATCAAAATTTCTCTTCAACAGTTCTTTATCGCATATGATGTATTGGGCAGCCAATTTGTGAAGGGTTGCTTGGTCTCTCTTATTAGAATTTTGGGGATATCTACCATTCTTGAGGAGGTGTCAAATATCGTAGTACTAGTAATCGGCCATTTTAGGATCTTCTTCTGTGATTAGCTTAATGTGGTAGCACTGGGTAAGTTTAGCTTGATTTTGGACTAGGACGGGAGCCATCATTATTCCTTCGGGTATATCAACCATAGAGGCTAGGGTATCAAGGGAATCGTCTAGGTTGTTTTTTACTCGAGGCAGGTAGCGAAAGGTGATATATTGGCCAGCTCTTATAGGCGGACATGGAAGGGTAAGAGTATATCGTCCTTAACTTTCCATCTTCTAAGTACTTGACTAATGATGAGGGATAAATCCCTGTAGACATCTAGGTATGAAATTCCTTTCTTGAGAGAAAATTTGAGGCCTATCGTGCATGCCTCGTATTCGGTCATGTTATTGGTGAAAGGAAAATCCATCTTGATGGCAACGGGAGTATGAGAGTTATCAGGGGCTATTAGGATTACCCCAACGTCATATCTTTTCTTGTCGAGGGCGCCGTCAAAGAACATTATCCATCGGAGGTCTTCTTGGGAGGTACAAAGGATGTTCTCATCCGGTAATTCAGAAATGTCGATGTCAGTTCCTTCAAAAGGGTAGTCACTGAGGTAGTCAGAGATGGCTCTTCCTTTCATGGCTTTCTGCATGACATACACAATATCAAATTTGGCTAGAAGCATCAACCATCGAGCCATTTGACTAGATAGGGTAGGTTTCTCTATTATTTACTTCATGGGATCTATTCGGGATACAAGTTTGATGGGAAAGGCGAGCGTGTAGTGTTGTAATTTTTGGATGACCCAAACAAGAGTGACACATGCTTTTTCCTAGAAAGTTTAGTTAACTTTGTACTCAAACAGATTGTAACTGGCGTAATAGATGACTCTCTCTTTGCATGATTATTTAAGGTATTGGGCTAGTAAAGCCCCAGTTGTTGTGTCTATTACGGTAAGGTATATGAGTAGGGAAAGACTAGGATGGGGCGACATGAGTACTAGAGGTCAGGTTGGATATTTCTTAATTAGGTCAAAGGCCTCTTGGCAAGATTCATTCACAACCTTAGTCGAATCCTTTCATATGATTTCAAACATGGGTTCATAGATAGAAGTCAAGTAGCTGATGAACCGACTAATTTACTATAATTTTCCAAGGAATACCTGGAGTTCCTTTTCAGTTTGAGGTGGTTGCATTTCGAGTATGGCTTTAAGCTTGGCAGGATCTTCTCCTATCGCTTTATCACTAACCATGAATCCCAAGAGCTTTCCTTCGGTAATGTCGAAGACACATTTCTATGGGTTAAGCCGCATTTAATATTATCGTAGTCGCTCGAAGAACTTCCGGAGAGCGAGAACATGACATTTCCTAGTTATAGACTTTATAATCATATCATCGACATAGACCTCGACTTTTTTGTGTATCAAATCATGCAAGGTGGTTGCGACAACCCTCTGGTAAGTAGCCCCTGTGTTTTTAAGACCAAATGGCATGACGATTTAGCAAAAGGTTCCCTAATGCGATTTTATCTTGATGATCTGGGTGCATCTTGATCTGGTTATATTTGGTAAACCCATCAATGAATGATTTAAGTTCGTTACTTGATGTGTTTTCCATAATCATGCCGATATTTGGTAGCGGGTAATCATCCTTCGTAGAGTTCTTGTTTAAGTCTTGATAGTCAATGCGCATGTAAACCTTCCCTCCTGATTTTGGCATGGGTACGATATCGGCTAGCCATATGGGATATTCAATCACACGAATGAAACCCATATTTAACATTTTGATCATTTCTTCCTTAACCTTGAGCAACCATTTGGTGCATAGCTTTATCACTTTCTGTTTGACTGGTTTGCATTATGGGTGTTGATGTAAAAAATTAGATCACTCTAATAGTTTAATCACAGATAAATAAATGAAACAGAATATTTTAAAGTGGTTCAGCCTTGTATGAATGGCCTACGTCCACTGTTATGTTATTGCTGAGTGTTTTTGGAGTTCTCGATATGTAGTTCTATCAAGAAAATCCGGTCCCTTTGAATGAGGGTGATACAAGGTATTTATAGCCCTTAGGCTGTACATGAAAGGGTGTTACATTAAATGATACACATATGAAAGGGTAATCCATTTAATGCTCTTCAAAGGTGTGCGTCAAGATGATAAGCATTCAATGAATAGTTGAACTGTTGATTATCTGGCAATCAATGCTGCGGTCGAGATGCAGCTCGAACCGCCTTAGTTGCTCGTCGTTCAAGAGTTCCTCGGAGCGTTGGAGTTCCTCGGAAAGATGGAGTTCCTCGGAGTATACTTGTTTCTCGGAGTGAGTCTGACTTGGTCGGGGGAATGAACTTCCTCTTTGCTATTGTGCCACGTAGATTGACACATGTCTTCTTGTTATTCGTCCACATCAGCATACTAATTTTGGTATCAACAGAAGCCCCCAATGTTTCATATTTCGAACTTTGAGGAGTATGGCACATTCTTTCTCGATATATGGCAATATTAAATGACCTTCCTGGGTTTTAGGAGCCTTTTCTTCGTATTTGAATTTCCTTCCAAATTCGCAGAATCCACCTTTTTGCATTTTTATAAGCGCTTCGATCTTCATGCACTTTTTGCCCTTTTAGCCGCCGGTAGCGTAATAGTTTCCTTTTTGTAATCATTTCTTTTGCCGTTTCCCAAGGCAAAGTATTTAAGCTTCAGAGGCAATCCCATCGTCTTCTACCTTTTCAATTTCTACTTTCGAGTTTTCTATAGCTTTTCTCTCTCCTGTGCGTTCACACCTTTCTTCGTTTGTTTGTCAACAGATCTCCTTTTTCCTGTAAGATTTTCTTCCTTCTTCTTCATTTCTTTTTATTCACCATGGTCTATATTATCGAATCTCTTGAGAAATTCCGTTCTGACTTTTCTATTCTTTCTTGGGTAACTTTGGAGAGTCTTTCTGAGCCTTCAAATTTTTTTAATTTGGCTGAGGGACATTGGTTCCCTATCCTCTTTATTGCTGAATGTGGATTTTATTTTCCACCAAACCCTTTGTGTTTAGAGTTCTGTCCGTATTTCGATGTTGTCCCTGCAAAAATAGCCCCCAACACATGGAGAATTGTTAATGGGGTGTATAGGTTAAATCAAACTCATGGAACTCGTATAGGAATTTCTGAGATTATGTACTGTTATAGATGGGCTGTTTTAGACAATGTTTTTTATTTAAAAACTAAGTTTTTGAATAGGGCCTTAGTAGTCAACCTCCCTGATGCAAACAGGGATTATTTTGAACACGGGGTAGTCATCAAAAATTGGCAACATACCCCTTTGGTTGGAGATGAAGTATATGAAGGTCCCAGATGCCCCCCATATGGCAATGGGATAGGTTATTTTCATCTTATTTTGTTTTTGAAATTATGATTTCATTGTGTTTGACAAAATGTATGACTGATATTTCACTATGTATTTGTTTACAGTTGACAGTAAGAGAAAAACTCCAAAAGAATCAGAAGTAAATATTAAACATTTGAAACATATCTGGAATTTGCATCGAAGAGTTGCAGATGAGCACATCAGGTATGCTTCATATTTGTTGCAGTACAGGAGCTACACATCATCCTTTACTGCTCGTTCTGTGGTGAGCATTAGTGACCCATTGCCAGCTTCTGAGGAATCTTCACCAGAATCTCACATTCCTTTAAGTTAGAAGATGGGCAAGAGAAGAGTTCCTGCTATCTTCGAGGAGACTTCCTCTACTGGAGATGGAAAAAGAAACAAGGTTGAAGTCCCAAAGGGGACAAAGAAAGTAGATGGTGCCTCTTCTGTTGCTCCTCAGAAGGCTGCCGAGAAGCCCCTAGCGGCTCCGAGCAAGAAAAATGCACCTGTGGAAGTGGTCCCAACCAAAAGTTCTTTGGTGAAACTGCTGAAGTGCCACTGAGGAGATTAAAGAAATCCTCCTCGGTCACTTTGATTGAAACCATTCCCCAGCTCCAAGCTAGTGGAGCTGGTGTCCCAACCATTATTCACCCGAGTTCTGCAATGAGCTCGGTAAAGACTTGGACTATTCCTGAAGTCCAAGGAATTGAAGAAAACATGTCTAGGGATATGCTGACATCCCTAGCTACTCGTCACATTGCTTCAGTAAGTTTCTCTTATCATGAATTTTTCTTTCTTTCAGTCAATATATGTATCTCGGCACTGACTTATCATTATTTTCTTCTTTTATTAACTCTTGCCTTCTCTTCTTTACTAGTTTGTGGCTAGAATGAAATTATTATCTGCCAATGATACAAAGTTGATGCAGCAATGCTATGAATATTATAAGGCTGGTCACACAGAATTGAGTGTATCAGAAGTTGCTGACATCCTCGGTCATGATGCTTCAGAGCAGGCAGTAGAAGCTTATCAATACCTGAAGGACTTACTTGATCGAGCTGTGGCCAATAACGTGGCTTACTATGACATGATTGAGGAGCTTCAATATACTTTAGAAGATCTTCAGACTCAGTACAAGGAATCAACTGCCCTTTTGCACGAGGGGTATGAAAAGAGGTATCAACAGCTTTCTGCCGAGACAGGCCACAAAAAGATCCTTGTTGGGTATGATGTCAGGGAGAAAACACTAAGGGGTGAAGTTGAAGCTTGTAGACAGATTGCCGAGCTGCTAGAGCAAGAAAATAACAATTTGCAGAAAGAGCTGGCACAGTATAAGTGTGCAGCATCTTCTTCAACAGCTGTAATCCCAGTGACTGACGAGGGATTTTCCTTTCTAGAGGTTGAGAATGCCAAATTAAGGCAAGAGTTGGATACCTTGAGAAGATCTGATACTTCTACTGCTACTCGGGGGCGAGGAAGAGGTTCTCATGGACAAGGAACAGCTGCTAAGAATGTTGTCGAGGAACCAAGTTCCCGACCTGCTCGGGGAGGATCAAGAGCTCTTGGTCGTAATGTTGAAGAAGCTCATACTCGATCAACGTTGGAAACTCAAGCGTTTCAATTGAATGCAAAAGATCGGGCTTTATCTGAAATGTCTAAGAAAATCCAAACTCTGGAGGATCAACTTGCTTCGACAAAGTCTGCTCTGAAGACTAAGGATGTTTTTGCCAGGAACCTTCATGAGCAGTTAGAGGGAGTAACTTTGCAATTCCACAAACAACCTCGTGAGTTCTGGATGGCAGGCTACAATGAGGACCTTTATCACTTGGATGCTCGCCTTGAAAATGCCAATAATGAAGGTTATAAACAGGGATGGTTGAACGTCCTGTGTGTATTAAAACTAGAGCAGGGCCATTATTTATGGGATTATCATGCTCCTGGGCTACTAGACTTGCTGGTGCCACCTTATAAATTGGACATGTAATGAATCCCAGCTCGTGCCATTCCTCGGAGCTTAATTGCAAAATACCTCGGTGACTACAATCTTCATTCTCAGATCGAGGTATCTCGTCCCGAGCATCTACTGGATACACCTTCTGTGATGAAAGTTAGGATTCTGAAGGACTTGAACTTCATTAACTCTCCTCAGACTTTAAATGATCCGCCTGCTGGCGAGGAACCTATTTCAAAAGCAGAGGGAAAGAAACCAATAGAGTAGGGATCCCAATGTAATAGTTAGTACACATATGTAACTTGTAATTCGTTTTGAATTTTAATGAAAGGCTTTCATTTTCTGTTTGCAAATTTGTATTGCTATTGTCTTGTGCTTGTCAAACACTTTATATTTGTTCTTCCATAACAATATTGTGTGGTTCATCGACCAACTTAGTAAAAAATTATAAATATTAGTAATGTTGCTCGATCACTTAATAATAAAGTAATGAGTATAAAAATGTTTAAAATTTTTCCAACCAACCAAGGTTGTTAAATTGTGCTCGTCGACCAATTATAGTTAGTGAGAGTTTTTATCCCCGACCAGCTATACTTGGTAAATTTTTTCATAAAATGTGCCCCACCAACCAAGGTTGATGATTTTTCCTCGTCGACCAACTACAGTTAGTGGGTTTTTATCCCCGACCAACTATACTTGGTTCAGTTTGGAATATTTGTTCTTCGAGGAACTTTTATGTAATAAACTTACTTCCCGACCAACATAAGTTGGCTTTTGAGATAATATCTTACTTCTCGACCAACATAAGTTGGCATTTGAGAGCATATTTTGTTTCCTAACCAACCGAGATTGGCCTTTCGTCGATCATCTTCTGTTGTCGCTCTTTTACCAACCGGAGTTGGCCTGAGTTCGAACTATCATGTCCACTAGCTCTTTTACCAACCTGAGTAGGTCACGTTAGTGTACGCCTCCTAACCAAAGGATTATAGTTTGTTCTAGCCCTTTTACCAACCGGAGTTGGTCGTGGGTTTGAACTATCATGTCCACTAGCACTTTTACCAACCTGAGTTGGTCACGCTAGTGTACGCCTCCTAACCAAAGGAGTATAGTTTGTTCTCGCCCTTTTACCAACCGGAGTTGGTCGTGGGTTTGAACTATCATGTCCACTAGTTCTTTTACCAACCTGAGTTAGTCACGCTAGTGTACGCCTCCTAACCAAAGGAGTATAGTTTGTTCTCTCCCTTTTACCAACCGGAGTTGGTCATGGGTTTGAACTATCATGTCCACTAGTTCTTTTACCAACCTGAGTTAGTCACTCTAGTGTACGCCTCCTAACCAAAGGAGTATAATTTGTTCTCGCCCTTTTACCAACCGGAGTTGGTTGTGGGTTTGAACTATCATGTCCACCAGTTCTTTTACCAACCTGAGTTAGTCACGCTAGTGTACGCCTCCTAACCAAAGGAGTATAATTTGTTCTCGCCCTTTTACCAACCGGAGTTGGTCGTGGGTTTGAACTATCGTCTTCTTTTTACTGCCGAGCAGCGTTGCGTACCGAGCAGCGTAGTGTTAAACACACTAGTATTCCCCAAAAAACTTTCAATAAAAGGAGAGAAGATTGTGAAATATCATCGTTTTATTCATATTGATGGAACTTCTTTACATTTTACATCACTGATAATACTTGCGTAGGTGTTCAGCATTCCCTGCATTCTTAAATTCCTCTCCTTCTAGAGTTGCTATTCGGTAAGTTCCTGGTTGGACAACTGCAGTAACTCGGTAAGCTCCATGCCAGTTTGCTTCCAACTTATTGTGCTTCTGAATGACCTTCTTTAGCACGTAATCTCCTTCTTTTAAGTCGCATTTTTTCACCCTCTTGTTGTAGAACAGGGCTGTTCGCTGTTGATAAGCAGCATTCCTAATGGCTGCCTCTTCTCTAACTTCCTCGAGCATGTCCAAATCTAATCTCCTCATCAAGTCGCTGACTGGGGAATTGAAATTCAGCACTCTGTGTGTTGGAAGACCCAACTCGGCAGGTATTACAGCCTCACTTCAAAATGCCAGCATATATGGTGATTCTCCAGTTGCTGCTCGGGGAGTTGTTCGGTAAGCCCACAATACTGACTGTAGCTCATTAATCCAATTAGCTTTAGCCTCACTTAGACTCTTCTTCAAACCATTTAGTATTGTTTTGTTCGTCACTTCAGTCTGCCCATTGCTTTGAGGATGGCCTGGTGCTGAATGAACCTTCAAAATGTTTGACTGATGACAATAGGCGGCAAACTCCTCGTTATCAAATTGTGTTCCATGGTCTGTGATGAAGGCATGAGGGAGACCATATCGGCAGATGATGTTCTTCCAAACGAATTGGTACACCTTCTCGTATGTCATATCAATCATAGGCTCAGCTTCTACCCACTTAGTAAAATAATCCACTGCGATGATGAGGTACCTGAATCTTCCTCGGGTCGTTGGCAGTGGTCCAACCAAATCCATTCCCCATATGTCAAAAGGCCAAGGGGAAGTTATGGGTGTCAACAATGCTTATGGAGTTCGTCGGATGGAGGAAAAACGTTGGCATTTATCACATCTCTTAGCATAGGCTATACAATCAGCCCTCATCATTGGCCAGTAGTATCCTTGTGTCATCACCCTTTGCAAAAGTGTCCGACCTACTACATGGGCTCCACAGGACCCTTCATGGATTTCTTCAATCAATTCCTTCACCTCGGAGGGATGCACACATCTTTGCAAACCTGCCATAATTCTTCGTCTATACAAAACACCACTAGTTAGTACATACCGAGCAGCTTTAAACTTCAATTTCTTGGCAGCGATCTTATCCTCCGACAATTCTCCCTCCTCAATATATGCCCTGATGGGATCCATCCAAGATGGTTCTAAATCAAGGGTAATAACATTCATCGTCAGGTCTTCATCTATGCTTCGAGCTTCTAATACTTCAATTGGTATCATTCTTCGCAGCTCGGTACGAGTAGCTGATGCTAGTCGGGCCAATGCGTCTGCTTGCGTATTCTCCATTCTTGGTATTCTGATCAACTGAATGGAATCAAATTATACCAACAACTCCATCGCCTTTGCATGATACTTGACCATTAATTCTCCTTTAACTGCATATGTTCCCATCATCTGATTCACAATTAATTGGGAATCACTGAATACCATCACTTGTTGCGCTTCCATAATCTTTGCTAAATTAAGACCTGTTATCAAGGCTTCATACTCAGCCTCATTATTGGATGCTTTGAATTGGAATCGCAAGGCATATTCCATGGCAATCTTGTCTGGGGTTTTCAAATCAATCCCTGCCCCACAACCTGTTGTGCAAGATGACCCATCTACATATAATCTCTATGTAGGTAACTCGTCTTCAAATTTCTTATCTGACAGAGTTCCTCGGTGAAATATCTGTTGTTTCCTTTCATCCTCCCCTGGTATATTTCGCTCTTCGTTGACCATCTTTTCTCTCCCTTTTACCAATCGGAGTTGGTCTGGGTTTGAGTTTGATGATCTTTCTACATCCACAAGCCCTTTTACCAACTGGAGTTGATCTGGACTTATGTCTGTTGATCCTGTAACATCCACAGGTTGGTCAGCGAGCAACTTTTGTTCCTCGGGGGTATCAGGATATGTAAATTCTGCTATAAAATCTGCTACAGCCTGCCCTTTTAATGATGATCTGGGTTCATACACAATATCATATTCACCGAGCTCTATTGCCCAATACATCAGTCTCCCTGATTTTTCTAGCTTATGAAGGGCTTGTCTCAATGGCATGTCGGTATACACGACGATGGTATGGGCCTGGAAATAAGGCCTCATTCTTCTACTTGCTTCAATTAATGCCAATGCCAATTTTTCTAGCTTTGGGTACCTGATCTCTGCACCTCGAAAAGCCTTACTTGTGTAATAAATTGGCTTCTGGACCCCAGTCTCCAATCTGATCAATGCCGAGTTGACTACATTCTTTGATACTACCAGGTATAAGTATAACTTTTCTCCCATTACTGGCCTGGATAACAATGGAGGTGCTCCCAAATATTTCTTCAAGTCTTGAAAGGCTTTTTCACATTCATCATTCCACTCGAATGTTTTTCGAAGTGTTTTGAAGAATGGGAGGCATCTATCAGTTGCTCGGGATACAAATCTGTTGAGCGCTGCAACTCGTCCTATAAGACTCTGCACCTCTTTCTTCGTCGTTGGAGATCGCAACCCTAAAAGAGCTTTGATCTTTGCTGGATTTGCCTCAATGCCTCGTTGGTTGACGATGTACCCGAGGAACATTCCTTCTCATACTCCAAAGGTGCACTTCGCCGGGTTGAGCTTCATTTGGTATTTATCCAGTTGATCGAAGGTCTGACCTAAGTCAACTAGATGATCAGCAGCTTTCTTTCTCTTTGTCAGCATATCATCGACATAAACCTCCATATTGCAACTGATTTGTTCGGCAAAAACCTTGTTCATCAGCCGCTGGTATGTCGCTCCTGCATTTTTCAAACCAAAAGGCATAACATTATAACAATAAGTTCCCCTAGGGGTAATAAAAGAAGTGCTTTCCCTATCTTCAAGTTTCATTTTAATCTGGTTGTAACCAGAGTAAGCATCCATGAAGCTGAACAGCTCGTGTCCCGAGGTAGCATCTACTAGTTGGTCAATTCTGGGCAATGGATAGTGATCCTCTGGGCAGGCCTTGTTGAGATCAGTGAAATCAACACACATTCTCCATTTATTATTTTTCTTCTTTACCATCACCACATTTGCTAACCAGTCTGGATATTTCACATCTTCAATGAATTGGGCTTTCTGGAGCTTCTCGACCTCCTCTTGTATGGCTTGATTCTTCTCGGGAATAAACACTCTTCTTCTCTGCTTTACAGGATTGATCTCCTTATTCGCATTGAGTTCATGGCATAAGAAGTTTGGATCTATTCCTGGCATGTCTTCATGACTCCATGCAAAAGTTTTCTTTCTGTTTCTTAAAAAAGTTATCAACTCCTATTTTACTGAAACATCCAACGATGAACCTATCTGGGTTACTCGTTCAGGGTGCTCGTCGTCCAGAATAACATTTTCTGTAGATTCCACCACCTGTCCTTTTACCAGTTGGGGTTCATCTCTGGGATCCAGTGTTTCAATTTCTATACCTTCCTCCACCTGGTAGGTAGTAGTCTTTTTCCTTGAGTCTTCAAGCTCCTCTTGCTCGGCAGACGAATAATAGCATTCCCGAGCTACTTTCTGATCACCTTTCACAACTCCTACTCCAAAATTTGTAGGGAATTTTAAACATTGATGTACTATAGATGGAACTGCTTCGAACTTCTTCAAACCAACTCTTCCTATGATGATGTTGTAAGCTGATTGCACATTCTTATCCATCACAAAGAAGCGTATTTTTTCTGTTCAAAAAGCAGGCCAAGTTCCAATGAATATATCCAACTTTATCGTCCCAAGTGGAAAGACTTTCTCGCCAGCAAAACCCAATAGAGGTCTGTGATAAGTTTCTAATTGAGATAATTTCAAATTTAAACTGTCAAAGCATGAATAGTACATGATGTCTGCCGAACTGCCATTATCTACCAGCACCCTTGAAATCACTATTTCTTTCATCCTCATTTTGATCACCAAAGGGTCGTCGTGAGGGTAAAGAACACCTGCCAGGTCGTTTTTTGAAAAGCCAATGACCAGCTTCTCTTTGTTTATCTTCCTCGGGCGATCCTCCTCAGCCAAATTTATCCGTTGAATGTATGAGCAAGCCTGAGCCTCACCGAGGTAAGCTTTTCTTTCTGCAGTAAGGTCTCCTCCTCCTACATCTCCTCCTGTAATGACATTACAATCAAATGACAGAAAGCGTATTGAAAATAGCTCTCGTTTTGGCTGCCTTGGTTTCATGGGAAGATCGGGGTCATCCTTTGTATCATCTTCATGATCCCTTTTCTTTTTCTCCTCTACTCGATGAGGAGATCTAGACCTTTCTCCAGTTCGGTCATTATTTCTTCTTTCACCTCCCCGATCAACATACTTTGCTAGTTTCCCTCTTCGGATGAGTGTTTCAATCTCGTTCTGAAGATCTATGCAATTTTTTGTCATATGGCCGTGATCCTTATGGAACTCGTAATATTTATCCCTGTTCCTCAGGTCAGGGTCTGACCTCAGTTTCTTTGGCCACTCTTTTTACTGGTTTTCCCCTAAAACAGAAATTGCCGATGAACAATTCGGCCAACTGAAAGAAAGTTGAAATCTTACCCCGAGGAAGATTGTTGTACCATATCTGGGCAGATCCAGTAAGAGTTCCTGAGAATGCTCTGCATCTCATCTCGTCGGGGACAGCATAGATGTCGGTGGTAGCTTGATATTGCTCTATATGAAGAACAGGATCTGTCTTTCCATCATATTTGGGGGTCACCATAGGTGCTTTAAACTTTGACGGGGTGGGAAAACCCATAATGGCCTGGACAAAAGGTGTCCCTTGAACAAAAGTTCGTTGTAAGGGATTCTTCGCCTTAGCCATTTCTCCCAATCTATCCTCCAAGCGCTGAATGGAACCCTTCCACGCATCGTTTCCTTCCTCGGGCTTATTAGTTAGAGCAATTAATTGTTCTGATGTGGCCTCTTGAGATCTATCTTGACGAGCAACTGGTCGTGATTGTACTGATCCTTCTCTTAGATCTGATGGTCGTCGAAAACTCCTCGACATGGTTTTAGGTGGACTCCTATTCCTCCTAGGGCCTAATCGACTGAAAGGAGACACCCTACTCAGTCTTTCCAAGGCACTGGGTCTTTCTGGAGAGAGAGTGATACGTTGATCAGTATCTGTAGCCCTTATTGACGAAGTTCGCCCAGGTTGATAAGAGAAATCATCGGATTCCTCATTACGATATGACTCAGTACGCCTGGATCGTGAAGAAAGTAAATAGGTTTGCCTCTGACCACTTCGTTGTCCCGAACGTGCAGGTGCTCCACCATGAAGGGTCTGTATGAGTTGCCGCATTATTTCTTGTATGGCGATTTGTCCTTAAGCAAGATTCGTCATAATCCCAGCCAGATCTGGAGGTGCAGAGGGATTTGGAGGATTTCCAGCATTTCCAGTGTTTCGATTGCTGGATTCCGGATTATCTGCCATTGATGATGAATGATTTTTGGTGAAAAACGATAATAACAATCATTCCCACAGACGGCGCCAATCTGTTGATGTAAAAAATTAGATCACTCTAATAATTTAATCACAGATAAATAAATGAGACAGAATATTTTAAAGTGGTTCAGCCTTGTATGAATGGCCTACTTCCACTGTTATGTTATTGCTGAGTGTTTTTGGAGTTCTCGATATGTAGTTCTATCAAGAAAATCCGGTCCCTTTGAATGAGGGTGATACAAGGTATTTATAGCCCTTAGGTTGTACATGAAAGGGTGTTACATTAAATGATACACATATGAAAGGGTAATTCATTTAATGCTCTTCAAACGTGTGCATCAAGATGATAAGCATTTAATGAATAGTTGAACTGTTGATTATCTGGCAATTAATGCTGCGATCGAGATGCATCTCGAACCGCCTTAGTTGCTCGTCGTTCAATAGTTCCTCAGAGCGTTGGAGTTCCTCGGAGAGCTGGAGTTCCTCGGAGTATACTTGTTGCTCGGAGTGAGTCTGACTTGGTCGGGGGAATGAACTTCCTCGTTGCTATTGTGCCACGTAGATTGACACGTGTCTTCTTATTATTCGTCCACATCATCATACTAATTTTGGTATCAACAATGGGAGAGTTGGAATCTCATGTTGTGTGATCTCAGGATCAATGTCGGCGTGTCTATGTAGGACCACATGAATACATCCATAAATTCCTTCAATAATTCTTCGAGTGGCGTGCGCTCATGCTCGTCAAGGGTAGACCTTATCCTAATCTCCCATAGTTGGCTACTACTATCAAGATTAATAATAACAGTTTCATCTTCATTAACTTGAAAGAGGTTATGTTATTTGTTATTAAACTTATTTAGACCAGTTAATAATTGTTCATTTGTAAAATCATCATCGTCAAGAGTTTGATTAGAATCACGACAATTAATGTAGGGCATAACAAGATACTCAAAATCTTTATATATTTCATTATTAGAAAAACAGTGTTGAGAACCTCATCGAATGAGGTCTTGATTACATCAAAATAGGGAGGAATAACAAAAGAAGAGGAAATGGGATAAACATCCAGTTTGGGTTGTATTTCAGCAGGTGAAACTGGTACTGACACGACTCAGAATGTGTATCTAAAGTGTGTGCTCTCTAGGCTCAAGTGCAAGCCTATCGTTCAAGTAATAATCCGACAAGTCGGGTATCGATCCTCAGGGAAAAAGGACAACGGAATTGTGACGACGGGATAAGATTGAGGAATCCTAGCGATGACTCTAAAAAGAAAAGAAAAAATTTGATTTGGTCTTTTGGGATTGATTACACTAAATGCAATTATGAAACTATGATAAAATATGCACTAATTAAATTATCTAAATGAAGAATGAAGAATTAAATTGAAATTGCTAAACTTAAATGATGAGAAAATAGGATGGGAATACAATCCCCCAACCCTAGTGTAATGCAGTGACAACGTTGATCATAAATTTATCCGATTAATTCAAACCCGGAATTTAGTACTCCCAAGCATTATGTATACGAGGTTCAAGCCCGCGTCATACCTAATCTGAGGATGAGTAAATCGGTATCGCGGTAATTACACTCAAATTGTACTCTAAATCATCACGAGTACCCATAGGCAAACGAGATATAAAGATCTACAATTATTATGAAATTACGCGATACGATCAAAATTAATCATTAAATTCAGCGGATCGACGTTATACACATGCACTAACACATCAGGTTGGGTTCATGCATCCCAACCTTGAAAAACCTAGCCGGACATGTTACTGTGACTAATGCATGAAATAATAACGTTGCATGTGTATGAATTCATGATAAAACTAAATCTAAACATGTAAATACGTATTATGAATGCGAAAACAAGTTGAATCTAATGGGAAAACAAAGCATGAAAGAACAATAATAAGAAACAAGAATCTTGAATTAAAACTTGCAAAAACAAACCCGAAACAATGAATTCTTGAAGTAATTTATGCCCTTGATGTTCCTAGATGTTCCTCCCCTTTCTTTCTATCAAAAACTCTCTCTAAATAACCCTAAAAGCTGCTCCTAAGTTAATGCCTCCGTTTTTTACAAGTTTGGAGTCTTTTAAACCTAATAGGAGACTTGGAGACCAATCCAAATGAAAGACAAAATTCGCGTGTCAGGTACAGCGAACCGGTTCGGGGGTACAGCGAACCGGTTCGCCCCCCCGAACCGGTTCGGGGTGGGGTTCGCATGTACCAGCCTGGACTTGCTCTCAACACTTAGATTTTTTTCTGGTTTTTCTCTCCTTTTCTTGGATTTTTCTTCAACTTCAACTGAGCATAACTTTTCAACCGTAGCTCGGATTTGGGTACCGTTTCTTCCAATGTGCTCGTTGTTCCGAGCTCTTCAACTTCCCAGTTGACTTCTTCTTCCGGATCGGGCTGCAAAATTACCGACATGCCCTTGAACATGCCTTCTTAGCTTTTCTTGCACAGTCTTGTTTCCTCCTTTGCACTGCTTGCATAATTAACCTGTAAAACTAATAGGAGAAGCACGAAACACGCAATACTCGCCAAGAAGGTTAGAAGCATAAAAGTGAATCAAATCCATATATGTTACATCATTCGGGTTCACAAAAGTACTGAAATTAGGGGGATAAATATACAATATTTATACCCAATCAAACCCCCCTAACTTAGAACTTTGCGCGTCCCGAGCAATGTAAAAGAATGAAATTAAGAGTTAAGGACACTTCAAGGACTTTATTGGGATAGAATACCACTTTCGCGGGCAAGCGATTGCATTTAGCGCATGCAACAAGCCTTTAAACCCCTAGGTTACCCTAGTAGGACGAGTTGTGTCTCGTGAGGGTTTGCAGTGAATATACCCACAAAATTCGACTCAAAGAAAATTCAAAATATGCAAAAATTGTGCAATTCAAACTTTTCCAGAAAATAGTCATCATCAAGTCATATTTACGAGTCTCAAACCGTAGTGTGTGTGTGCGTAGCCAGAAATATAACCGCCAATTTCCATCGATTGATTATTACGTTACTTATCCGAAAATTCGTTTTGATTTCAATTTCTCACGGAATGCACTCACAAACGAATCTCTCGGATTATGGCTATTCTCTCGGCATGCGTGATATAAGGAGTAAATGTAGTGGAAGCAAATACACGCATGCAATTAGAAAGACGGAAATTTTATGGTGAAAGGATCTCTTCAACGGATTACGGTTTTAAAAACGGGAACATCGCCTCTATTTCGTGCATTTAACCTCTTATATTATCTTTTGGTGTATTAACTCTCCACGCGGTACTCAATTTTCGCAATTTGGACTCGGTTAGGACTTTTTCGGGTTAAAGGTTGTATTGGGTAAAATGAAAATGGTAGGAAAGGTTGGAATTGGAAAAGTCATTTGTGATGTCCGTTTGTGCATTTTCCGGGCTATTGCTCATTTTTTTCTTCTTTTTCTATTTTTTTTTCTTTTCTATTTTTCTTTGTTGCTATTTTTGTTGAGCATTCTTCTATTTTTTTTTTCTTGCCCCCTTTTTGTTGCACTTTTCGGACTTTATTTGATAAATGTTCGATTTTCACAATTCCGGGCTATTTTGGGTTTTTCGGATTGTCAAACGAGAGGGAAAAATATTCGGCTCAATTTGGGTTACAAAAGGGATAATTTTTCGCTACTTTTTCTGGCCAATATTTTTGGGTGACAAACGAGGGCCTACTTCATTGTCCAAAATACCAATTGCGTTACCATATGCGTTTCGAGATGAATTTAAGTTTAGAGACTAATTTGGCACGATTTTCAAGGCAATATTGCACACATTTTTCAAAACCGATCAAATGAAAAAAATTTGAGATCCTTGACAACTTATTAAGCGCTAAAAAGAACTTTGAGTTAACAATTAACTCGAATTGATTTAAAATCTCGCAAAACGTGATAGGCTCGAATCTCACCGGGTTTTGTTAATCTCCACATTTATTCGTTAAGTCGTCAATTTTCGCTCAATTTCCATCTTTAGTCAATTTCGGCTCGTGTATGTTGGATGTTTACAATTTGAGACTCCAATTCGACTTTTAATGATATTTTTGAAAAAATTTGAATTCCAATTTTTATTTATTTTGAAGAAAAATATTTTTGGATTTTTCAAATTTTTATGATTTTTTTGGAAATTTTCGGCATTTTTGAAAATTTGTGAAGTTTTAGAAATACGCACTTGTGACCCCCCCTAACTTAGACTTTTGCATTGTCCTCAAGCAAAAAGGACGAAAATCTAACTCAAGGCGAATAATATGTGCGGAAAAATAAAACAAACAAATGTGAAAAAAGCAACAAGACACTATATGACACTCATGCATGACTCAAAAATACGACAACAATCACCCCATACGCGTCGGGGGTGCGACGACCTCTCATCTCTCCATAAACTCACCCGACCCCACTTATGGGGGTTGATGCTCTCCTTGTCACTCCCGTCCTAGGATCATATTCCCATAATCGAAACAAGTTGGGACCTCGCCCATAGATAAAGGATAGACCGGGAGACTCGTCGTGACTAATTGGAAAGGGATCCTCGTGATGCTGACTCAAAGCATGGTCGACGTGCACTGACTCGGAGGGGACACCTAGGTTTCTTTCAATTTTTAAGACGCATGGGTCGGGCTCTAAGTCGGATGAACCACAACTTTTCTCCTCACTCGCCTTCGGGACCTCTAGTGGTATGGGTGGATGGTCACAAAGAAGAAATTCATTGATTTTATCTTCCCATTCACTTTCTTCTAGGTGTCTAAATGAATCCATTAGAGTTTGGACTTGGTCGTTAAGGCTCTCATCTAGGCTCTCATCCACCGGACCGAATTCTTTTTCAAATTCTTCCATGCTCATGTCCCCTAGATCTCTCTCTCTCGCGGTGCCAACGTCCTCTCTAACTTGCTCTCTTTCTAACTCCACCATTTTTCTCTCTTCTAACCCCTCTCTCTCTCGCTCTATTGCGGTCACTACACACCTCTCTTCCACTATTCTCTCCGCGTCACAACTACCACTATTCCCTGATGAAATAGGGCACACCCCCAATGGCTCTCTCTTGTGGGACCTCTCACTCTCATGGGTCGACACTAAGCAGGACCCTAGGGCCTTTCCACAATCATTTTCCTCAAAGTACTCCCCTACGATCTCGTCTATAAAGCTCACCGCGTGAAGGTCATCTTCTTCTTCCGTATGTTGGGTGACATGGAAGATGTTGGTCTCTAAAGTCATATTCCCAAAGGTGAGTTGCATTCGCCCATTCCGAGTATTAATGATGGCGTTAGCCGTAGCTAAGAAAGGGCGCCCAAGGATGATGGGAACATGGTTACTCCAGTTAAATGAGGGCTCCGTGTCCCAAATGACAAAGTCTACCGGGAAGTAGAAAGTGTCAACTTGGACGATCACGTCCTCGACTATGCCTCTTGGGATCTTCACGGTTCGATCCGCTAATTGGAGAGTGACCTTAGTGGGCTTGAGGTCGCCCAAGTCAAGTTGCCTATAGATGGAGTAAGGGAGGATATTGACACTTGCTCCCAAGTCAAGTAAGGCTTTTTCGATTTTGTTTTCTCCAATGATGCAGGAAATGGTGGGTGCACCGGGATCTTTGAATTTAGGTGGGAGATCATTGAGTAGAATGGAGCTCACATTCTGTGCTAGAAAGACATTTTTCTTTACCTTCATCTTTCTCTTTACCGTCAACAAATCTTTGATAACTTTGCCATAGGCTGGAATTTGCTTGATGGCATCAAGGAAGGGCAAATTAAGCTTTACTTGCTTTAGCACGTCTAGCACTTCATCACGTGGGCATCCTTTCTGTGAAGGAATCAACCTTTGAGGAAATGGTGCCGCGGTGGGTGGTTTCACTACTACCTCGGCCTCACTAGTGTCTTCTTTATCACTCTCATTCAAGGGAACATCTTCGGCCTCTTTCATGCCGGGCGAAATCTCCTTGCTTTTAGGTACGACTTGTGGAAGGGGTGACAAGTCAACTACTCTCCCACTACGTAGAGTGGTAATTGCACTACATTGCTCAGTATGGTCATGTGGTGTCGAGCTGACACTAGTTTGACCTTGGAGAGGTCTTTGGCCTTGGGCAGGAAACTTGCCCTTCTCTTGAACACTTAACGAGGATTGTATTTTAGACAGATTCGCATTTATGTCGCCGATCAGACGATCATATTTGGCATTGGTTGCGGTCTGGTTTGCAATGAATTGATTCACGGTATCCTCGAACGTTCTCCGCTGTGGCGGGATATAATTTCCATGAGGTGGAGGTGCTTGCATATGTCCCTACATGTGCGGAGCTTGTTGAAAATGGTGTGGTGGAGGAGGGGCAACATGAGAAGGAGGGTTCATTACGGCGTGTTGTTGCCCGTAGCTAAAACCGGGATGGTTTTTCCACGAAGGGTTGTATGAATTCCCATGCGGGGCATCGAAATTACCCTTATAGCCTCCTATACCACTAACTTGCTCTTGCAACATTACTTTGTAGGCGGGTATCGTCGGACATTCCTCAGTTGAATGTCCCGCCTCACAAATCGCACACACCTTTTCGACGGGATTCTTGATGGATCCAACTACCTCACATAAGTCTCGCAGTCCTCTCTCAATGATGTCCAATCGACAGTCCGACATAGAATTCTTATCTACGTGGAATAGACCGGATGTCGACGGAGCGGTGGTAGATTGTCGATTTCGGTTTTGAGTGTTCGGATCAGAGGTATCCCAGGATTGGGTAGTCTCGGCAACATACCTCATGTGAAGATCAGCGTCATGGGCATCTAGATCGACAAATGGACCACTTCCCATGGTTTCAACAAGCTGTTTAGAATTAAGATTTAACCCATTATAGATAAAGGAGATGATTTGCGATGGATCAAATCCATGATGGGGGCATGAAGCCACTAACTCGTTGAAACGTTCATAACATCGATGGAAAGGCTCATTTTCTTGTTGCCTGAATGCTTGAATTTGAGCCTTTATAGAGATTGTTCGATGTGTTGGGAAGAATTTCTTGAGAAATTTAGACTGTAGCTCATTCCAGGATGAAATCGAGCTTGGAGGTAAAGACCATAGCCAAGCTTTGGCTTTATCTTTAAGCGAGAATGGGAAGAGTTTGAGGCGGATTACCTCTTGTGTGCAGGTTTGATCGTTGAGAGTATCACACACGTCCTCAAATTCCCTTATGTGGAGGTATGGCTTTTCAGAATCCATACCATGATAATGTGGTAGTGTCTGGATCATCCCATTTTTGAAACGAAATTGCCCAGCATTATACGGGAGTATAATGCATCCCGGAGTGACAGTGCGCTCGGGATATAAGAATTCTCTCAACGGTCGGTATGGGGGCTCGTCCTCACCGGTAGGTGCATTACTGTGCTGCGACATCTCTCTTTCACTCGACGATTCGGCGTTCTCACTGGGTGTGCACGAAGTGTGTCCTACGAAGGAGAAAGGAGTGTTGCTAGAGAAGGAGTGTGACGGTGTGGGAGGTGGGATCCAGAACTGTGGGGCTTGTGGAGTGTGGGGACTGTCAGGATTATACTCAACAAGTGGATTTTCGTGAATGCTGGTTGGAGTATTATGGGGTGTGGGAGTGGTTTCAGAATTTTGCATTAAGCTCAGGAGAGATGATGATTGTGAATCTTTTTGAAGTTTTATTTTTTTATTTTTTTATTTTTTTGGATTTTTTAGAATTTTTGGTCAAAGTTTTGGATTAACTCGATCTAATCCTAAGTCTACCTAATTCCCCGGCAACGGCGCCAAAAACTTGACACGACTCAGAATGTGTATCTAAAGTGTGTGCTCTCTAGGCTCAAGTGCAAGCCTATCGTTCAAGTAATAATCCGACAAGTCGGGTATCGATCCTCAGGGAAAAAGGACAACGGAATTGTGACGACGGGATAAGATTGAGGAATCCTAGCGATGACTCTAAAAAGAAAAGAAAAAATTTGATTTGGTCTTTTGGGATTGATTACACTAAATGCAATTATGAAACTATGATAAAATATGCACTAATTAAATTATCTAAATGAAGAATGAAGAATTAAATTGAAATTGCTAAACTTAAATGATGAGAAAATAGGATGGGAATACAATCCCCCAACCCTAGTGTAATGCAGTGACAACGTTGATCATAAATTTATCCGATTAATTCAAACCCGGAATTTAGTACTCCCAAGCATTATGTATACGAGGTTCAAGCCCGCGTCATACCTAATCTGAGGATGAGTAAATCGGTATCGCGGTAATTACACTCAAATTGTACTCTAAATCATCACGAGTACCCATAGGCAAACGAGATATAAAGATCTACAATTATTATGAAATTACGCGATACGATCAAAATTAATCATTAAATTCAGCGGATCGACGTTATACACATGCACTAACACATCAGGTTGGGTTCATGCATCCCAACCTTGAAAAACCTAGCCGGACATGTTACTGTGACTAATGCATGAAATAATAACGTTGCATGTGTATGAATTCATGATAAAACTAAATCTAAACATGTAAATACGTATTATGAATGCGAAAACAAGTTGAATCTAATGGGAAAACAAAGCATGAAAGAACAATAATAAGAAACAAGAATCTTGAATTAAAACTTGCAAAAACAAACCCGAAACAATGAATTCTTGAAGTAATTTATGCCCTTGATGTTCCTAGATGTTCCTCCCCTTTATTTCTATCAAAAACTCTCTCTAAATAACCCTAAAAGCTGCTCCTAAGTTAATGCCTCCGTTTTTTACAAGTTTGGAGTCTTTTAAACCTAATAGGAGACTTGGAGACCAATCCAAATGAAAGACAAAATTCGTGTGTCAGGTACAGCGAACCGGTTCGGGGGTACAGCGAACCGGTTCGCCCCCCGAACCGGTTCGGGGTGGGGTTCGCATGTACCAGCCTGGACTTGCTCTCAACACTTAGATTTTTTTCTGGTTTTTCTCTCCTTTTCTTGGATTTTTCTTCAACTTCAACTGAGCATAACTTTTCAACCGTAGCTCGGATTTGGGTTCCGTTTCTTCCAATGTGCTCGTTGTTCCGAGCTCTTCAACTTCCTAGTTGACTTCTTCTTCCGGATCGGGCTGCAAAATTACCGACATGCCCTTGAACATGCCTTCTTAGCTTTTCTTGCACAGTCTTGTTTCCTCCTTTGCACTGCTTGCATAATTAACCTGTAAAACTAATAGGAGAAGCACGAAACACGCAATACTCGCCAAGAAGGTTAGAAGCATAAAAGTGAATCAAATCCATATATGTTACATCATTCGGGTTCACAAAAGTACTGAAATTAGGGGGATAAATATACAATATTTATACCCAATCAGGTACTGCATGCCAGTTCAGGAGAGGTGCGTTAGTAACTTTGATTAGGTAGGATGGATTTAATGATATAGCACTTGAGTGGACCATACAAAGTGTTATCCCTAGTGTCTAAAAGTTAAATGAATTCCCGAAGTCACTCCTTCAGAATCTTTGATATCAGCTACAGTCCTCTCAATAAGTGTCTGCACATGATGTTGGGAACATTCGACCCATGAGTAGCTGTCTTGGAAAAAGATCTAAATTCTTGGTTTCATATTCTTGTCCACATGATCATAGTACTGTTCGAGAAAGCCGCAAATCTTCACCTTCTCTGATGAATCTTCCATTCAAGGAATCTCTCGAGATAGTCTTGGCATTTTCTATCCTACTCTTCAACCGATGTTGGTGGAGCATTCTGAGTTCTTATGCTGATGGTTGATAGCCCAAACCACAAGGATGAAAAGATTTATTCAATACAATGGGTTCAAGTATTCCCTGTTGTTGTCATCCCAGACCCAGTCTTTGAAATCGTCAACACAAGGATGAAGTGCATATTTTTGAACATCTGGATCACATTGACGTTTCCATGAGGATTATACACCGGACAAACCCTATCTTTGAAACCGTCCCCTATTGGGAGTAGAAGTAGTTCGATTCAAAATCCTAAAAAAATCATATCATTGGCCCTATGCTGAATATCTAGTATCGGATTTCTAGTCTTGAATTCTCTATGTTGTTGTCGTTACCCAAGATGGTGATAACTTACCCATTAGCAAAGAACTTCAGTTTCTGATTAAGGGAAGAATACACACCATTGATACTATAGATCCATGGTCGTACAAGAAACAGATTTAAACAAGCTAGGATGTCGATGACTTGGAATTAAATAATGGGATTTATAGGGTTGACCCCTATTGTAAGCTTTATGGATCCCATCACTTCTCAACAAGTATTATCATAAGCGCGCACCGCGGCAGAGGTAGGAGTAAAGTCACTCATTTTCAGTCCCAAACAATTGATTGTTCTCAATGGGCAAACATTAAGAGTAGATCCATTATTGACAAGTGAAAGTGGGATGATCTTTTCCTAAGACTTCAACAGAGATATTGAGAGAATGATTGTGATTCAGACCAATCTTAGGGATTTCTTCTTCGGATAAGAAGTTCTTGTAGAGGTTAGGAATCCGACCAGATTTACTACTTCTTTTGGAATGGTGGAAGGAGGGACTGTGGGCCCAGTGACTAGTGTGATTAAGGCATTCTAGCGCAATTGAGGAGACATAAAGAGTCCCCACAGCGTGATGTTAGCATGGGTTTTCTTCAACTAATAGAGGATTTTGCTTTCCTCGAGGGTAATTTCTGGCATAGGAAGACTCTCAACACTTTTTCCCTTATCGATTGTTGATGATTAAAGGTTTGAAACTTGGTAATGCCTCCCTGATCTAGTCATATGGTTCATAGAAGAGGTGAAAATAGAAATCACATTTACTCATTTATCTCGGGTTGTTCAACTACCTTGTTGATTCCTCCTAGCAGATCCTTAAATGATATTCCACATATGCTGATCATTAGGCTAGTCTTTTTTTGTCTTTGCTCTTCGTCTGAACTATCAAATTCATCCCCTCATTCGGTGGCAACGAAATCCTATTTCCACAAAAAGTCAATACACTCAACAATGGCCTCTTGGTATAAATCCACCCACTCAACGGGGAGATGCAGAATTGAAGGGACCAGGCGCCCTTATAGTTTCAAAGCATCAATTAGATTGGACATACTAGAAATTTCATCGATCTGCTGAAATAATTCTGCCATAACCTGGACGACATCATCTAAATTGGCTTCATCGATAGGTACCACCCAATTATTTAACTCTTGACCCCATTTTTTAGCGTCCAAGAATAGTGTACACTACACCAAAAAAGGTGATTTGCAAGATGCATTGCCAAAAATTTGCAACTGTTCAAAACCACTGCAGATGTTATTTGCAAGTGTTTTTTGGGAACATATGTCCGTTTTGGACAACCATTACAAAAAAAATAGCAAGTGTTCAGAACACTTATAAAATTCCGCAAGCATTTTTAGTTATACAATGGTTATAAACACTTGCAAATGAAAAATATTTTTTTTAACGGTTCAAAACACTTACAAATAGTAATATGTAAGGAAAAAAATATTCCTTTTGTAAGTGTTATGAAACGTTGCATAAATTAAAATTAAAAAACAAATTATCCACTATAAGCTACACTACCCTAACTTAAGATGTAAACCAGTACAAAGAGATCAAAGTAACAACTCTTATGGGAGATTCTTTATAGCACTCAAAACTGATTATGGGACTCCTCCATCTCCTGGAAGTTATGACTAAAACAAGGAACAAACACAACAAACTATCATCCCTTAGAAACAGTTTCTTTCTCTTTCCTACCCCCAACATAACCACAAGAAACAAGTGAAATAAATACGTATTTTATCCAACTGTTTGTTTAGTGGAAAATAACAATAATAGGATAACTAAATGGATCAATTTAATGGACTGAATTGGTGCCTATCTATAACAATCAAATATGATAGTGTCCATTAGTTTAATTGGATACACAAAAATCAATTAGATTTTTAAAAAGTACAATTCAAACAAGAAATGTTAACATAAAAAATACATTCCACATATTTTTTAAAAATATAATCATGATAAAGGATCTACATTAGCCAATAAAAATTCAATCACTTCCATTAATTAAGATCCTTAAATAAGGAAAATCAAGCGATAATAATTCAAGAAAAGATACAGATCCAACTCGTAACTTCATAATCATACTTAACTACTTCAATAAATGATAAATAATGTGTCAACCAAACTGAAAAACAATGGTTCATGGAAAAAATAAGATGCATAAATTCATTCCAATTGATGTCTTTGATCCCAGATAGAAAATTAAAACAACTTTAGTATACCATCATTTCGAACTCTGATGGCACATCAACAACTTCAAATTATAACTCTTTGTAGCTCAGGTATCACATACATACATACCCCTGTAAGGGGAAACAAATTATTCATATTGATAAGACTACTTGTAACACAGATCATTCCATATGAAATGCTTAAACTCACGAGTAACAACCTTGCTTTCATGCCCATGACAACCAGTTCTAGTGCGCCAATGCCCCTTCTTTCTAGAATAATTGCAAATAATGTCATAAACATATATTTATCTAGATAAAAATTTACATAAATACACACATACAAGTTAAAACCTTCGTGATTAGCAGAAGAGTTAAAATAAGATATATACAAAGCAAATGAATTATTAGCCAAATATAGCAATTTCTAAATAACCCATAGTAATAATTTCAAAGCTAAAGCGGGGTACAAAAGGAGAGAATATTGATGATTTCATAGTTCCATTACTAGCGCTTTCAAGACCGAAATTCCTTTGGTAAGCTACAAATAGTAGACCTCTCTCATAATGCTTTTATTGGCTTCAATCCATCAATGTATTTCCAAAGTTTTACAAGTCTTATTTTATACATTGACATGCTTGGAAGATTTCTTAATAACTTTGAGTTAACATTTACCTTTACATTAATTAGTAAACATCGAGCACAGAGTGAATATTTACTTTAGTTTGTTTGTGTAATCCCATTGAAATTAAATGTTACTTTTAATTGTGTGTGACAGAAAATATTCACATGAAGAGCCTCAATTAGTGACAATATCTTTAGCAATAAAATATGAACTGTTTGCATGCAACATTGAAAAAGTATGATACATGTAATAAGCCATTTTTATACAAAAAATGACTTTACCAACACCAATATAGATATCAATGTTAGAGTAAAATTTAATATATGGGCTTATATATAAAATAAATATGAATTATAGGCTATCAAATAAAAGTAGGCCAATTAAAGTGATTAATTTAAGTTTTGGGGCTTTACTAATGTATTATTAAAGTGTGGGTTTTATTGTGTAGAGACAAGCGTAATTTCTATTTTTATGATGGGTTAAAATAGAAATATATGAAATATGAAAACACACAATTGTGTTATAAATAGGGGTCATGCTCCCCAGATCACACAACACCAATCATCTGATTCCCATTGTCAGAGAGAAATTTAGAGAGTAAATAAAAGTGTTGATCTGGAAGAGCATAAGACCTCAGACTCAAATATTTTAACTTTCTATCATGGATTCAGGTACACTGCCGTAAAATCAATATTTATATTTCTTAATAATTCAATATGAATGTTCCTGTATGTGTGATATTTTTCACAAAATAGAAATTAATCCATCATGTGGTATTAGAGATATTTCATGTTGAATTGTTGAGAATATATTAGGAAGGTATTGATATTAATTTTCGGCTCCAAATATTTTTTCAAAATGTTTAATATTTCAGAAAAAAATTTGGATTCTAAAATATTCTCGTTTCATTACGATTCCAATGATATAAAATTCATGAAATTTGGACTAGCGGTTGATTTGATGGTAGTGGAAGTTTAAAGGTTCGACTCTTGGTGTTTCATCTTTAAGCCTCTTAAATGATGAAAATTATGAAGGATCTCAAGAGGTTTTGAACCCATGACCTTTCAAGTCTGGAGCCAAAGGGGTTTTGAACCCATGACCTTTCAAATTTAAATTCAAATTTTTGTGTATTTATATATATATTTTGAGATAAATTAATTTAAACAATATGTCACCAAAGTGACCTCTTTTGTTCAAAAAAATAATTTTATTTCGAAATATAAAAAGAATTACGTGCATGTAATTTATGTGAATATTAATCGTCCCAGAGGAAGATTATTTTTTAACAAAATTACATGTGCCACTTTAATAATAAGCACATGATAATTATTTAGTTTTATATGTGAATAATAAATCGGCCCAAAGGAAGAATTATTATTCAATATGTTCTTATTATCAGTGTTTGATTATTACGGCAAGATATCACTTACAAGTTAATATTTTTTCCAAAGATCAAATATTAATAGAGTGTCCGATATCTTAAAATGGGATTTGTCCTTTATTTGAATTTATTTTTTATTTAAGACTTATATGAGCTAGTTTTATTTGTTTATTGTTCTCTGATTCAACTATCAGTTATGACTTCCAACATTACTGACAGTATTAATTATATTCCCATGCTTAATGGCACAAACTTTAAGTCATGGCAAGAGAATCTTCATATAGTTCTCGGTGTCATGGATCTGGACCGTACATTAAGGGTTCCTTCTCCTGCACCTCTTACGGATAAAAGTTCCTCTGATGACAAAAAGGACTTTGAAAGGTGGGAGAAGTCAAATCGCATGTATTTGATGATCATAAAGAAGGCCATTCCAGAAGCATTCAGGGGCACAATATCGAAAACGATAAAGACACCCAGAGAGTTCCAAGAAGAAATTAAGAACAGATTTGCCAAAAATGAAAAGACTGAAATAAGTACACTTTTGGAAAGTCTCATCTCAATGAAATATAAAGGTAATGGGAACATTAGGGAGTACATTATGGAAATGTCTCATCTCGCTTCAAAGTTAAGAGCACTTAAGCTTGATCTCTCTGAAGATTTTCTTGTGCATTTGGTTCTGATATCTCTTCCCACACAATTCAGTCAATTTGGGAACATTAGGGAGTATATTATGGAAATGTCTCATCTCGCTTCAAAGTTAAGAGCACTTAAGCTTGATCTCTCTGAGGATTTGCTTGTGCATTTGGTTCTGATATCTCTTCCCACACAATTCAGTTAATTTAAGGTGAGCTATGGCTGCCAAAAGGAGACTTGGTCTCTTAATAAGCTCATCTCACATTGTGTTCAAGAAGAGGAAAGACTGAAGCAAGATAAGACAGAAAGTGTTCATTTGGCTAGTACTTCCAAGGACAAGGGGAAGCAAGAAAGAAGGACAAAGAAGCTGCAGTGGTTCCATATCCAAAGAAACAACATAAAGAAAAAACTGTTGATGGTTATTTCTTTTGTGGAGCTGCGGGACATAGGAAGAAGCAATGTACAAACTATCATGCTTGGCGTGTCAAGAAAGGTACACTTCTTAACCTAGTTTGTTCTGAGGTTAATTTGACTTCGGTACCTAAATACACTTGGTGGATAGATTCTGGTGCAACCTTGTCTAGGCAGGGTTGCCTGAGTTGCCGAAAGCCAAATGATGGTGAAAGATACATTTTTGTGGGCGATGGAAAGAAGGTTGAAGCTGAAGAAATTGGGATATTTAGGTTATTATTGAAGTCTAGTACTTATAGGATTTGAATGAGACATTTATCGTATCATCATTTAGACGGAATTTGGTTTCTATTTCTGTATTGGACAAATTTGGTTATACTTGTTCCTTTGGAAATAATAAATTTAGTCTTCTTCATAATTCAAATTTGGTTAGTACTGGTTCTTTATAGATAACCTTTATATGCTTGATACTATTGCTTCATATCATGAAACCTTGCAATTAAGTACTCGAGGTATTAAAAGAAAATTAACCAATGAGAATTCTGCATAATTATGTCATAAGAGATTAGGTCACATCTCCCAAAGGAGAATTGAAAGACTTGTGTCAGATGGAATTCTAGATTCCCTTAATTTTTCAGATTTTAAAATTTGCTAAAATTTCATAAAGGGAAAACAGACAAACATAAGGAGATTTGGTGCTAGTAGGGCTACAGACGTCTTAGAACTGACACATACAGATATTTGTGGGCCAATCCCTACGGTTTCATAGAAAGGTCAACAATATTTTATCACATTCATAGACGATTTTTCGCGTTATGGCTACCTTTATCTCATCCATGAAAACTCCCAATCTCTGGACGTGTTCAAGTCATTCAAGGGTGAAGTTGAAAATCAACTCAGCAAAAGGATTAAAAGCGTCAGATCTAATCGTGGTGGTTAATACTATGGTAGGTATGACGATTCAGGTGAACAACGCCCAGGACCATTTGCTAAATTCCTAGAGGAGTGTGGTATCGCCCCGCAGTACACCATGCCAGGTTCTCCAAGCATGAATGGTGTTGCTGAAAGGCAAAATAGAACGCTTAAAGACATGGTCAGGAGTATGATCAGTTACTCTAACTTACCAGATTTACTCTGGGGTGAAGCATTAAAGACTGTAGTGTATATCCTTAATAGAGTACCAACTAAAGTAACTGCTAAAACTCCTTTTGAACTTTGGGCAGGCAAGAAACCTAGTCTGAAGCACCTTCATATTTGGGGATGTCCAGCTGAAGCGAGGCCTTATAGGCCACATGAAAAGAAACTGGATTCCAAAACAGTTAGTTGCTATTTTATTGGATACTCTGAAAGATCTAGGGGTTACAAATTTTATGGTCCTACTACCAAAATAATTTTTGAGACTAGAAATGCTCGGTTCTTTGAGGATGTTGAGTTTTTCGAGGGGGATAAGGTTAAGGATTTTTGTTTTGAAGAGGAATATGTTGATATTCCCACAGTTGTTATTAACATTGATGAGGATCCAATTCCTGACATTGTTCAAGAAGCAGATCCTAATCAAAATAATATCCAAGAATCTCCCATTCTAGAAGAACAAACTCTACCACCTACAGAACCAATGCCATTAAGGAGATCCACTAGAGAAAGAAGAAGTGTTGTTCCAGATGATTACATTGTATTTCTCCAAGAACATGAGTTTGACATTTGTGCGGTGGAAGATGATCCGATCACCTTCCGTCAAGCCATGGAAAGTTCTAAATCTCAAGAGTGGATTGATGCCATGAATGAGGAGATAATGTCCATGAAGGACAATGACGTTTGGGATCTTGTCCCATTACCTGAAGGTAAAAAAAAAACATTGGTTGCAAATGGATATTTAAAACCAAAAGGGATTCGATTGGTGATGTGGAGAGATACAAAGCCCGTCTTGTCGCTAAAGGCTTTACACAGAAAAAAGGCATCGATTATAAAGAGACTTTCTCTCCTAATTCATCGAAAGACTCTTTTTGGATAATAATGGCACTTGTGGCGAACTTTGACCTTGAGCTTCATCAGATGGATGTTAAGACTGCGTTTCTCAATGGTGATATTGATGAAACAATATATATGGTGTAACCATAAAATTTTGTGTCAGGAGATGCAAAGAAAACAGTTTGCAAATTAAAGAAATCCATATATGGGCTTAAGCAAGTTTCTCGTCAATGATATTACAAGTTTCATCAAGTTGTCATCTCATTTGGTTTTGAGATGAATCTGGTTGATGATTTTATATACCACAAGTTCAATGGGAGTAAGCATATTTACTTGGTTTTATATGTTGATGACATTTTGCTTGCCACTGACGATATAGGTATGTTGCACGAAACCAAGAGACTTCTTTCAAAGAAATTTGAGATGAAAGATCTTGGTAATGCTTCTTTTGTGTTGGGTATACAAATACACCAAGATTAGGGGTGTGCACGGGTCGGTTCGGTTCGGTTTTGGACCGCAATTCAGACCGAACCGATCGGTTCGGTTTTGGAAAAAATCAGACCGAAACCCAACCGACGATGAAAAAAACCGCCGGTTTCGGTTCACATCGGTTTCGGTTCGGTTCGGTTTCAGTTCGGTTTTCACCGATTTTCAGTTTTGGTCGGTTTTGTGTAGGTCGGTTTTCGGTTTTGGTCAGTTTTGGAGGTTGGTTAATGGTGTTTGGATATAAAAATAAAAGATATTTAAGGGTTTTTTAATATATAATATTGATGTCGGTTCGGTTCGGTTCGAATCAGTTTTTTCTTTGTCTAAACCGACAACCGAACCGATATTGTCGGTTTTTTAAATCCTTAAACCGCAAACCGAACCGGGCTAAAAAAAACTGCCGGTTTCGGTTCGGTTCGGGCCGATTCGGTTCGGTTTTCGGTTCGGTCGGTTTTTTTGCACACCCCTAACCAAGATCGCTCTCGGAGTACACTTAGTTTATCACAAAAGATCTATATCGAGAAAGTTCTTAAAAGATTTGGCATGCATGATTGTAAACCAGGTGACACCCCTGTAGCTAAAGGAGATAAATTTAGTCTCAATCAATGTACCAAGAATGATTTTGAGATTCAGGAGATGAAAAAGTTTCCTTATGCGTCAGTAGTAGGAAGTCTTATGTATGCTCAAGTATGTACGCGTCCGGATATTGCATACATTGTTGGCATGTTGGGAAGATACTTAAGTAATCCTGGAAAGGATCATTGGATAGCAGCCAAGCGAGTCATGAGGTACTTACAAAGAACAAAAGACTACAAGCTCGCCTATCGGAAGTCAGAACAGTTAGAGATCATCGGATATTTTGACTCCGATTTTTGTTGGATGCCAAGATAGCATGAAATCTACTTCAGGTTATATCTACTTACTTGCTGGAGGTGCTGTATCGTGAAAGAGTGTTAAGCAGTCTATTATAGCTTCTTCCACCATGGCAGCTGAGTTTGTAGCTTGTTATGAGGCATCCAATCAAGGAATATGGTTGCAAAATTTTGTCACTGGGCTGCGTATTGTGGATGGCATTGAAAGACCACTTAAGTTATTTTGTGACAATAAATCAGCAGTATTGTATTCCAACAACAACAGGAGTTCTACGAAGTTAAAGTTTATTGACATTAAGTTCCTACTTGTAAAATAAAGAGTTCAGAGTGGACTTATATCTATAGAGCACATTGGAACACACTCCATGATTGTGGATCCGCTGACTAAGGGATTACCACCCAAGGTCTTTCATGAGCACACTGCTCATATGGGTGTAATTTCTTTTCAGGATATGTCAGTTTAGTGGGAGTTTGTATTTTATATACTTTCATAGACATATTTGATTTAACGGATATTGTATGGTTATTTACTGCAGTAAAGTATTAAGTTTATATTCACTCTGACTTTATATGGTTTGATCTCACTAAGGTTTAAGGAGGACCAGTTGGAAATAGGCATGCTAAGATTACATTGCATGAAATTTCCATGCTACACATCCACACTTGATCTTTGTCATTAGTTGCATTGATATATGTGATCATTGATGGGTCTACTTACGAAATGTATAATGACGATCGCTTTGATTCTATATTGGTGCAATTAGTGGACAAGATTGTTAAGATACATAAAGTTTTGATAGCTAAAACTCATGAGCTCATAAAGTATAATTCAAATTTATAAAGTTACATATATATATATAGCCCAAGTGGGAGATTGTTAGAGTAAAATTTAATATATGGGCTTATATATAAAATAAATATTAATTATAGGCTATCAAATAAAAGTAGGCCAATTAAAATGATTAATTTAAGTTTTGGGGCCTTACTAATGTATTATTATAGTGTGAGCTTTATTGTGTAGAGACAAGCGTAATTTCTATTTTTATGATGGGTTAAAATAGAAATATACGAAATATGAAAAGACGCGATTGTGTTATAAATAGGGGTCATGGTCCCCATATCACACAACACCAATCTTCTGATTCCCATTGTCAGAGAGAAATTTAGAGAGGAAATAAAAGTGTTGATCTGGAAGCGCATACGACCTCAGACTCAAATATTTTAACTTTCTGTCATGGATTCAGGTACGCTTCCGCAAAATCAATATTTATATTTCTTGATAATTCAATATGAATGTTCCTGTTTGTGTCATAGTTTTCACAAAATAGAAATTAATCCATCAATCAAAACTTAAGCGTAGTTTTTACAAATAATGGTACTTTCACATCGGATAGTTAAACTCATTATCTAATTTAACGTTTTATAATTAATGGAAAGTATATACTATAATTGTGATAGTTGACAAAAGACACCAGCACAACCTAAAACTATATATTTACATTAAACCTAAACTTTGAGATAACTTAGAGTTGAAATTTACCTTTACATCAATCAGTGAACCCAAGCGCAAAGTGAATATTACTTCAGTTCATTTGTGAAAACGATTGAAAGTAAGTATTTACTTTTAACTATGTGTGGTAGAAAATATTCATGTTAAGAGCATCATTCAATGAAAATATCGTTACCTCCAAAATATGAACGCGTTGAATGAAACATTGAAAAGTATCTTACATGTAACAGACTATTTGGACAACTTAATTTATTTGACCATCATTAGTGTACTCTACCTAGACATGTCAATGTAAATATTTACTTTAGACCTCTCTCACAATGATTTTATTGCCTTCCGTCCATCATTTCTAAAAACAAAGTCCTTTGTACACACGTTACTGAGCCACTTTGACACAAACAAACATATATATGCATTTTCATCCCTCTTTAACTTTCTTTCCCTTTCCTCATGGGTGCACAATGGTTATTGGTTTTTAAAATAAAAATAAATAAAATCAATATGGAAATAATTCCCAATTAGAACTATTTTTGTTAACAAACATTATATCGTGTAATTTTGATCTTAAAGTGTAAGTATGATTAAAAATTTGACATAGTTATATGATAACTGAATATTAGGATAACATCTCAAACATATACCAAGAGTTGGAGAGTCATATTTAACTTCATTGACTACTAGCTGGCTGTTAACAGTTAGAATTCCCTTCACGGTTATGGTTCCCAGATGTTCATTGATGATCTTTGTCTCTGGTTGAAGCCCGTCCAATTCAGATTAAGGGGTATTTCTCAATTTCCCAAGGCAATACTTGGTAAAATTATGATATAAGAAGAACTCCATAAAAACTCCATTTGCATGAGATATCATATTTCATCAAAGGCCGAAAAGATAATATTTAAATTGCAACCATACCTCTTAAATATCTTTAAGATTCAAAGGTACTACCCATTCTTCCTGAAGTTTCTTATCACGAGAGCGTATTCGCATGAATTGTTTGTAAAGTAACAGCATGTTAATATGAGAAAGAAGCCAACATAATCTATATGCTTATCAACTAAATGATTCATAGCTTGATTTGGATGGAAAAGGATATTAAAACACCAATTATGCAAGGGTACGAGCATACAAGGTAAGAGATTGTAAATTTTGAAACTTTATTATAACTTAATCTTCAAACACCTACCCAAAATCAATTGCTAAGACTTAAATATTAGACTCTGTTTTATTCCAAAATAAAGGAAAATGGTTTTTATTCCATGGTAATAAGGGAGAAATGTCATGAGAATTCTACTTCTACAAGATTTATCATCCCTGCTCCACTAATTTTTTTTTCTACTTTTTTATTATGACGTTTTCCCTTTTTTCAATTGAAAGATAAAGATAACAAGTCCACAAAAAGTTTAAGAATATCCAAATCTCTAGAGATTTAAGAGTTATAGACTATGTAGTTAATGTAATTGTGATCGCCATGCGCTGGGCTTGTGAAGTACAAATAATCCTAAACAACATACTTTTCAAGGGGGAATTTCTAATTCCATATATATATATATATATAAGATAGGGAAGTTTTTGAATTGTCTACACATTTTAACGGTCAAGATGTGTTCCACCTCCTTACACATTTTTACACATTTTAATGGTTCAGATCATCTTCCTTTATTTTTTACCAACTTACACCTCAATTATTTGGTTTCCCCCAATTTTTTTCTTATCAAACTCACCCTAAAATTCAAAAATTGGTTTTTTTTTGGAAGACTCTATCATTTCAGACACGAAACCCTCGGTCCCGCATACATTCTCTCCACTCTCCCCCCTCACACTTACACACGCACACGGTCACTCTCACCCTCACCCTCACCCGTCTCTCTCATCCAAGGCTTCCCCAAACCCTACCCCTCCCCTCCTCCTCTTCACGTTGTCGTCCCCTCCCCCCCTCCTCTTCACGTTGTCACCCCCTACCCCTCTCCTCACTATCTCCCTCTAATGAACCATGCTCCACTCCCTATCCTCTCTCCCTCCGCCCCCTTCTTCTCTTCACTCTGATGCCGCCATCCCCTCCTCCTCTCCTCCTCCTCTTCACGCTGTCGCTGCCGCCCCCTCCTCATCATCACACTGACGCTGCCATTTGGGTTTTTAGGTATTTTTTTTTTATTTTGCATAACTAAATTAAGGATTTTCGTTTTGTAGTTTCAATCAATGATTTGGGTTTTTTTTCTTCTATTTGATATCATCCCTCTATATATATGGTTGTATTTGGATTTGTACAAACCAATCCAACACTCAGATTTGGACTTTTACATACTCTAATATTTGAGGTGGTGTTATACTCTTTTTTTTTCAGGGTCAAAAGAAAGGTTGTCTGGAGGAGTTTGAAGAAGTTTAAAATCAACACAATTCCAGGTTTGTTTCAGTTGTTTGGTCTTTGGTTTTAAATTGTTTAACATTTTTTGTTTGATTAATTTTAAATTGTTTAACATTATTTGTTTAGGTGTTTCATTCGTGTTGGCTGAATTTCTGAGTGTTGTTGTTAGGGTTTTAATTAAATTTTTCTGGGTTCTTGATTCCATATTTATCAAGAAACAACAATGTGTATTTGATTTTTTGGGGATATTTGAAGTTCAAGTCGATATAGGCATCGTTTGTTAATTTCTTTAGTTTTTTTAGGTACTAATGTGGTATGCCCTCTACATTTTATATTTCCACTTATAGTGGTATTTTGAGCTTATTTTACCTTTTCAGATGCTTTCAAATTTATCTCTTTGGTATTTCCTTTTTATTATAAACAGTATCGGTCATCACTTGCAAGGATGGGACTTCTGACTTCATTGATGCGGTATTAACCCCTTTGTCTCGCGAAGGTATACATCTCTTGAAACTTGTTATACATTCTTACATTAGTAAATGATTTTATTCATTAGCTGAACTTTGGAGTAAATGGGATATGAGGACTCAAACTTTTTATGCATATTCTATTGAATGCTTTTAGGTTAATTACAATTTGTGCAATACTCTCTTATGATGGAGTTTGTGTTATCATCAATTATTTAAATTTAGGCCTCAATGAGGAATTTCTTTCCCAAGCCTCAAATGGTGGTCTACCTCCCATGCTCAACTTGCACAATATGTGTTTGATTATATGTCTAATCAATTTTTGTTCATTCTATAACCTCATTTTATTTTATTTCCAACTATATTACTACAGGGGTTGCATTTGTTCAGATCTGAGTGCTTAATATCGTTTCATTTCAACCAATGTTATGTATTTGTCATGAATTTCTTAATCAATGTATGTTTTGATTTGTGATGCCTTTGGTTCAATATAATGTGGAGCTAGTTTGTTTATTGATCCCTATTTAAATGTTGCTTGAATTTTCATATTTTTATATATATATTTTTTGGCATTTAATAGAATTTAACTGTTTGATAGCATTTTACTGTCATCCCTAACATTAAGTCTCATTATAAATGGATAGCAGTTCAACTGTTTGAGCGTTTGTGGATGTTTCTCTTCGTCTGAGATATATACCTAAAATTATATGGTACACTGGATTGCAGTTACACTGGATTCCAAGACCTGCTTGGAAGCCTGGTAAGTTTTCAAAATTTTCATGTTTTCCTAACCATACCATGTAGTGTTGTGCTTGGGACTGAAAATAATTCAAGTTAACATAAGTTTATGAATGTTTCATACAGTTATATGTTTCTCTAAATTTAGCGTTATCACTTTTGTATACCATTTAGCAGTATCACTTTTGTTCCTAACCATACACTTTTGTATAACAACCACACCATGTAGCATTATCACTTTTGTATACTAATTGATGAACTGATAATGTTCTTACTTTAGTTAATAATGTGTACAAATTAGTATACTCTGCTACTACTTTTGTATACTTTTGTTTATAATGTGTACAAATTACTTTTGTTTTACAGTAATTTGTTTTTTGTTTTACACATTATAAACATTATAAACTTTCTTACCTTTGTATTTATAAACATTATAAATGTTATAAACATTATAAACATCTATAATTGATGGATTATCACTTTTGTACACATTATAAACATCTGTAATTACATTAGTAGTAGTATACTATTTGCAACCATCTGTAACATTATAAACATTATTAGCATCTGTAACATTATAAACATCTGTAATTACACATTATAAACACTATTAACATTAGTATACTATTTTCACATTATAAACATTATAAACATTCTTCGATGACTAGAGTTCCACATGTGCTTACAATAGGAATCTTTGACATGGTGTGTAGCTAAATGTAGCAAAATAATATTTTTTAAAAGTGAGTTCGATGCTTGAATTGAAGAGAATATTGTATCATCCAGTGTGTAGCTCGCATTTTGAAAACAAATGCTCACAATAATGTCTCTCTAGTTCCCCCAAACAAATGCATTTTGAATTGGTTCAATTACTTGGAATCTAGCGTTTGTCTCATCCTAACTTTGTCCTCCATTTCAGTCCTTTAAATGGTCACAATGAATATCTCAACTGTATCATGACTCGGTCAGGAGGAGTGCAGCCTACAACTAGAGTAACATTTCCATATAAAGTTTAGTCCTATAGCATGAATTAGTCGGGGGAATTACCCCTCTTTTCAAGAGGAGTGCAACCCAACACCACTACAAATCAAAACCATTTAAATGTTCAGCGGTAATTGCTTTGAAGAACAATTACATATTTATATTTAAAAGTTGAATAGGTAATATCATATTCGTAGTCTAGTGTTTGTATCTAAATGTCTCTATGGCACCAACTACACGATAAGTTAGAAAGACCTCAAGATGATATTGCTTTTGCAGATGTGAATGCATGTCCATAAATGAGAAATCCCTCAAGATGATATGGCTTTTGCAGATTTGGCGCATGCATATATTGTTGCAAACATGAGGCATGCATTGGGCCCCGAACTAGACATGAGGCAGTCACGTGGGGAGTTATTTAGGAACAACACTGAACATATTGCAGACACACGTGATTCTAAGTATCCTATTACAGTTACTGCTATCCTTATTGCCCTACTATATGCTCTATTTTTGTTAATGTACATTTCATTGGCTAATTTTGATACGTTGACATTTATCTCTTTGTTGGTGATTTTGCTACATGCCTAATGCCTTGATTCACCATGTATTTGTATTATTTAATATCATTTTGAAAGTATTTGTTTTAATATTTCCAAAGTTTGAAAACTATATATCATTTTGCAAATTTTGCGAGTGTAAGATCGCAATACTAGACGCGATGAATGCTCATATCGGGACCCACTTCTTTGCAGATAGCAACTGGCAGGATATTTTTTAGGAAGATGCTTCTTTACCCAATGATGGGGACACTTCGTTGAGATGTCTACCATTAGATGCAACTGCATATATGCAATGTGCATATATGCATCTGTATATATGCAATGTGCAGATATGCAGATGCATATATGCATATGCATATATGAATATTCCGTTTATGCAGCTGCATATATGCATCTGCATATATACACATTGCATATATTTATATGCATATATGGATATGCATCGGTTGATAATCAATAGAAATAGCAATAGAAGCTAAAGATAAGTGATTTCATTTTTTGTGATTTTGTATTAGTTTCCAAATACATACATGGAAGTCAATCGCTTTATGGTTAATAACCCCTTTATACACTTTTATCTTCATTAGTATGATTAATACTCTCATTGTTTGATGTTTCATTCTCATTACTTTAGTACTTTATGCCCTATTTGAAGTATTGATATTAGAAGATAGCCTTGTACCATCTGATAATTTCATACTCTATTTCCATGATTGGGTAATGGATTGTTAGATTACCATTTGATCAGTTTTCGTGTTGGTGTCTCTTCATACACACAAATTTCTTTTTATTAATGTTGATCTATTAATTTACTCAATTAGGATTAAACCAATTTTTTTTCAAACATGATGTTTTTACTAATGAATGATGAGATGAATATTCTCAGTATACCATTTATTTCATTAACATATTGAAATACAAACGTAGCTACCTGATCTGAGTTATGTTTTATACCAATATACCATTAGTACTATGGTATATTGTGTTTTATACTATTTTTTCTTATCTGAGTTGAGGCATTACACCAATCATTTTTGGTTAGAGATTCATTCAATCAATTTTTTTAGAGATTCAAAACATGGGTAGGTTGGAAACACCTCGCCTCCATAATAATTTGCTCTCTGATCAGATTCCATCGTGGCTATCTGACATCAAGTCCGATCAAATTCTAATGTAGCTATCCGACCTCAACGTGGCTCTCCGATAAGATTCCAACGTGGCTGTTTGCATGGTACGAGCAGCAGCAATGACGTTGAATGAAGGTACGAATAGCGCCAATTCTATGTTTCCAATAAGATGACATTGAATGTTGTTATTTATATTCAATTCTCTATCATCATGCCGCTTTTCTTACTAATAGGTATACTCAATTATCAATTATCATGTCCATTTTATTACTAATAGGCAGGGGCTATTATGGAGCTGCTACGGGACATTTATGGGGCTGCTACCGGACTTCTATGGGGCTACGATGGTAGCAGCTGCAACGGGGATACTATGGTAGTAGCTACTACTGGGATGGGTTGCCACATAGCTGCTATGGGGCTGCTATGCATTGTATGTTTGTTTGTTTGTTTGTTTTTCTTTTTTAGTTTATAAAATTCCCTCCCTAAAAATTAGTCTTCACTTGTGTACCGACCTTTTATCCAAAATTTATGTGCGCGCATTGAAACATAATGACCAAGTTGTCGCAAACATTCTCCACCTCCGCCGCCCCCTCCCCCCTTCCCCACTCACACACGCAGAGCATATATAAGATGCATATATGCAATCTGCATATATGCATATTGTATATATGCAGTCGCCTCCCCCGCCCCCTCCGCAGCCCCCTCCCACCCCTGTTAAAATCCCTCCCCCCTCCCCGTTCCCCACATGCACAAACACACACACAAACACACATATACACAACTCTCCCTCATCTTCTCCCCCTCCACCTCCCCCCCGCCCCGTCCCCTCCCCCTTCCCCACTCACACACACACACACGCGCATACAAACACACACACACAACTCTCCCTCATCTTCTTCCCCTCCGCCCCCCTCCCCACTCACACACGCACAGCATATATGCAATCTGTATATTGCATATATGCAGCCCCCTCCCGCCCCTGGTAAAATACCACCCCCTTCCCCACTCACACAAATACACACACATAACTCTCCCTCATCTTCTCCCCCTCCACCGCCCCCTGCCCCATCCCCTTACCCACTCACACACGCGCACATAAACACACACAAACACACACACCCATCTCTCCATCATCTTCTCCCCCTCCGCCGTCCCCTGCCCCCCTCCCCCCTTCCCCACTCACACATGCACACATACACAAATCTCACACCCACACAAATTGTTACCTTCACCTGAAAAAGAGGTACCCCTCCCCCACCCCCCTTCCCCTCTCACACACACACACACAAATCTCATACCCAACTAATTTCCTCTTCCCAATAGTTTTCAATAAAAAATTAATGCCATTAGTATATACAGTCTTCATCAATTTGTGACATTTATAAGTGAGTGTGTAGTGTTTTCGTGAGCTTTCAATAAAGGACCATGTTGTGCTTTATGTACATTTCGTTGAGATTATTTACTTGATTGATTTTAGAAAGCTGAATCTCAAATCAAAAACCAATTCTGGATTTTATTAATTTTAAAGTTCCTTGATGTAATGGTGTGGTCCACTACTTTGTTTATGCATCGATTTTAGAAAGCTTAATTATGTTTATTATTTGTCAAATCGTACAGAAAACCGAGAGGGGGAGATTGATAATGGCGAGAGGTGGGAAGAAGGATGGGAAGACAGCAGTAGTAGCACCTAATCCTGAAGCAGATGAGTGAAAAATACTTAAAAAGGCCTGCTTAGTTTCTCACACCCCATCCAAGATGTTGGTCAAACACCACGGCATAGACATTTTGAGGAAGTCCCACAGAAAGAATAAATTCATATTCTCCTTTTCCGGCCTTCTTGCTCCTCCCATCTCCAAATTTGGGATTTTTTTTATTGTTGGATTTGTTGTTACCCCTTAAATAGGGTGGATAGTCCAATAAACAAAGTATGTTATGCCCATTTTTTTTTTTAAATTGACACTTTGTTTTTTTTAGACACAATGAATTTGATTGATGAATATTGTATATTTCATTTTATATGTTAATTTGTGTGATGGATTTAGATAATTTGGATGTTGGACTATTTTTTATTTGTTAAACATGGTGAATAGTTCCATAAACAAAGGAGATTATGCCCAATTTTTTTAAAAATTTGACACTTCATTTTTTTGAGACACAATGTGAATTCGATGGATGAATATTGTATATTTCGTATTATATGTGAATTTATTTGATGAATTTAGACTATTTGAATGTTATTGGACTATTTGTTGTTTGTTAAGCATGGTGAATAGTCCTATAAATAAAGGATATTATGGCCCATTGTTTTAAAATTACAATTCGAAATTTTTGCGTTTTGCTATTACATACTTTGAAAAATTGTTGTCATTTCGCAATTACGTACTTTGGAAAATTTCGTCGTGCCTTTAGGCACGGGCATACGCTAGTATATATATAAGTAAAGAATAAAAAGAAAGAAACCGAATAATGTAATTTAATCACCCACCCACCCACCCCTATCGAGACTCTCAGCTATACTTTTTAGCAACACATAAGGGGTGCTTGCAAAAAAATGCATAGTTTTTGACATAAAAATAGTTTATGAAGTTTCTTGCACAACTTCATAGTTCACAGGGTTCTTTCGGACATTACCCTACTATTATACAATTCAATAAGAAGTTCAAAATGATACTCTATAGCACCAAATAAACTAAAACAAAGAACATCTCATGGGTTGTTTATTTTTACAACTGAAGATTTTTTCGAGATTACAAGTCATTTTCTCAACTTGATGGTTAAAGGGTAAAAGGGACTCTGAATGACTGAATTTGAATGTTTTATTCACTCACAAGAGAAATAGAAAGAAAATCAAATTCATATTCAATTTTATAAAAAGGAAAAAAAATGGCATCAATATACTAATTTATCAACAATCATAACTCACATAATGACCCGCTCTACAACAGTTATAGTGACCCTTGAAAGAAACTATGTTAAAGTATCTTCTACAATGGATAAAATCTTGGAAAAAATACAAAGCATACACAAATTCATATCAAATCATGCTAACCATAAAATGAATCAATAACCATAAGTAACCCCACTAACCCTGTAGGACTAGCATCTCTTGGCAAATGTTGAGGCTGAGGCGTAAAAATGGTGTTGCCCACTCAACACCACTGACTCACAACTCGTATCTTTGCTAGGAAGAGTTTTCTGCACAATAATACAACATTATTTCAAACCACAATTTTCATTTTAAGTAATAAAAGATTAACTTTCAATACGGCTCACATTCTGAGTGTGTTGGCGAAAATAGCCATTTTAATAGACTAGGTGTTACACATGCTTCTGCAATCTATCATTCTCCTCCATTAATAATTTGTTCATAGTCATCAGCTTCCTATTAATAGTTTGAAGACTTTAATCCTCTTTTCTCCGTGTCTCCCTCGATCTGTATATACAAATAAAAATGAAATTATTCACAATATACAAAACTCCTTGTTTTATATCGTACTTGGCGAACAATACCTTCGATTTTGAAACCAAACTTTGATTTCTTTGGCCTCATTATGGGAGAGAATTGGGCATTCCCTAATGAGATGTTGACGACGACCCTTCAATCTGCTTAGGTGTGTAACGGACATATTTTCCATTGTCCATCACTCCTATTATCTTGTACAAAACTTAACAATGGAAGAAATAGATAGAAAATGAAATTCACATATTGTTTACGCTTTGAAAATCTTCAAAATTTGTTGTGGAACAAACCAAATCTTCTAATAAAAGCCCCAATCTTAGATTACTCCTCTTTATAATGACCCAAACCAAAGCTTCTAATAGAATCTAATTAAAAAAACCTTAATATGAAAGCTAATTCTCTAAAATGAAAAGAGCCAAATGGATATATAGAAACTCCCAACAAATTCTCCAAAACATTTAACAATAATCATAACTCAACAATCCCAAAAAACATTAAGTTTTCGCCCAAGAAAATATTAAAAAAAATGCTCCAAACCCTAATAGAACGATTCAAGAAATACGAACTAAAATCTCCAAAGATTAACAATAAATAGATCTTTCCATTAATGAGCGGAAAAATTAGGGTTATAAAACTTTGTATATTATGAAGAAACACATTGTTATACCAATAATTTTCACCTACAATTATACCTACGATTTTCACCATCCATATACGATTCCTGGTGTATGGAGGTTTGAGATTTTGACACCCTGGTGTATGAAGGTTTGCAATTTTGTGAAGGTTTCCAATTTTGATTTTGTGAGTAGTTGATGGAGGTAGAATTGATACGAGGGTGGCAAAATTATGAGCGCTAAGTGACTTTACCCTTTTTTAGAAGTATGTAACGTGTTTGGGTTTGGGTACTAACAAAACTACAAATTTAACAACGGTGCTAAACACTTATAATTTTTGTAAATGTTCAAAACCGTTATAAATTTTGTAAGTGTTATAGACACTTACAAATTAAATACTCTATTAGTTACAAAATATCCATCGTGGTGTAGTGGTACTGAATTTCTGACAGTCAATGGTCATCTCTGAGGGAAATTTCGGACCGAACTCGAGGACATGGTTCAATACTATTGATAAGTCCATATCTTTCCCTCCAGAGCGGGTACAAACAACAATGCATGATCTTGTAAGAAGTGACACAGCTTGATCGAAAAACTAGGTAGGACGCAGGAGAAAATATGGGCAAACTTAGAGGGGTTTAGGGGAATATATGGGTATGGTGGGTGATTTAATGGGTACGATCGGGGAAGATGGATCAAATTCTAGATATTCTTCTAGGAAGATGGAACTTGCATGATTTGGGAATGGATTATGGGTAGTGATTGGTTTAAGTTGGCTGGTGGGGAAATGATACCTCGGTCAATCAAACATTGGATTGCATTTTTGTGGTAGAAACACTGATCAAAGGTATGGCCGACAGTTTGGTGAAAGTCGTAATAGTCATCTGGTTTAAAATATTTGGGAATTGGGTTTGGTAATGGACGAGGGTTCATTTATTTGATTATATTCTATATTAAAAGGACTTGGTAAACTTTGGAGAGGAGAGCGATAAGCTCGGTGTATTCCTTTTTGACTGGGTTAGGGCGGCTTTATGGTTCCCATAAAGTGGAAGGTTGAGAGATGTTATTGATGGTTGAAACTGCAATACTGGCATGCTTATCATACTTTGGGAGTGAACTGTCCATATATTTTCTTCGATTCAAGTTCTATTTTGGCAAGACTTTCTTCGATCTCTACTCCTACTTCTCGGAGGGCTAAAAAATGAGGGTAGTATTGTCCTTCCATTGTCGCTCGGATATGGGGTAAGAAGTTCTTCTTCATGATGTTGACTTTCTCCTCTTCAGAAGGTCGATTGGTCATGGTGGTTGCTTTATCTCTCCACTTTACTATGAAGTTATTGACTTATTCCCTAGGGTTTTGTTTGAGCAGTTCTAAATCACGGCGGGTATCCTCTAATTCTTCATTGTACTTGTATTGTGACATGAATTTATGGGCAATATCCTCCAACTGTGGGTTCTAGACTCATCGAGAGATAAGAACCAGCAAACAGCATTGTCCTTCAAAGTCTGTTGGAACATTTAGGCCATTATTTCCTTGGAGGCACCTAGAAGAATCATGGATCGATGGTAACTTTAGAAATGAACAATTGGGGTTCCACTACCCCCAAACTTCTCAACATTGGGCATCTTGAACTTTTTCAACAAAATTAGTCAACTTCTTAAGGTATTCCTTAACCTTGTTTAATTTTTCCTCCTTCAGATCAATGATCACGGGCAGGTTAGCCCCTAACTCGGCAAGATTCGACATATAGAGCTGAGCTGGCGGTGGACCATTAACATGAGGAGCATGTGGAGCATGATGATATTCCTAAGGGACCCAAATAGGCTCGAGTATAGGCGGACCCATAGTGAGAGGGAAGAGTATCTCAGGATCTTTGAGAATAAGGACCCGGTTTTATTGAATTTCATGAACCTCGGTTTAAAGGTTGTCAATCTTGGCAATTAGTTGGGATATGAATGTCATAAAATTTGGCTATACATTTGATGGTTGGTCAACGTTCTCCATGGAAAGTGGATGAAGATGAATTTTAAACTCAAAGAAAGTAGCGAGGGAACTGACAGAGCCTCGGGTATGCGGCTAACCTGGGAATGAAAAAAATTCGAATTTATTTTCAAAAAAGAAGGGGAAAACTGTTATTTTTTAAAAGCATTGTTCTAAAAAAACCCGCCTAGGCTTAAGGCTTGGGAGAAACGCCCCGCCTTACGCTTTTCACGCCTTATTCGTGGTAAAACCCTTAAGGCGCACTTTTTTCTAAAAACAACAATGCTTTAGTGAAACGATATTGCCTTTTAAAGAATTTGTTTACAAACCGGACCATTATCTCATCCAAAATAATCAAATAGTATTTTAATTTTCATATATTCAGACATATTTTTATGATATGTGCAATTTTTGTATTTTAATAACCTTATTATGGTTAAAAAATATTAAAATACATTAAGAAGGCCTAAACGCCTTTTCACGCCTTTTTACGCCTAGGCCCGCCTAGGCTTCTAAGGCTTAAGGCTTGGCCTCCACGCCTCAATCATGCCCCGCGTTTTTTAGAACCTTGTTTAAAAGGAAGGAAACGATTTTTGAGATTTTTGGAAAAGATGAGGAAGAAATGTTTTTTGTGTAAAACGGAGGAAATATATTTATGGTATAAGGAAGGGGAAATGTTTTTGTTTTTTTTTTATAAAAGAAGGGGAATTTTTTTTTTGCACTTTTTAGTAAAGAAAGTGGAAAAATGAGAGAAGGGTCTCAGCATGATTATTATGTTTATTATGTTCTCACTTGTATTAGGTTTTCCTAAATGCAAAAAAATTTGGGACGGGACCTGAACTAGGAAAATTGGTTTGAAAAATACGTAAAAATATAGTTGAACTTGATATCAGGCTCACGGAAAGAGGTCGTTTTAAAAAAGAAAAAATCATGTAAAAATTTAGGTAGCATGTCAACCCATCATTTCGAAAGAGTTTTGAGTAAAACAGGGAAACTAAATATGAATGCCCTAAGTTTGATACCTATATGAGGGTATGCAGTTGTTGGGTTAATTGGAAGGGTTCTTAAGAAAGCGAGAACACTCGCAAAGGGTGATTCAACAAAAAATTGCAACCACGATTTTAAATATGTGAAAGTGACTTTTTAAACTAATTTTATCTTGTTTATCGTAATCATGCAATTATATAATAAAGCAAAAAAAACTAAACACACAAATATTATAAGGCCAAGTTTCAAGAAAAAAAACCTTTTGGGTAAAACCTTTATTTCACTATGAGTAGTAAATCGCAACTTATAATATTCATAATGAAATTTTCAACGGATTAACTACCATAAATCCACAAGAACACGCATCTCTGAATCAGCCTGGAACACCCTCGAGTACTCCCAAAAGACCGTAGTTGTTAGACCACCCTCACCCTTTATGAGTAATGAATCCCCTCAGGTATCACCAGTCAGCCATGGAGTGCCTCTCCACAAGGTGTATGAAAATAGATACAAAACTATCTAGGGTTCTAAACTAATTCACAACAATCATATTCAAGGATTCTTTGTTTGTGAATTAAAAAGTGTTTTGATACACAAAACTTGAAGAACTTTTGCACAGAATATGCAGTAACATTTTTGTCAAAAGTCTAGAACAAAATGGTTCACGAAACTGGTATTTATAAGAACCTTAAGGCGGAAGATCGCTCGAACGAGATGTACTGGAATTTGAACGAGATATCCATCTCGCTCGAACGAGATGCCTGCTTCGTTTGAGAGACGAACACATCTCGCTTGATGCTGCTTCACATGACAGTGAATGTCGCTTCAACGACCCTAGCGTCAAAATATTATTTTCTAAAGTCCGCCTGAACACTTAGAAAAAATTTGTTTTCACAAAGAAAAAATCATGTTCATCTTTTTGATCAAAATTAAACATCCCAAATATAATTCTAGGAATTAATTTAAACTCTAAATATTTTTATACCTTTCAGGATGTCAACAAGTCTTCAAACTTAGAGATGCTTGTGTTCGATTCGTCTTCCCATTTTCATGATGATTTATAACGGGATATACCAAGCTAGCATAAAGATATGCTATGAACAATGACGTAAATATTGTTCTTACAAATCTCCCCCTTTGGCTATTTCGGTACAAAACAAAAAAAATGACCGAACATCAAATTAAAATCAAAATATCCTATGTCAAATTACAAAAAATACTAATACCATTCCTAACCCTAGAACGGAATGACTAAATCTCTTTCTCTTCAAACTTCAAACTTCTTCCATTTTCTAAACATTGTCTTCATCCGTGTGTCTTGAAATCTGCAAATAGTTACCTACACACATGACACAACAAACATACCTTCGTGACACATCGAGTTTGAAACAAATTAAACATAAATAAATTCTCCACTATAATTCAAAATCATCAAAGTAAAACGCCATTCTAATTTTCTCTCCCCTTTTGTTTTTATCGAATTAAACAAATAGACAAAGAAGTATAAACAATAAATATGAAATACGGAGCATCACGACGAAGGAAAAATATCATCATAAAAAAGATGTAAAAACAAGAACATGTAATGATAATCTCAGAGGCAATCAAACACCAATTATTTTTGAAAATTTTCAATTTTTTCAAAACAAAACAAACACAAATAGAACATGCAATACCATATATAATATATGCAAATTATATCCAAGAAAATTAAGCACACGTATATAGGTATAAACAACCACAAAACAAGACACAAAATACATAAGTCATGCACACTAGTATAGTATCAGTGAGTCCAAATGTGTGGAATGGAATGAATGGGTGTGAACTAGTAACAAAAGAATTATAACCCAAACACTCAAATATGTTCAAGAAGTTCTAAATGATCGCAAAACTATATCAAACTAATATTTAGGTTCAAGTGACAAATAAAATTGAACTTAATGAACAAAACAAACACAATGTACACAAGCTTAGAATTTTAATGATTCTACAAATCAATAGAGTCATGAAAAAATAAGCTCAACTAGGATACATTGTCATTGTGCAAACCCGTTGATATTTCCATCCAAACTCCCTCAAAATATTTCTTTTATTTTCTTTTCAATGAATATATCAAACTAAACAAATTTGCCCATTTTTGGGATAATTTTCTTTTTATTGCCCTTATTTTTTCTCGGGCTCTTTTCAAATTGTAGCTTTCACTGCGTGATTATTATTCACTCGCAACCTTTTCCCGTGTACTCATCAATTTTTTAATACTAAACAAATTCCTCACGGGAGATGGTTCTTACATGCACAAATCTATCATAGTCAAATAAATATGTAGATGACAAGATTGATAAGAGAACATCTCACCAAGCTCAAATGTACATTATGGAGTTAAAATCCAATAAGCTCGTGCATGTGTGTGTATAGGCATGTAGAAATTTGAAGCAATAAAGCAAGTCCATGTCAAAACAACCCCATAAACATGGTTAAGAAAAATTCAAGCATCCAAAGTCATAACCAAATGTCCTAGCCATATGAGAATTACGCAATGAAGTGGATTTGAACACACCAATATTCCAGACCAAATGTGTAAAACTAAAACACACAAAGAACCAAAAATGTTTTTGGATTTTTCAAAAACAAAAAACTTTTTATATTTTTCAACAAAAATATATAAACCAAAAACCTTCTTGTATTTTTCAATTATGACTGAATAAAAGAAAAATATAATACAAACATTATACAAATCATGCAAGCAATCAATGATATGATATGGAAAGAAACAAATCATGTGCAAGCATATGAGAACCAACTAGTTTACCATCTAGTGCCTCTAAAAGTGATTTCCTAACCCAAATAGATGTGCAATGATGCATGGAGGTTTTGGAAACCAAGGGAACACTAGACTTCAACGTCCTAGAACTTTTTCAAAGATCGAAACAAAAACGTCTAACGTACCCTTTCATACCACAATGTGAACATGTGTAAACGAGTGGAACGACACCTATGATATGACATTTTCTAATGTCCTTGGGATTGGTTGACCCTTTAAAATAAATAATGGTCTTGGATTTAGCAACGGACGTATTAGGAACATGTGAGGCACTACCATTTCTACAAACACTACTTGAGTCTATCAAATCATTTTTAACTCCAAAAATTTTTACTCATGCAAAGAATTTGACTCTTTCAATTTTAGGGACTCCTTCTCTAAATTTTCAATTATTCCTAGAAGGTTATCACGTTCTCCCTTAAAATATGCACACTTATCCCTAAAAGTCTCCTCACGTGCCACAAATCCATCGATTAAAATATTTTTATCCTCATTTGGCACAAACACACACACTAGAATTTTTAAAGTCCTCCAATTCTTTTTTTAAAAATAGGACTCTATCATCACTCTTCTTTTTGGATAATTTTAAAGCAATAAAGTCATGGTCCAAAAAAACCAATTTCTCACGATAAAAATCTCTTTGATTTTGAACCGTTTGCAAAAGATCCATAGCGGATTTAAAATGAAAATTTTCTTTTTCTAAAAAATCAATTCTTTTCGCAAATGTCAAATTCAAACTATTTAAATCGTCAAAACAAGGAGAATCCATTGAGAGTGAAACAAGCACAGGAGCGATGAAAACACAATCACCCAAAAGTAGGTAAACATGATCAAACGCAATAAATTAGCGTAATCCTCTCTGATACCAATTTGAGAAAGCGAGACCACTCGCGAAGGGTGATTTCAATAAAAAATTACAAGACTAATTTTAAATATACAAAAGCAATTTTTCAAACCGATTTTATCTTGTTTATCCTAATCATACAACTATGTGATAAATAGACAAATCAAACATGCAAATATGACAAGGCGAAGTTCAGGACAAAAACCTTTCGAGCAAAACCTTTATTTCACTAGGAACAATAAATCGCAATTTACAAAGTACACAATGATATTTTCAATGGATTAACCACGGTAAACCCATAGGAACACGCAGTTGTGAATCATCTAGGGACACCCTCGAGTACTCCCAAAAGACCATAGTCGTTAGCCCAGCCTCGGTCTTCATCAGTAATGAATCCCCACAGGTATCACCCAGTCATGGAGTGACTCTATACAAGGTGTATGAAAATAGATACATAACTATCTAGGGTTCTAAACTAATTTAAAAGAATCATATTCAAGGATGCTTTCTTTGCGAATTAAAAAGTGTTTTGACGCACAAAACTTGAAGAACTTTTGCACAGAATATGAAGTAACGTTTTCATCAAAAGTCTTGAACAAAATGGTTCACGAAACTCGTATGTATAAGAACCTTAAGGCGATAGATTACTCGAAGGAGATGTACCGTCGTTCGAACGGGATATCCATCTCGCTCGAAATAGATATCCATCTCGCTCGAAATTGATATCCATCTCGCCCGAACGAGATGCATACTTTATTTGAGAGACAGGCACATCTCTCTTGATGGTGATTCGTGTGACATTGAATACCGCTTGAATAGCCCAAGTGTCAAAATATTATTTTTTTTAAGTCTGCATCAAGACTTAGAAAAAATTTGTTTTCACAAAGAAAAATCTTGTTTTTTTTTTATAAAAATTAAACATCCCAAATATAATTATATGAAATAATTAAACATCCCAAATATAATTCTATGAAATAATTTAAACTCTAAATCCTTTTATACCTTTCAGGATGTCGAAAAGTCTTCAAACTTAGAGATGATTGAGTTCGATTCGTGTTCACATTTTTGTGACAATTTGTATCAGGATACGCCAAACTAACCTAAAGTTATACTATGAACATTGACATAAAAATTATTCTTACAGTTCCCCCCTTTGTCATAACTTCCACGATATACGTCTTACATTTTAGGTCAATCGGTATGTGTGGACAAGTCATTTGATATACTTGCGTGCATGTGAATTTATTCACTATATACCTCTTGGAGATAGTAGGTGTGAGAGAGAATTCAATATACTCGACATACACATGAACGAGTTTCCTGCGATATACCTCCCATCATGACTTCGGTCAAGCGGTACGATGCAGGGGGAACCGTTCGATATACATCGAAGGTACTTGGCCAATGGAGGTGAGAGTCATATCGCTTAGGCTAACTACCACCTATCAGACCAGCACTCATCACGAAGTGACCCCAAGTTATGGGACAAATTTTGGTCAATAGTCATGCTCTTAGGTGATGTAGTGTGCAAAATGCATGATTCTTGATTAGGATATTATGGAGAGAGTATATTTATTTGGCATGATGAACATTATACCAAGCATTGGAAAATGTACAATTATAAATCTAACTTGGAACATGAAGATTATATTAAGCATGAATATGCGAGAGTGAGTGATGTGTGAATATCTACAAGTGAGTGTGTGGTAGTCAACCTAAGCATGGATCAACTACAAGTGATGAGTGATAAATGTGAGTGAGTATGGATATATACGAGTGTGATAAGTGGAGGTGTGTGTTAGTGACACCTAAGCATGGATATTCTAAGTGGTGTGTGCAGCATGTGGATATAAGTGATCCTAGGTGCACGTAGTGTGAAGTGTACATGGTGAGTATCTATAAGTGTGTGAGTGAGTAGTAATATAATCATGATGTATATATGTGCAAGAAATAATAGAGGATAAAGAAGGGAACATACAGGTAGGTGCATACGCACACGAGAAGAAAATAAAAACACCCATGCAAACAGAGTCTAGCCCTCTTATGGAGAAATGTCCCCAACGGACTCGCCACTATGGCCATCCCGATATATCCACCAATCTCTCTTTCCTCCCACGGGGGTTGGGGAAAAAGTGGAATAAATTTTTTGTGCCCTCCCTGATCTATGAACGCTTTGGCTATCGTCAATGTGAGGTGAATGAAAAGAGATGGAGTCGCCAGCTTATTTTGCACAAAACAAGAAAAAGAACATGTCGCTACCTCTAGATAACGGAATCAAAGACAAATCGATGCTTACGAAACTAATAGTTCAAAGGTTCGGGGTCTAAGTTATGGAATGGGAAGGTGTTAGGCACCCGTCCCGCCCTTTTGGTCTCTCATGAGCTTATTGAAAGCGAGAGATTTTCTCAATCAAAGATCTGATACCACTTGTTGGAACAAAAGGCCCCCAATTTTAAAATCTTACACTTTGAAATCAATTTCCTTTTATAGATAGATATGCGGAAGCGTTGGATGATGGTTCAATAAAACAAATTCACAAATTTTAATTTCTTTTTCAAAATTAAAATTAAACACAACTTAAAGTGAAATTAGATGAAACACACACAAAATTCAAATTTCACTTAAACCATTATAATTAACCCAAGTCCTAGAAATTTGCCTAAGTCATATTTTACATTTAATCAAATTAGGCCAAATCAAATTTTAACACAATAAATTAAAGACTTGAATTAATTACACATTACCTAATATTTAAATTAGCACCAAATTAAACATGTAGTGAATAAAACCGAATTTTATCTTGAATTACCTAAGCATGCGTTCTAGGTGAGTTTGCACTAGATAAAATAAACAATGAAACATGTATGAGGAAAAACCCACAATGGGAAACAACCTCGGACGGCCCTAGCCTCAAATCCACTAAATACGGAATTTACAAATACAAGCAAGATGACTTACAACACTCGACTCGATCCCTCTTAAGCCCCGACGCGTATTCTTGTATCAACCTCTGCCTAGCGAATAACCACGGAGCTCCATCGCGGTCTCGGAATCCACCGATCGGACTTTATATGGTCACTGTCACCCAAACTAGGAGCCTTTCTCCAAGTGGGTAAATTAACAAAAATCTCTTCTTCTTTATGGGATTTAGAAGCAAACCCAAACGTCTCTTCAAATGGTAGAGATGAAAAACTGGTACCAAAACTCCAAGCAATGTGTGTGTATATATATATATATATATATATATGGAAGCTTGCTTTAAACAATATGGGTGAAAACTAAAGTGTAAATGAATTTTTCTTTGAAAAATAAACACCTTAAAACATGAAATTTTTCTTTTTCTCTTTTTCTCTCAAACTATCTCTTGGAGATAGATGTGTATGAAAAAGTTAACTTTCCAAAGTTGGTTCCTGCACTTAGATATTCAGTCAAAAGTTAGTGGGGAAAGATAATGGGAAAGTGGGTGAAAACTATCAAAAGCTTCCATTTAAGTGTTCCCACCAAATCTCGTTCGAACGAGATTTTTTGTTCAAATGAAGTCTCGTTCGAACGGCCTTCTAACGAAATTCTAACGATGTTCCAGTGTCTTTAAAAATGAACTCGTTAGAAATCTCATTGGAAATCTCGTTCGAACATCCATATCGTTTGAACGACATTTCGAACGAAGTTACAGAGGGAAAACTGGGAACTCATTGGCAAACTCGTTCGAACGACATTTGGTTCGAACGAAAAACTCATTCGAACGACATATCGAATGAACTTCCAGAAAGTTTGAAATTTTCATTTTTAGCCCAGAAACTTTATAAACTTTATTTAAAGTTTTAATTAAATCTTTCTGAAAATAAACAACAGTTTTAATTAAACCTACACCCATTATACTATTTTAAGCTCCTATATATATGTAATGCATTCATACCTTAGGAGCATGGAACCACTGTTGATGACGTAGAAATGAGGCACTTAAACTCGGCATTTTGATGAAGCTTTATACACTTGGCCGCTACGTCTCAACAAACTCATCATAGGCTTGAAATAGGTACATTGAACACTATCCTATGACACAAACATTTTCGTCCGGAATTGAGCCAAAACTACAAGGGACTCGATTGGAAATTTATGTCCTTACAAATATCCCCCTTTGACTATTCCAAGACAAAAATTAAACAAAAATCATAAAGGGCAGTCAAGCTCGACTAGACTGACAAAAATGTCCCACCCAAAATAATAAAAATACAATGCTTGACTAAAATAACCCAAAGGATCAAAATCTTTGTCGATGAATGTTGCCACTTAGAAAATAATTCCTCCACACTTAAGCAAACACAATAAATGCATAGAGAATATCAAAATATTAAATGCAAATAAATAAAGACTCGCCTTAATTAATTCTCCCCTTTATCAAAACAAATGACCTACTTAGAAAGACGTCTCACCCTAAGATAAATCTCCCTTAACTAAGATACGATAACAATAGGATTAGATACCATTTCTCCCCCTATCATTCTCCCCTTTTTTGTTCAGGAATAGACAAAGGATAAAACTAATTTAAACATGATGCATAAAGTGATAAGAGCATGAAAGCATATGATCAACAACAAACATAACTAATCCAACTATAACATAAAAATGAATACCAACTATGATGCGACAACAAATGATACCAATTTGATAAATAAAATTCTAAGCATGTGATATCAAACAAAATGCGCAAGAAACAAGGTACCAATTATTTATTGAAGCATAAATGGACTAGTTAAACATGGCAAAGACATAAACAAAATATCATATATATGTATACACAAAAGATATAAGCTAAGAATAAGTACACACATATAGATATAGACATACAAATGACACAAAATAAGATAAGCTTTTCACACTCGTATGGCAAAAATGTGTCATATAGAAACGGAAGTGTTGGGGTGGGAACTAGCAACAATTAAATTTAGACCCAATCACTTAAAACATGTTCACGAAATTCTCAATTGATTGCAAACTTCATCACATTTGAATATAACCTCATGTGACAATATAGAATGGACTCAATGAGCAAACATACACCATGCATACAAGCCTAGCATATTGATGATTCTACAAACCAATAGAGTGATGACATTGAAAGCGCAACTAGGATAAACGGACATTGTGTAAACCATTGATATAACATCCAAACTTCCTCAATAAGAATATATTTTATTCTTTTGAATGAATAAATCAACTAATCATAGGCCTTGGCAATTATTTTTCATTTTAATGCCATATTTTCTTTTAGGCCTCTGGACCACGTATTTCTTTTAGGTCCAAACAAACGGTGGCTTACTATTCGCAAAGGATAATAAATCCTTTCAAAGCCCTTCCCCGTGAACATTTGTATTTATCATTTTTATTTCTCACAAATCTCACGTGCAACGGATTTTGACATGCACTATTCCTCCTAGGTCACAAATATATAGATGACAAGATATATGGGAGAACACCTCACAAAGCTCAAATATACATATGAAGTTAAAATTTCAAATGAGCTCGTGCATGTGTGGATAGAGGCATATAAAAATAGAATCCATTTAATCAACACAAAATCCAACTACTCCATGTAAGCATGGTAAAGAACATAAAAATAATTGACAATCTAAACCAAAAGTTCTAGACACATGAGAGCATAAAAGATGGGATTCAAACACATGTATATGCCACATTTTAGGCACCCAATTCTGTCACCCTCTAACTCTCCTTAGGTCCTTAGTACCTCCCTTCATCACCGTAAACCCAAGTCATGTCCCGAGTACTGACCTAGAGGCCATCGGGCACTCCCCGACTCAATTTGACCGAAAAGTCAAACTCTTCGTCTTGACTGAGAAAGAATGAATATTCAAAGGGCACTGAATACCCTTTCCAACTGTCTGCCCCATGCGCGATTCTGACTTACCATGCTGACGAACGATCCGTTTGTGTCCAAAACATGACCTAGAGGCCACCGAGCGCTCTCGGGCTTTGTTTGACCTATGTCTACTCTTCAGCTCGACCGAGGCTTAATGAATCTTAAAAGGTCACTGAATACCCTTTCCAATGGTCCATCTTATGCACAATTCCAACTTTCCATGCGGACGAACGATCCATTTGACTCCGGGAGGTCACCGAATGCTTCCCGGGCCCAGTTGACCAAAGTCAACTCCCCAAATTGGGTCAAATTCCTTGGAATGTCTAAGTACATCTCCTAACCTTTCCAACGGTCTGCCTTGTGCACGATTCAGACTTACCATGAGGACAAACGATCTGTTTGCGTCCGAGCAATTCCCCATCCAATGGACCGACAAATGCTTTCGAGCCATATTTAACCCAAAGTCATCTCCCGAACCCAGGAGTGGTCCCAAGGACTTTTAAAGGTATTTGAATTATCTTTCAAATGGTATGCCCCGTGCGCAATTTTGACCAACGGTTTTCCCTCGGCGGCCAATTTTCTGAAAAAGCCTGAAGCGCACTGCAAAATGGCAGGTTCCAGACCCTGCCTATCGGCACCTGCCGATAGGCAGGAAAAGGTCTATGCCGATCGACACTCACCTGGGCCTATAAAAGGAGGCCTTCACCTCATTTGTAAATGGAGCCCAGATATGATAAAAATCTCTCTGAACGAATCCCAGAAACCTCTCTCGAAGGCAGCGTGATTTCAACACCTAAATCCCCTTTTTACTTCCACTTTTTATCATCCTTTTCATCAAACTTTGTGAATTAGCCACTCTCCATCATCATCCAAGTGCAAGGGCTGCTCTCCAACATTCAAGATCTTCAAGAAGGTCCAACTTTCTCAAATTCTCTCTTAAATTCCCAATAACTTGTTTTCTTATTTAGCACTTTTATTATCTCATCTCACACATCCTATTATACTTTTTATTTAGTATTATTGTACATCTTTTATTTTCATAAAACCCAAGAAATAAGAAAAATAGTGTTTGCTCATAAATTCCAAGTTGGGATTCTCACACTTTTTCCACACTTTTCTCACAACTAAAACACTTTTTCTACACACACACACACTTACAAATAAGAGATTCCCCATTTGGATTTATGGGATAAACCCCACCACCCCTCATTTTGTATGCGAACTACATGGACTTTGATGCCTTTATAGGCTACGTAGGCGTCTCGGGGTAAAACCCGAGACTCGAGTCCTTTTTCTCACTTTTTCTCTTATTTTTTATCTTCTATAAATCCATTTTCCTTATATTCTATATACTTTCCCTTAGTGACGCATTAATCCATATGTGTTATCGTTCCATTATAACGAACAATGTAGGGGTAATCACGTAAGTCTTATTTTTATAATACTATTCTTATATCTTCCTACGGACGACTCGCTTTATCTTTTCCATGATACAAGTCGAGGATTCCTACCTCCATTCTATATATATACACATGCACACATATCACGGGGGGAAATAAAAGGAAAATAGCAAATATTCATGAGAGGGCGAAAGTGCGGAATGGATGCCTAACACCTTCTCATTTCGTAACTAAGCCTTCGAACCCTTCTCGAATCGTCTTGGTTTCGCACGCACCAGTATGTCTTTGGATGCCATACTTCGGGGTGGCTTCCCCTTTTTCTTTTGTCTGTTTAGAGTAAAATAGACTAGCGACTCTGAATCTCTCTACATTTTTAAACCACAAACGACGCTAGCCGAAGCGCTCCTGAGGGGGATGCGTTGGACCCAAAGGATCCTTTCCTCCATGCTACCCCCCCACGCGACGAGGATCGGGGATGGCCACAGTGGCGACTCTGCTGGGGATATGTGTATTTTGAGGGCTTGACTCTATCTACATGAATGCTATATTTGCTTATGTTTCCCCCCATATTTGCATGTTACCCTTTCTCATATGTATCCCATGTTTATACTTATGTCCACATACTTGTAGAGAATTCTCCATGTACACTTCACACCACGTGCACCTAGGATCACATGTATATTCCCATATTGCACGCATCACCCATCCATACTTAGTGTACCTTTTGGGGTACTTATACTTTGCTCCCTGTTTGGCATAATCAAGAAAGGCATTCTCATCATCACATACCAATAAGAGAATCATGCATGATTCACACGACATCACTAAAGAGCATTGATATTAACCAAATTTTACCTAGTAACTGGAGGGTCACTTCGTGATGGGTGCTGGTCCGACAGGTCGCAGTTAGCCTAAGCGATATGACTCTAACCTTCCATTGGACAAGTACCTTTGACGTATATCGAACGGTTACCCCGTATCGTACCGCTTGATCGAAGTCATGACGGGAGGTATATCGCAGGGAATTCATTCACATACGTCGAGTATATCGAATTTGCTCTCACACGTATCGTCCCCATGAGGTATATGGTGAGGCAATTCACGTACACTCAGGTATATCAATTGGCTTATCCACACGTATCGATTGCCTGCAAGAGTAAGACGTATATCATGGAAGTCACGCCAAAGGGGGAACTCATGCCGATTCACCCAATCAACTGCATACCCGCATATAGGTGTCAGACCTAGGACACGCACTTTAGATTGCCAGTTTCAACCCAAAACTCTACCGAAATTCTGGGTCGATATGCCGCCCAATTTTTGTACATTTTTAAAACAGGACCCTGTCTGTGAGCCTGGTTACAAGTCCAAACCGTAGCTTTGCATATATTAAGACCCCCACTTTTCCAGGCTCGACTCCTGTCCGGCATTGCATTTAGGAGAATTAAATACAAGTGAAAGCATAATAATCATGCTGAGTTTCGTCTCCAAAAACATTTCTCCCTTCTTTATCAAAAATCCAAAAACATTTCTTCCCTCTTTATCAAAAATCCAAAAACATTTCTCCCTTCTTTATCGAATATCCAAAAATAATTCTTCCTATTTAAAAAAAAATCTCATCCTACGCCTTCTCAGGTCGATCGCAAGCCCTTGGCCTGGCTCCTTATTGGCTTTGATCTTCAGTCAAATCACCCCAGAGTTTCATCCGTTCTTCTACTACTTCTTCCAAGTCCGGAATCTATCCATCTTCCATGAAGAATACAGATCAACCACTAGTCATACAGCCGGATCTGATGACAGTCCTAGCTCAGCTCGTGTCCAATATTGACAACCTCCAAACCGAGGTTCGAGAGATGTAACAAAACTAAGTTCCTTTTCCTCAAGAGCCTGAGGCCCTATTCCCTCGTGCTATGGGTCCACCCGATCCCATCTGGGTTCTAGAAGAATATCATCACGCTCCACATGCCCCTCCTGCCAATGGGCCGCCGCCTGTCCAGCTTCCAATGCCAAACATTTCCCAGCCTATGGCAAACCTGCCTGTGGTCGCTGATCCAAAGGAAGAGGAGTTGAATAAAGTCAAGGAGGATCTCAAGATGCTCACAAGAAGTTTGACCAAGTCAGGATCTCTGGGAATTACATGGACTACACCCACATGTCTCCTTATCCTAAAGAAAGGTTACCCGAGAAGTTCAAGATTCCAAATATCGAGAAGTTCGGAGGGAGTGGACCCCTAATTTTTCATCTTCGCAGTTATCATCGTTCCATGACTCTACTAGGGACTTCTAAAGAAGTGATGGCCCAATTGTTTCAACAAACTTTGAAGGATAGTGCCCTCCGATGGTTTTTATCTCTTGAGGAATCCAGAATCTGTAGTTGGGAGGATGTAACCCGAGAATTCATGTCAAAGTACAAATACAACAAAGAGATTGAGGTCACCCATCGTGATTTAGAGCAGCTCAAACAGAATCCTGGGGAATTAGTCAGTAACTTCATAACTCGGTGGAGAGAGCAAGAACGTACCATGACCAATCGGACATCTGAAGAAGAACAGGTTAACATAGTGAAGAAAAACTTCTTACCCCATATTCGAGCGACGATGGGAGGATAATACTATCCCCACTTCCGAGTTCTCAGAGAGGCAGGAGTGGAAATCGAGGAGAGCCTCAATAAAACAGAGGTTGAACCAAAGAAGGTGTCCGGACAGTTCACTCCTAAAAAGTATGACAAGCCTGCCAGTGCTACCGTTTTAACCATCAACAACATCTCTCAACCAACCATGTCATGGGCACCAGAAAGCCGCCCTGCCCCCATTCGAAGGGAAGATACTGAGCTCCATGCTCCCTTCTCCAAAGTTTACCAAGCCCTGTTAAGCCGAAACCTCATCAAACCCTTAGATCCCCGTCTATTGCCAAACCCACTTCCAAGAAACTTCAAGACTGATGCTCATTGCGCCTTCTACCAAATTGCCAACTATACTACCGACCAATTCTTCCACCTTCAAAACATAATCCAAGATCTCATTGACCGAGGAATCATCGCCCCACCAGCCAATCCTAAGCCAAACACTACTCACAACCCACTCCCAAATTACACCAATTCTTAGAAGAAAACTCAAATTTCGATCCTTCAACTCAAATCACACCCATATACTCTACTAAACCTCTTTAAACTTGACCATATTTCCTCCTACACCCTACTAGCCTCGCAGATCAGGCACTGTCACTCCTTTCCAGAGCATGCATCGCTGTCCGTACCCGTTCTAAAAATGGAATTATGGAATTGTCAGAGGTGTTAAACCAACTCCTAGAGTTCGGGATGAAATTTCCCTCACAGATGGTCATCGATTGCTAGATGTTCAGCACACTGTTCTTGGAGGTACGAAAGTGGGCTCGAGATTCAGACAATGTGGGTGGTACCAACCGATGAAGTCATCCTAGATGATATTGTCCATACTATGGCAAAATTATTTGAGAAAACGAACAGCATTTACAGTATCATTGGGTTACTTGACCCTTTGAAGCTACAATGGTCCCCTCAATCACACATATCCCCACGGAATGGGAGAACTTGTATGAAAAAGCCGTTGAAGTTGTGGAATGCATCGACTTTACATGGAAAGACAGAGTTGCTACCACCGGATGAGGGGAAGAATTCGAAGAATCGAGTGAAGAACAAGCTTCAGGAAGAACTGGCCCAGTAGCTGACATATGTGGGATGATATCATTTGAAGAACTCCTCGGAGAAATAAACAGAGTCGCAGAACCACCTGAGATTGATGAGGAAACGGGATTCATGTTCTTTCCTTCTTCAGTAAATCACATGACCAGATTATGGAGACATTACCAGGTTCCAAGCTCACTACCAGTAAATGACAAAGGGAAGGGTGTTGAAAACATTCATATGCCAGACATGACCATCGAGGAGAGCAAGATCCTCAATCAACTGAAGAAAACCCAAGCTAACATCACTCTACGGGGGCTTTTCATGTCTTCCCAGCTGCACAGAAATGCTTTAATCAAGCTTCTCACTGGACCCATGGTTCCTCCATCTACCACACCAGATGAAGCGATAAATCTGGTCGGATCCTTAACCTCTACTCGAATGTTATCATTTTCTGAAGAAGAAATCCCCAAAATTGGGCCAAATCACAATCATGCACTCAATATCTTCGTCGAAGCTATGGGGAAGGCTGTGCCACTCTCCCTTGTCGATAATGGATCCGCCTTGAATGTTTGCCCACTGAGAACCTTCAAGTGTTTAGGCCTGAAAGAAAGCGACCTCGCTCCAACCTCTGTCGCTGTACGTGCTTATGATAATACCCGTCGTGAGGTGATGGTGTCCATAAACCTTACAATGGGGGTTGGCCCTATAAACCCCGTCATTGAATTCCAAGTCATAGACATCCCAGCCTATTTCAACATGTTGCTCAGACGCCCCTGGCTCCACAGTATCAAGGGTGTGTCTTCCTCACTCCATCTAAAATTGAAGTTCTTCGTCGACGGGCGAGTCATCACCATTTTGGGAGACAACAAAAATGCCGAGGGGGCAAGCACCAGCAGTCCAATTCTTAAGATACAACACGGATCAAATGATATGCTCCTATCAGGATTTCGAGTCGAGCCACTCCTACTCTCGGCAGGGGACGATTTCAAAGAAAGTGTTTGTCCAGAATATGACCCTCATGGCAATGTCAATATGATTCAGATGTTCAGAAACATGCACTTCATGCCCGTATTGGGGCTAAGGCAAAGGCAGTAGGGGATACTTGAGCCCATCAAACTGAAGAAAGCTTTCCCTACTTGTGGCTTAGGGTAGGGTATCAACCATCGGAACAAGAGCTCAGAATGATCCATCAGTCTCGACCAAAGATAAGATCAGAATGCAAAACTGAAGAATGATCGCCGATCTATATTATTTTTTTGCTAGTCTTGTAAGTCACTACAATTCACAACGTCTCCTCCATAAACCTTTAGGTAATCACATCAAGTAACGTGTACATCTTCATTTAAATCTATCATCTAATGAACTACCTATTTGATTATTGTGTTATTTTTTCCTTCTCTAATAATATGCTAACAACTTATGTTTGAGATTTTCTTAGGGACAAATTATATGATTCCCGGCACATTTTTATTATATTTTCTTAGTAACTCATATGAGTATTTTAATTTGTTGATTTAATATTACTCGTACACAAACCTTTGAGGTTACATGAACGTGTGTTTGAGTTGGTCAATTTTAAAAAGTTGTGTTGATGGGTTTTATGAACATTTTATTGGCATTTTTAAGTTTTAATTATCTGGAAAAAACCCAAAAGGTTGACTTTTTTTGTATTTTTGTAACTATTTCTTGGAAGAGGAATATTAAATCCAATATAAATGTATATTGTTTTCTATTTTGTAACACTTTCTTCTTATTAATGCCAATTTAAAGTGTTTGGTGGTATCTGAGTGACTGGTTCTTGTCCTAAGGGACCATTTTCTATCCATTAGGTTGTTGGTTGAAGTTGATTCAAAGTTCATAAATTATTTGACTGACGTAGCTCTTATTTAATTGTTCTACATTGAATTGTATTTGATAATTGTTTTAACTGAAAAATGAGACTAACCAACAAAAGGATAAAATAATTCCTTAGCTTATATTTTTCTTACTTATTAGAAATGTTCACTTCAACTTCGTACTTGCCCAAATATCTTAGTATGACACCTATTTAGTTTAATCAATATTGGTTATATGAGCTTTAATCTATGTCAAATTACCTATTCCTTCTCACATGGTTTTGATATTAAAAATTGACGAATTAACATTGTTATCCCATGTTTATTAGAAAAAGAAATTTGCATCACTCGTAAGTGGGGCATTGTAAATGATTTCATCCATTTGGTTTCGCATCTCATTTTTAATTAACCAACCTAAATGATTTGTTCTTAGGTCATCATATAACAGTTTAATTAGAAGCACCTTAATTAGTGTTAAAGAAGATTCCCACTCCCACTCCCACTCAAATCGGTCAATTCCAAAACCATCTAAATCTCACTTCATCACGACGCCCACTCTTCCATATCTAAGGCCCCCCTTGATCTCCCTTTTCATCACAACATTCTTTCTAAAGCTCATTTTTTATTGCCTCCCCATCTCATACCCTAAGCATACAACATCTATCCATTTCTCTTTTCTAATACCAATTAACCTAACTTTGTCCAAATTTTCTGCCACAACCTAAGATAGATTTTAGAAAAATACATACATGACACTGTAATTTTCAAGGTATACATAAAATATTCTAACTTATTACATATTCTTTGGATATATTGCATTTTCTATATAGATTTCATTAAATTTGACGTTATGTTTTGCATCCTATTAATTCTTCTTGTTCATATGTACCTATTTTGAATTTATGTCGTAATATAATGAAATGCCATTTTCATATTTGATAAAATTTCATTATTAAACAATTTCTTTCACCTAGCTTACGTATTTATTGGTGCTTGTGTTTGGTATTTTTTCCTTAACTGAAATCCTAAGAATTTTAACAGATTAAATTATTTTCACTCCATTGGTTCTCGTTCAACTTGATTGCAAATCTGTATTCGTCGCCTCATCGCCAAAAGTTGTAGCCTCTTCGCCCCAAGTCAACGTAAGCCTTTAGGAAATCGCATGAGGTATGTTATTTTACGTTTATACCTAACTTTGTCTACATTAATTTGCATTTTAACCCTAGGTGCCCTCACCTTGAACATTTCACTAAACCCATCTTGGGGAAGCCTTAATGCACACAAATACATATACACTTCTATAAATATATCCAAATATAAGAGAGAAAAATATGTCATACCTTTGGTGTTGGGAATGTTATACAAACTCATAGATTAGTTGACATATAGTCACATTTAGTACTCGACAAAATCTTTTCTAATACTCAATGATTATAAAATAAGAAGACTATTTTTTTATTCAAATAGATTCTGTTATTGAAGATTTCCTTGAAACTCCAACTGATAAAGACTATACTTTTATATATACCTCTTGTAGATGTACTCCTTTTGGTATTGTTATAAATCTCCACTATATACAAAAGAAAATGATGTCCAATAAAAAAACTATGAAAAGGTAGACTCTTTTCTCCAGCTTGGGTTTTGTACCCAGTGGGTGGATATAAAGACAATGTTCGTATGTAGGCCTATCAATGGATCGAATTTTATCTGAATCCAATCTATTTAAACGGATATGGATCATGCATAAAATCTGATTACCCGTTTATTAAATGGAGCGAATTTGGATACATATACTCCGATTCGTTAATAATTCAATCCGATTAATATTTTTAATATATATTGTATTTAATAATATTTTAAATATATAATATAACAATTATAATATTATATAAAAAAAATCTCCCTCATATAAAAGGAAAAAGACACACACACGCGGCTCCAAAGAGTTGAAAATTAAAATATTGCAAATCTAGTTGTCAAAGGTATATGCTTTGACATATCATTATTTATTTTTTTAATGAAAATTAATATAAAAATAAATAAAAAATAATTTTTTGAATAATCGGATCGTAACGGATATGGATTTGGAACCGTAAAAGATAATCCGATTGATAATCAAATTGGATCCGAATCCGTTTAATATAAATGGATATTGATTTGCCTGATCCAGTCCGAATCCAATTTGTTTACAAGCCTATTCATATGTAACTCTGGTAGATCTCTTGTAGTGTGTTTTGATTTGGTTCTCGGGCTTGGGTTTTATGCCCAGTGGGTGGGTATACCCTGTTTCAGTACAAGGTCTTTTTTTCGACTCATAAAATATGTTATATGATTAATTTTAGGAGAGCTCTATGGTTTTGCAGCTTTGCAACAAACACTACTACTGAACAGACCTTTATGTTAATAATTTCCATGCCAAATAAGTTCAAATTGTCTAAGCACTATGTATTAAGATAAAATCAAGTAGTTTAGATATAATAACATGCCATTAATACCTCCACTTAATAAACAAAGAAGCTCATTGGTCAAATTTCTATGATGTCACATCTCGAGCATGCTTACATGTACACCAGTTTAATAACTATTAGGAAGAAACTCGTTTTAAAAATATACAAGCTGTTTGAGAATACATCTTGAAGACTATGTAAAAAAAATTAGATTATTTGATTTAAAATCTAATGTGTACAGATTTACCAATAAAATGAATCATTGAGTGGGGAAAGTTAAAAAACATAAGTAATGTCGACAAATGTTTACAAACTAATCAATATATCAAATTATTAGAAAATATGAACACTCCCAATAGAAATGAATTACAACATTTTTCACCAAAATATACTTGACCTCTAGCTTTTGACATGCCTAAATGCTCTAGTAGAAAATTAAGAAGAGACATTTTAACCATTTTATTATGTTCTAGTTTACATTGACATACGATGATACCACTGTTACATATATATATACCAGTACTACTATTATATATACACTTTATAACACTACTGTCAGTTGTATTATATACACTTTATAACATTAGTGCTATATATATATATATATATATATATATATATATATACTAGGGTATGCCCGTGCCTGAAGGCACGCTGAGAATTGTTAAAAGTATTCAATCGTGTTTAATGTAAATAATAAATTGTAACAACCCTCACATTTGATAGCATATTTTATATTTATTTACAATGTATAGTAATTAATTATAAAATGATATATGTTGAGAAAATATTAATTTAATATGAGAAAGGTTAATATTTACTGAAATGTTGTATGATTACCTGATGAGTAGGTAAAAATACCCATGTGGTGATTTATGGTGTCATAAGATATAAAATGACATTTTGGTTTAATGAGAAACCGGAACTTAAAATGAGTTAGAAAATTTTGAAATGATAATTTGGAAGGTGTAGTTAGTTCCGGTAGGTGCGAGACAGTCAAAACAAGTGCCATATTGTATTTTGGCATTTCAGACACTTTTGACTGGTTATAGCTTAAATGTGTAGTTGCGACTTATTATATCGCATATTAGTCATTAAAGTTGGAAATTTTAGACTAGTGGTCCGATTTAGTCTTGCTAACTTCATTATTTTCCTTATTTTCTCTTAACACACAATTGTTAACCTAGAGAGAGAAAGGAGAAAGAAGAGAGCTTTGGAGAAAAGAGAGATTGGAGCTTGGATTTTGCTTGCATCTTCCTCAAATCTGATTTTCTACATCAAGGCAAGTTATCTACTTGCTATTATATAATTTAAGGAGAATAATTAGTTGTGATAGTTATGAATTTGTTGTGTTTAATCGTTTTAGGGTTTTGTTGGATTTGTGGGTATTAACCCTTGGAAATTGATTTGGATGATTAATATCGTAAATGATGGTAATTAGACATGTTTGTGATGTATTAGTTCCATTAAATGATATGGGATTTGGTTGTTGGAAGAAGAATGGAGAGTTTTGGGTCTAGGTCTGCAATGACCGGCCGACCGCATTTCTCAAACTGGTCTATCGGTCCTTCGGGAGAAGGCACACTGTTTTCTTTCAAAGGCATAAAATTTGAGGTGCGGTCGACCGCGGTCCCCTTACCGGTCGACCGGCCCTTCCGAAGTGAGCTTCCTGCTTTCCTTCTAAGGCACAGATGTGACGCGCGGTCGACCGCGGTCTTGGGACCGATCGACCGGTCCCCTGTTTTCTTCCCAAGATTTTACTTTTGCTTGTAAATCTTTTCTTTTCATAGGGTTTTAGAAACCTTCTTGAATGAAGTAAACTTTTGCCTTTAGAGTCCTAGTTGAGTCTGGTTGTCTCCCTAGAGTGGAATGGATTTCACTTGGGGTTAAGTCCAGAGGAGGGGGTGTTCCAAAGTGAAGTTTAAGCATCACTCTTTATGTCACTTCTTAATAGGAGGATAGGGGTTGTAGGCCCATGCTTGGAGACTTAAGGGCTTATCAAGATTTTATGAACTTTGAGGACTTATAGGATCATAATGATCATTTGGAGATTTAGTCGGGACTTGTAAATTGAGGAATATTAATGACGGTATTCAAGGGGAACTAGGTTCGTATAATGAACCGAAATGCTTAAAGATGATAAGTTCAACTAAAATGGACCCAAATTGTGTTAATGATGATTGGTTCAAATAGAAGGAACCCATTTGTTTAATGATGATAGGTTCAAATAAAAATAACTAATCACATGGGTTATGGAAATGGAAATTGGTAATGAATATTGAATATGATAATAAGATTTAAAGATGTAAATGTTAATTTACTATTACACACATGTCTAAATGACATCATAAGGGAAGTTCGCGCGCATGGTGATGCCTCCTGGATAATGAATGCAGGGTGGATATAGTCCTAGGCCATGTGAGCGTTTGTTATAAATATATTTTCTGCGATGGGTAGGAGATTCCGGGTGTGGTCTTGACTATCCCGCAGGCACATGGCCGCTTCCCGACGTCTTGCATTGTAGGATCCCAGGTTGTCTTATCGTAGGCCCTGGAAGATGATGGTCATTTAGGGGCGCGCACAGTGGGGAAACCCGGACGGGCGGTCTTAGAATCGTTATATGTATATGAATATAACTATATATTTTATCAAGTGGGACTTGATGGTTGTTAAACGCCACAAAGAGCACAGATATGTGCCATAAAGAGCACGGAAATGAGATTAATGAAATATGTGCCATAAAGTGCACTTGATATTAATGGTATTCCTATTAAGGAATGGAAAGATGAAATGGTAAGATAATTAACTATGGAAGTTAATAAATGGTTTATTCCTAGTAAGGAATACACAAGGTAATGGAAATTTGATAAGTGAGGAAAGGTTTTAAATTTAAGTTATTACTTTTGTTTCTTTTATGTAATGACATTTCATCATTTAGTTAAATTGTAATGTAAAATTTATCATCCTTATCATTTGTGCATAACTGTTCATTTCTATCATGCTTTTTATTTCTTCTGGTGATTATATAGAACCCGGCCATGACCGGCTTACTTTTTTTGTCGTGTATATGATTGTATCCGCTCAGGTGCTCCCCCACAAGGACGCCAGTCTTGATGTTCTCATTCCATTGCTTTCGACGAGCTGTAAGATTTTGCGGGTTATTACTGGATCTTGAATTAAACGCTTCCATCTTTGTGTTCTAGATATGATCGGGTCTTTTTATTCGGGCGTGTGGCCCAAACTTTTGTATTTGATTAATGGATGTATTATGTAAGATATTTAATTTGTTGTACTTTGTTGTATGTTGCTGGGGATCGACAGCCTTTTCAGCCCTGTTGTTTACTTTCATCTTAGTTATATTATATATATTCGTGTGGAATTCCACTTGCTTATCAGATGGGGTTATTTTAATTTAAATTTCTTAACTGCATTTTTAAATTTCTAAACTTTTTGGCAACCAATTTTCTGATGTATTGGTTGGTTTTCCCGTATACTCAGTTTATATTTTGTGATGCTGAGAATGATATTCATCCATGATTCCTGTTACATTTGGGTATCGGGCCGGCCACCCCTTATCTCGGATCACGGGTTGTCACGGATGGTGTCAGAGCATCAGGTTCTAGAATCTTTAGTAACTATGTGGATTCATCACGTTCTCCCGTAGCGTTCTTTGATATAGAGCCTAAGGTTAGGACTGTGTAGTTGCCTATGTTTGCGATCTTCTGCAAGATAGGTAGTTTGAAATAGTATTTTAACTCTATTGTTACTTCATCTTAAATGCCGCCTAGAGAGGTCGCCCAGCGTGACGAAATAGAGTTGTAGAAGAGGAGGTAGATTCTCCACCGCCGCCATAAGGGACCGTTAACGCTGCAGATGTAGCAAATATAGTAGCTCAAGCGGTTAACACCGCCATAACCGCAGAGGTCAAACAAATTGCCATAGGCTCAACAATGGGCTCACGATGTTCAAGCTCCCACAGGACTTACTCCGTGAGAAAGGGTTAGAGAGTCCTTTCTAAAGGGAAATTCCCCGAAATTCGAGGGAGGCATACATGTTATTGAAGCCAATACATGGAAAGAGAAATAAGTCCTTGCCATTTTTTTTAGCTAGTCGGATCTGCGTTATACTGGTTGAAAATTATAACCACGCCAGAGCAGAAAGACACAATGACGATCACTGAGTTTTGGGCTTTGTTCGATCGTGAGTATGTTTCCTTCCGCAGCTCATTGGGAGATGAGAAGGAAGCTCCAGGATGTTGTGCAAGGAGAGAGATCTGTGGCGGAACATGAAGAGGGGTTTCACGATTTGTGAATTTCGTCCAAGATGAAGTGGCTCCGGAAGATAGGAAGATCTCAAAGCTTATATGAGGTCTAGACTGGAGAATCCGACAGAAATTGCGGTGTAATTAAGCCTTATAGATTTCTGTTGAAGTTATGAATGCAACCTCACCCCATTGCCATGAGCATCGGTTACATACACTGGGTAGCAAGAAAGATACTATCGTGGGGTAAGTAGGGAAACCTAGAGGATTTGGGACTTGAAGAGGAGCATTTCCCTCATCCTAACTTTCGGGTGGTAAGTATAGAAAGAGGGACCCTCGGCAAGGGGTTGCATCTATGAGACAATTTTTGGAAGGTTTATTGCGAGTGGTAATAACAGTAGGCACGGTCAAGGTGCTTCGCAACATGCGGGTCGGGGTGGACATGGAGGTAAAGACCCTTTGGGCCAAGGTACTTCCCAGTTTAGAAATAACGGGGGTCGATGTTAGGAGGATATGATGGGACGCTGCTTCCATTGAGAGGAGGCGGGTCATTATAAGATGGAGTGTCCTCAGGTGATTGGGGGCCAATTTCCTAGGGCTCCGCAGCAGCCATATGTTCAGTTTCTGCCTCCGGCACCTATTATGGTTGTTCCTTCACAGTAGGGGCAACTACAATATTGGCGTATTTGTCAAATTTAGGAGGCTATGCTTCCTCCTGCTCTGTCGGCACCTCCCGTTATAGGAGGGTAAATTTTACTCAGGGACACTTAAGTTGTGTGTTATTCGATGCAGGATTTACGTGCTCATCTACTTTATGACCTCTTCTCAGACTACAGATTTGATAAGATCTGTTGAGAGTATTTTTACTAGCGTTGAGTTTTCCTATGAGTGGTTGTTTGCTAAGTTCCTTGTTTATGTAGATATAGAGATTTATTGTGGTATTTTATGCTTTGAGGCCGATTTACTCGTCCTTAACATGGTCGGGTATGATGTGATTTGTATACCTTATCCCCACGACCGACAAAGTTGAGTAGTAGCGTATAAGAGGGGTTCCTTATTTGGATTCCGCTTTTGCGGGACGCTCCACGTGTGAACCTCAACGACGTTGGAAGTGGACAAATGTTGTTCTTTCTTCTATTAGCTAATCTCATTTTACCTTAATTTAGTCTTGATGGTTAATAGATGGGTGGAAGGGTTTAGCCGAGAATCAAGTAGAAGAGTTATTAGTGGCTATTAAAGTGCGAAATAGAAGCACTATATACAGTTCTCTCCTCTGAACGATGTGAGGAAGACTGGGATGCGAAGTCGAGTTAAGACTTTGGGCTATGCCTTGATAAGAAGGCTATTTAAAAAGGTATTTATATTGTGGGATATATAATTATAGGGGTTTAGTTTGGATTTATTTGATTTGTTAAACCTTCAGTATATATATGGTAATGTATATAAGTTGAATCTTTTTGGTCCTGAACATGTGTCTTAGACCTGTATGCCTTGATGACCGACAACGCGAGGTAGTAGTGTAACGGGAGGGTTCCTTCTTTGGATTTCGCTTCGGCGAGACGTCCCACGCACGAAACTGAGCAAATGTCGGGAGTTGAGAAAGGTCTTAGGCACTAGGGATATACTTAGTATTAGGTGTATACGACTTAGATAGGATATAGTATAGGTAGGTAGACTTTAGGGTTGTTTGGACATAAGGCCTTTAGTATGTGATGTTGGTTTAGGAGGGCTGTTGGGAGTTGACCCAGAAAAAGTTGTGTGTTGACTCTAAGAGGGATTGGTTTCCTGGTAACGAGAAGTATGAGATTTCGAGAAGTTTGGTTGGTAAAGTCGAAGGAGATGAGGCCTCTCGTAGTAGAGTGTTACGGAGGCAACGAAAGGGTGAATTGACTCGCATTCCTGAGCCATGTTTCTAAGCTCGAGGGTGGATTCAATTGACAACCCTCTGCCAGGATCGGGAGTATTAATACTGGAGCATAGACCAAATGCTTATGCGCCTCATAAGCTAAGAATTGTGAGGAGTATTATCTCATGCTGGAATTTAAATTCATCGTGGGGGTGATCGCCGTACGGAAAAGAAGGTGCTCCTTCCTGGGCAGAATTTAAACCTTCGTTCGAGAAATATTTTGTTGCAAGATGTCGTAGGAGAGACAAGAGTGGTTAAGACCACATAAATAAGCTGCTGATTAATGGAACATAACCCTACTCTATTGACTTTGAGGATGGGGTACGTTTCCATAAGAGAATCGTTGTCCCGAATGAGGACTTTAGAAGGGCAGAAATGGTGGAATCTAGCGGTTCTAAGGTGGTGTTACATCCGGGTAACGACATCATGTGTCAAGTTATGCGCCGCCAGTAGTAGTGGTCGGGCTTAGAGAGGTTGTTGTATTCCGTGGGGTGCCTTTGATTACAGTTTCCGATGGAAATAGGATTTTCGTTTCTCACTTTTGGCAAGTTTCTAAAAATGGGAATCAGATTGAAGTTTAGTACTTCCTATCATCCTCAAACAGATGGCCAGACCAGAAAGGGTTAGCCATATGTTGGGGCATATACCCCTTATGTGTATACTTAACTTTAAGAATAAGTTGGGAACAGTATCTCCCACTATTTGGATTCGCTTATTATGATTTGTATCGATTCACTATCGGGATGGCACTTTATACAACCTTGTATGGTAGGCCTTATGGATCTCCTGCTTGTTGGTTAGAGGTGCGAGATGATAAGTCTCTCGGACCTAAAATAATCCGAGGTACTTCTTCAAAAATTGAGCTCCTTCAGAATCGCATTCGTATAACCAAGATCGACAAGAGAGCTAAGTCAATGCGGGGTGAAGGTATGTGGAGTTTGAGGTAGGTGGACCAAGTGTTGGTGCGAGTATCACCTATGAAGGGCATTTAGTATTTTGAGTATGAGGAAGACTTGCACCGCTTTACATTGGACCTTTCCTATGAATGCTAAGGTGGGTTCGGTAGCCTATTAACTTGCTTTACCGAAACATTTGCAGCAAGTTCATAATGTGTTCCATATCTCTCCTGTATAGTAGTACAAGAGATGTGATTGTGCCCTTAGGCACATTTCTTTTGAAGTAGATGCATCTTAACGTTCCTTATGAGGAGTAGTTGGTTTCCATTTTAGAGCGCGGAGACCGGCGATTTAGATGGCAGATAGTACCTTTAGTTATGTTGCAAGATAGTCAGCACAGTGTCGAGAAATCGACATGGGGTCGCGAGGATGACATGCGGGAAAAGTATCGGCATTTCTTCTTGCGAGGTATACCTAAATTTTGGGGGCAAAGTTTCCTCTTAAGGGGGGGAGTATGTAACAACCCTCACGTTTGATAGCATATTTTATATTTATTTACTATGTATAGTAATTAATTATAAAATGATATATGTTGAGTAAATATTAATTTAATATGAGAAAGGTTAATATTTACTGAAATGTTGTATGATTACCTGATGAGTAGGTAAAAATACCCATGTGGTGATTTATGGTGTCATAAGATATAAAATGACATTTTGGTTTAATGAGAAACCGAAACTTAAAATGAGTTAGAAAATTTTGAAATGATAATTTGGAAGGTGTAGTTAGTCCCGGTAGGTGCGAGACAGTCAAAACAAGTGCCATATTGTATTTTGGCATTTCAGACACTTTTGACTGGTTATAGCTTAAATGTGTAGTTGCGGCTTATTATATCGCGTATTAGTCATTAAAGTTGGAAATTTTAGACTAGTGGTCCGATTTAGTCTTGCTAACTTCACTATTTTCCTTATTTTCTCTTAACACACAATTGTTAACCTAGAGAGAGAAAGGAGAAAGAAGAGAGCATTGGAGAAAAGAGAGATTGGAGCTTGGATTTTGCTTGCATCTTCCTCAAATCTGATTTTCTACATCAAGGCAAGTTATCTACTTGCTATTATATAATTTAAGGAGAATAATTAGTTGTGATAGTTATGAATTTGTTGTGTTTAATCGTTTTAGGGTTTTGTTGGATTTGTGGGTATTAACCCTTGGAAATTGATTTGGATGATTAATATTGTAAATGATGGTAATTAGACATGTTTGTGATGTATTAGTTCCATTAAATGACATGGGATTTGGTTGTTGGAAGAAGAATGGAGAGTTTGGGGTCTAGGTCTACAATGACCGGTCGACCGCATTTCTCAGACCGGTCGACCGGGCCTTCGGGAGAGGGCACACTGTTTTCTTTCAAAGGCATAAAATTTGAGGTGCGGTCGACCGCGGTCCCCTTACCGGTCGACCGGCCCTGCCGAAGTGAGCTTCCTGCTTTCCTTCTAAGGAACAGATGTGAGGCGCGGTCGACCGCGGTCTTGGGACCGGTCGACCGGTCCCCTGTTTTCTTCCCAAGATTTTACTTTTTCTTGTAAATCTTTTCTTTTCATAGGGTTTTAGGAACCTTCTTGAATGAAGTAAACTTTGGCCTTTAGAGTCCTAGTTGAGTCTGGTTGTCTCCGTACAGTGGAATGGACTTCACTTGGGGTTAAGTCCAGAGGAGGGGGTGTTCTAAAGTGATGTTTAAGCATCACTCTTTCTGTTACTTCTTAATAGGAGGATAGGGGTTGTAGGCCCATGCTTGGAGACTTAAGGGCTTATCAAGATTTTATGAACTTTGAGGACTTATAGGATCATAATGATCATTTGGAGATTTAGTCGGGACTTGTAAATTGAGGAATATTAATGATGGTATTTAAGGGGAACTAGGTTCGTATAATGAACCCAAATGCTTAAAGATGATAGGTTCAACTAAAATGGACCCAAATTGTGTTAATGATGATTGGTTCAAATAGAAGGAACCCAGTTGTTTAATGATGATAGGTTCAAATAAAAAGAACTAATCACATGGGTGATGGAAATGGAAATTGGTAATGAATATTGAATATGATAATAAGATTTAAAGATGTAAATGTTAATTTACTGTTACACACCTCTCTAAATGACATCATAAGGGAAGTTCGCGCGCATGGTGATGCCCCCTGGCTAATGAATGCAGGGTGGATATATTCCTAGGCCATGTGAGCGTTTGTTATAAATATATTTTATGCGATGGGTAGGAGATTCCGGGTGTGGTCTTGACTATCCCGCAGGCACATGGCCGCTTCCCGACGTCTTGCGTTGTAGGATCCCAGGTTGTCTTATGGTAGGCCCTGGAAGATGATGGTCATTTAGGGGCGCGCACAGTGGGGAAACCCGGACGGGCGGTCTTAGAATCGTTATATGTATATGAATATAACTATATTTTTATCATGTGGGACTCGATGGTTGTTAAACGCAACAAAGAGCCTATGATAAATGCCACAAAGTGCATAGATATGTGCCATAAAGAGCACGGAAATGAGATTAATGAAATATGTGCTATAAAATGCACTTGGTATTAATGGTATTCCTATTAAGGAATGGAAAGATGAAATGGTAAGATAATTAACTATGTAAGTTAATAAATGGTTTATTCCTAGTAAGGAATACACAAGGTAATGGAAGTTTGATAAGTGAGGAAAGGTTTTAAATTTAAGTTATTACTTTTCTTTTCTTTTATGTAATGACATTTCATCATTTAGTTAAATTCTAATGTAAAATTTATCATCCTTATCATTCGTGCATAACTGTTCATTTCTATCATGCTTTTATTTCTTCTGGTGATTATATAGAACCCGGCCCTAACCGGTTTACTTTCTTTGTCGTGTATATGATTGTATCCTCTTAGGTGCTCCCCTGCAAGGACGCCAGTCTTGATGTTCCCATTCCATTGCTTTCGACGAGCTGTAAGATTTTGCGGGTTATTACAGGATCTTGAATTAGACGCTTACATCTTTGTGTTCTAGATATGATCGGGTCTTTTTATTCGGTCGTGTGGCCCAAACTTTTGTATTTTATTAATGGATGTATTATGTAAGATATTTAATTTGTTGTACTTTGTTGTATGTTGCTGGGGATCGACAGCCTTTTCGGACCTGTTGTTTACTTTCATCTTAGTTTTATTATATATATTCGTGTGGAATTCCACTTGCTTATCAGATGGGGTGGTTTTAATTTAAATTTCTTAACTACATTTTTAAATTTCTAAACTTTTTGGCATCCCGTTTTTTGATGTATTGGGTGGTTTTCCCGTATACTCAGTTTATATTTTGTGATGCTGAGAATGATATTCATCCATGATTCCTGTTACATTTGGGTATCGGGCTGGCCACCCCTTATCTCGAATCACGGGTTGTCACATAAATGTTTTATATATTATAAGTGTATATTTTCAAAGTATTGAATCGTGTAAATTTAAGTCAAACTTTTTTGTGCAACACAAATGCGTAAACAATTTAGAAAATTTAGTCCTTCTTGGACCTCATATAAACAACATCAATTTAACTCAACTTGTCGAAATACAACTAATATATCAATAAATAAATTAAATTTGGACAAAACTTCTTTCGTTTATATGACTATTCGCCTTGTTTAAGAAATAAAAAAAACTCGAACAACAATGATACTAATAGTCCTATAAACAAATTGGTCATATTTACAAATTTGTACATGTATTATCTTAAACAGCTGTGAGGAAAACAAATAAAAAATTAGAAAATAAGTCATAAAGTATTTGAACATATAAATATCCTTTTCAACATATAGTTCTGCTACTATTTGAACATTTCACATTCGTTCCTAGATTCTCATATTTACAATCAATCTTTGATTCCCCTTCTCATACTTGATTTCTTTCTCATTTCAATGCAACAAAAAAAACTCTGATTTCTGGTTTTAATAAAAATGGGATTTCTTGCTCAAATTCGCCTTATCATACTTGATAAACACGACCATATCAACTATGGATACATATCTTCAAGTTAAGTACCTAAGAAATCAAAACATAAGAAAAAATAGTAAATCGAAATGAAAATGTAAATAAGAAGTAATACACACGAATCTAGTCTCTTCGATTGTTTCTTCCCCAAACACGGCTCTGTGATTCTTTTAGTGCCGTTAGCTGATGTGCTTCGTAAACTGTCAACTCCAACGGATGATAATCTTGGTCCCTCGAACACAGGGGATCTCATTGACTCACTTTTGGCTTATTAATAAACGAACCCTTCATGGATAGTGGTATGCACTTTGAAATTGATGAATTTGTCTCCTCTTTATCCCCAACTGAATCAAAATACAACAAAGGAGCTATATTTCTATGAGCACGATTACAGCAACCATTTTTTTTTACATAAATCTCAAACTTAATGATGTGACATTGCCACATCATTAATATACCACCAGCATGTCTTTTAATCTTATAATACCCATTTTTTTCCTTAAGTGTATCCTAACAGTAAAAACAAAAGTATTTATTTATTTATTCTGTCACTCTATAAATTAATTTTTTCTCTAAAATATAACTTTCAAGTTAAAAAAACATTTCAATTAAAAAATATAAATACACGCTATAGATATAAAAAAAAATATGTGTTAAAATACATTATTGTGTTAATTTTTTGAATCATATACAAAATAATCTCTCGAATATTTTTTGATTCACTACATAAAACCACTCAACGTGTGCCGTTAGCTCGGACCTTTAAAAATAAGAGAATATTGATTAAATGGGTGTTTGATGGACTTTTTGGAACAAAATAAAAATACTTTGATTAAATGTGTGTTAAAAAAATATTTGAGGGACTTTTGGATAATGGATCATTTAAAAAATTTACACAATGCGATTATGAATATTTTATTTTTTAACTAACATGATCACGAACCAAATAAAACATGACGTGACAAGAAGTCGTATTTTTTAATGCCGTTGGTGTTGACCATTTTTTCTAAATAGTAAAGATTATTTTCGAAATAGTAAAAAATGGTCCACACCAACAGTATGAAAAAAAATTGACTACATGTCACATCGCGTTTTATTTGAGTCATGATCATGTTAGTTAAAAAAATAAAAGATTCATAATCGCATTATATATTTTTTAAATTAATTTGCGTTAGGTAAAAAAAATTAACACAATGATGTATTTAACACATATAATTTTAACAGATATTTTTACATATATTAATATATAGTGTATATTTATGTTTTTTAATTGGACAGTTTTTTTTTAAGTTGAAAGTCAGATTTTAAGAAAATAATAAATAAAGAAAAATTTTGGGATAAATGAGTACTGTGTGATTAAGTCAAGCCTCTCTATCATTTTTAAGTCACGAATTTTTCGAAAGTGTGCATCGTTAATTGGACCATACGTCATATTTAGTTCGCAACAAATAAATGATTGGACCGTACGTATGCAAAAAAGCTTTGAAAGTTTTTTTTCATATAAACGTACAGACATACATACATACACACACACATACAATTTAAGTAATTTTTGAAACTTTTTTCACATACATGTACATACAAACAATTTAAGTCAATTTTTCTTACAACAAAAATCTTTAAACATTTTTTAAAATTATAATATACTCGAATAATAATATTAATAGCCCGTCCAAGACTTAATATAAATAACATAATAGCCATTAAATAGTAATTTAAGTCGTAACAAAAATATGTAAACAACTTAGAAAATTTGGACATAACCACCTTTGTTTATAGGATTATCCACCCTATATAAGAAATAAAAAACTCCAACAATATCCAATCCGAAGAATATACACATAAAAGAGGGACTATATTCAACATTTACCTTTTAAAGTCATTACAAATGAACTCAAATAAAATAAACTTACGCAATCCAAATACAACAAAATGCAAATGCACTCAAATGAAAATGCAAGTATTCTTTAAGTTACATATATCTAACTTTTTGAATATTTTGAAATTTCCATCTTAACCATCATATACAACCAAAATGGTTGATTACAGGTTTGTATGTAGTTTGAGTTGGGTGTCCGTGTTGGGCTTTTAGTGCCTTTTTTTGTTTGTTGTGTTTGGGTCTTATTGTAATACGTTTGGGCTGTTTCCTTTTGGTTCAATAAATTACATTTTACCAAAAAAAAGGGCTGTAAAAACCCGAGGTTAAGAAGGCTGTAAACGACCCAAAAAAAACATGTGGGTCGACTTCATTTCACACCAGATTTCATCGGAGCCGGATTTCTGAGTTAGATTTCTAGATCGACTTGACATTGCTCCATTGACATTGCTTAACCTTAATCAAACATACACACAATATATATCTTATTCAAACAGTTGGAGAAAAGACTATCATAAACTATTAAGGCATTCCAAAAAGGAAAGCATGGCCAAATAGAGAAAACGACAATTATATTTATACAGAGAGAGAGACTGATATCTGATCGTCATTGCCATTAATGAAGATGTTACTCCAATTAAGATCTAGGTGAATGACACACGACTCGCATATGCAAGTGCAGGTAGTCCAAGCCATCGAGAATCTCCTGAGACCCAAAACAAATCTGAGTTTCAAAAAAACCCAAAAATAGTATAGGTGTTCCGTCCAAACAAATCCAACAAAGTTAAATACAACAGAGGTATAGATCATTTCAAAATAGTACAACCGAGAATACGTACAACCCAAAAAATGAACAGAAATAACTGAATCAAATCATATCTAACAACTGACTTGAGAAATAGCAACAAAATATAACTTTACGAATCATATCTAAAAACTGAGAAATATAACTTTAGGAACTGAAAAATAACAACTCTACGAACTGAGAAATAGCAACAACTGAGAAATAACTGAATCGAATCATTTCTAACAACTGAGAAATATAAGTTTACAAATCATAAAATGGCAGATATCGAACAAAATAGCAATTTATAAAATGGTAGCTGAATCGTTACCTTCATGCCGATGAATAAAAGGTATCAACAAAGTCCAATTTTGATAAACAAAAAAAGGAAACAAAATCAGTAAATGTGAAATCGTTTGATGGTTGATGTTGCTCGATGATTTTTAGAATTTTAGGAATCCCCAAAATAGAAATCGCATTTACGCATTTCAAGCGGGACAAAATGATTTCTACTGGTTTTCACGATTTCCACGATTTTCAGGCTATTGATTTTGTTTCCACTGAAGATTGTGGTAGATATTTTGTATCGTTATCCCTAAAGGTAACGATTTCCAAACATCGTTTGATGGTCGAGAGAAAAACTTCCAAAAATCCCCAAAATAGAAATCGATGTTGACGTTTCTACGACTCTCGTGGTGCTTCTCCGGTGATGATGGTGATGAAGTGTGGAGTTGGGAAAAAGTAAAGGTTTAGAAAAACCCTCTGAGAATTTGCGTGTGTAAGAGACGGGTGTAATAAGATTACCTAGGGGCAGCGGTAAGGGGCAGGGGCACAAAATGATGAAGGCTGTATGTAGGTTTTGAAACCCTATTCTCGTGGAAAGAGGGTGAACTGATGGAGAGCATAAAGTGAGGGAGTGCAATGAGAAATGGGTGTGGTTTAGACAAATAAGTGTAAGGGACAAAGTGGGAGTATCATTGTACCCTTGTGTTTGAATTTTGAAAAAAAGGGGGAAACAAATTAGAGTGTGTTAAAAGAGGGGGAATCCAAATTTGTAAGGGGTAAAATAGATAATGCAAAAAAAATTCAAAAGATGACATCATGAGCCAAACTTATGACATACATAAGTTTTCTACTTTATTATATATATATATACACTCCTGCTCTTGTTCGGACCAGTTCGCATTTTAAGAGTGCGGGCCGGACATGTGTCACCAGGCGGTGAGCCCAAAAAAGAGAGGGAGTGTGCCTATAATTTAGGCGATAATTTTAAGGCGAACCATCACGTGGCACATGTCCAGTCCGCACTCTTAAAATGAGGACTGGTCCGCACAAGATAATTATTATATATATATATATATATATATATATATATATATATATATATATATATATATATATATATATATATATATATATATATATACACAAAAATACTTATGTGCGGTCTTCCCACACAAGATTTATTTACGAACCCATATTTTTCTCTGTGTATAACACAAAGGAAAGCTGTACCAACCAATAACCTTCCTCCCAGTTATAGTGAAATCTATACTGGAGCACAAATGTTGGAAATGATCAATTTTTTTAGATGCTAAATTTAAGGAGATGAAATGGTTATGGCATGAGAATTGCTTAGAAGAAGGGTCCGTATTTTTACCATGTGCGGGAAGACCGCATAAGAGAATTAATATATATATTATCTAACTGATTGTTTAATAAGTAAGGTTTTGTTACCCAATGGTAGAAGAATATTTGTTTGGTATGTATAACTCCTGGATCACCAAGCATAGATTATCCAAAGAAAATATGGACATGGTGAAAATATTTATAAGATGGCACAGATGATCCTAGTTCAATTTGGTACCCATGCACTAAGTGTGATAACATCTATAAGATGAGCATAAATGATATAAGGTATGATTTATACAATGATGGAGTTCATCCAAGATACACTACGTGGGATTGGCACGGGGAAGAAGAAAATAATGGAGAGTCGTCAAGTGCGGAATGTGATGAGCCTACCAATGAAGGCGGTGGAATTAATAATGATGATGTCGCAAACACAATAGATATGTTCCAGGCTTTGAAAGATAACCTCGCCGAAAATTGTAAACATTTCCAAAATTTTCTTGGAGATGCGAAAAAGCCCTTATATAGAGGTTATAGAGTGTATATTAAGTTGGCGGGAATAATGAAACTATTCAATATAAAAGCTAAGAGTGGCTGGTTTGACTAGAACTTCTCGGATGTGCTTACGTTATTTGTTGATATGCTCCGAGATGATAATGAATTGCCTTTATGTACTAGGGAGGCAAATCATAGTTTGTTTGCATTTGGGATGGAGTGTCAAAAAATACGTGTTTGTCCTAATGATTACATACTTTATAGAAAAGAGTATGAGAATGCAATACTTTGTCTTACTTATGGAACACCAAGATATAAAGTCAATAAGAATGTAACTGATGGGGGTAAAAAGGGTGTACCTGCAAAAGTACTATGGTACTTTCCACTTATCCCAAGATTTAAAAGGTGGTTTCAATCCACAAAAATAGCAAAAGATTTGATGTGGCGTGCTAGTGGAAGAAAAATTGATGGTCAATTATGTCATCTATGAGATTCGTCGCAATGGAAGCTAATAGATGAGAAGTGGCCAGAGTTTGTAAAAGAATAATGGAATTTTTGATTAGCTATCTCAACAGATGGGATTAATCCACATAAAGAACCATAGCACTAGGTATAGTTGTTAATTGGTTATGCTGAATATTTACAACCTTTCATCGGAGTTATGTCTGAAAAGAAAGTATACTCAATTAACGATGTTGATATCAGGCCCCAAATAACCTGGAAATGACATTGATGTTTACTTGGCACTACTAATTGAGGATCTGAAAACTTTATGGGAGGAATGAGTGATGGCTTATGATGCATACCCACCATAATATTTTTACACTAAGGGTTGTTTTATTATGGACAGTTAATGATTTTCCTGCATATGGGAGTTTTTTGGGTTCCACTATAAAGGTATACTATGCTTATTCAATATATAATGAAGAGACATATTCTCATAGATTGAGAAATTTTGATAAGTGCATTTATATGGGGTATAGAAGGTATCTTTTACTTAACCATTCGTTTCACAATTAAAAAAACAATTCGTTAATGGTGAGAAAGAGTTTGGGTTGCCACCTGAAGCTCTGAGTGGGGAACAAATATTAATGAAGGTCAGGGGATCAAGGTATCTTGGGGAATTAAGCACGTTATGAGGAAGAAATTAACATTGAAGAAGAGAAAGAAGAAATGAAGTTTACAAAATGAAGATGCTACATGTTGGAAGAATAAGACAATATTTTTTGAGCTTGAGTATTGGAAACATCTTCTTATACGACATAACCTGGATGTAATGCGTACTGAATAGAATATATGTGAGAGTATAATTAGGACTTTACTTAACATTCCAGGAAAAACAAAAGATGGTGTGAAGATTCGTAATGACCTCGCTGAGATGGATTTAAGGAAGGAGTTAGCACCACAAGTTAACGAGAAAAGGACTTACCTATCGCCAGCATATTACACATTATCTAAAAAGGAAAGGATAATGAAATGTGAAACTTTTCATGATCATAAGGTCCAGGATGGATAATCTTCGAATGTCAAAAGTCTTGTCTCTATGGAAGATTTAAAATTATATGGCCTAAGATCCTCTCTACCCGCTTGTATCTAAGTTTACTTTCATTCATGCTTGAAATGCGTGAACATTTAGTAGTTCATTATGGAATGCTTACAAGAAATCATATTATGTATCGTTTATGATCTCATTTAGAATTTTGAGAGTTCTATACTCTTATTGACAAGATTAAAATAGCCCCCATTTAAAAATTTGAGGATTCCATACTATTCTTAAATAAAAAGGAAAAATTTTGGTTAAGTTATAGCTATTTTTTAAGTTGAATATGGATTGCAGTATAGTATGTTGTTAGAAAGAAACAAACTAGTCCTAATAAAATCATAGTTCTCTCTTCTCCCCCAGTGAAATTAGGATGAGCATGAAAGGTCAAATATGAAAAGGAATTTTTAAAGAAAATAAAATGAATCAAAATATCTTACCATTTTTCGATTTATAATTCTGGATTTTGGTTCTTACATGAATCTGGGAAATGAAGAAAATCATCGTCATGCGGACTCAAATAATGCAAATAACGTGAATTTTGAAAATGAAGATATTGAAGAAAATGATGAAAATTGTAAGGGTAGATGGTGTGCAAAGCTCAAACAATTGATTAAAATTCAAACAACTGAAGAACGAGTAAGGGATTTGTTCAACGTAAAAGTCCAGGAAGTTGTCGGCAAAATAAAACTAGCGGGTTGTTGTGGATTGTTAGTTAAGTCCATTGTTCCAATCAATTATATAAAATTGTATGAGGTTTCAAATACATATAAAATGAATTTATGGAGTGCAATACAAGTAAATGTCGATTAATTATCAATTGTTAATATTTTGACAGATATGTGTTTTGTTTAGATTTAGTTGTATTTTAACTGGGGTTTAATTTATATATCTCTATGTCAAGTTTGATATCGATCCGAGGAGCAAAACTCAAGTGTTATTGGAGATGGCTAGGAGTCAAAGGTAGTTTAAATTCCAACTCTAGACATCATGGATTCGAAGATTTGAAGATAGACTAGTGATTCTTAATCGTCCACCAAATAAGTATGCTTCCTTCATTAATCAATCATCTTGGGATTCCTTTGTAAAATAAAATATTTTAGCACATTCTAAGGTATAAAAATAATAAATAATTTATGTACATATTTTTATTTTTGGCATTTTGTAGTAAATTTATTTTTGCTTTACCTTTTTTTTGGTTATTTTTTCCGCAACATAAAACACGTAAGTTATTCTGAATAACGACTCCCAACACATTTGGGTATGAAGAACCATTAATAAGGCAAGAGATATAAAAAAATACACAAATAATATGTTTTTTTGCACATTACCTCAAAGATGTATAAAAGGGAAATATACAAAATAGTTTATGATGGCAAAGTATATATCCCATATAAACAGTCCAAGATCCATATAAAGAATTAGACTAACTCCCCAAATATTGATCCATATGAATAATTAGACTAACTTCCCAAATACTGATCCAAGATCTGTATTTTATATCAGAAGTTGCACTGATTCTAAATAAAATATTTCTAGGATGTAAATCTATATGGGCTATTAAGATATAGAGCGTTGATTCAACATCCAAATGTCATCAGGAAAGAAACTACAAGTATTATGATGAATGTATGAAGGATATTTATCCCTATATGAAGTTTAGAATCAATTACTTCTTTATTTATCTAACAATTGAGTAATGAGATAAAGTTGATGACAAGTATGCAGTGACTTCTCTTGGAATAGCTACTTTACTTGCTCTATTGGGTTCCACGGTATTGATATCAGTAATTTATTATTATTCATGTTCTAGAGGGATGAGGATTATACTATACCACCTATAAAAGTGCTAAACTTACAGTGACCAACAAAGTTCATTTGAGTTTAAATTCAATTACAAACATTTGTCATTTCAAAAGAATGATTTCGTGTCGTGTGCTCTAATCTTTATAATTAATTCCCATCCATGATGAGTTGTGTTCAATCTCTTTGGGTAAAAGACGTAAGTACCAAAAATTACTAAATATACTAAAATTTCGAGCAATTTGGTATGATGTATGCGTTTTACATAAAACTAAACTCAAAATGGCTAAAAGAATTTGTATTAACTTATTCCCAAATGAAATCACCTCTAGAATCTACCAATACTACTATCCCTCCTTAGTTAAAGAACAAAATTAACTCTAAAAGAAGACTTGCAATTATTCTCTACAAACAAAATTCCAGCTGAGCTATATTAGTGAGAAAAGTACTTGTGGAAAACCGAATTACACACGAAAAAGGTGAGTGTGCTTCGGATGAGCAACTAAAACATAACTGTAAACTACATAAACACTCCACCTCACAATAATTGTTATCCTCAACACTTATTGCATTACCACAATGGAGAACACTAGGACACCATTTTACCCTCCCGTTATCTTTAATAATGATTCTAGAAAAAATGATTGAATTTATGACCAATACTAGGATCCCTGGCTTGGATTAGATTCATAATTTTTCCTTCATCACAGATTGTATTGAACTTATAAGCCATGAATCTAATGCATTTAATTTGACCCCCATTGATCTTCATGATAAAATGCTCTGCCCAATAGTTGTTACAAAAATAGCAGTCCATTCTTGTTGTCTCAATAACAGGGACTCCCTCCATGAAAATCTCACGCATTGCTTCAGAAGAACACTAAGACGAGAAAAGATTATCATGGACCTCCACTATTACACCTACTTAGACATATAATTTATCTTTCCCCTTCTCCACAGACACCACAAAGACCTTGTAGACATCCCAGTGGTAATGAATAAGTAAATTCCATGCATGATGCTCCTTCAAAGACAGTATGTCCATGACTCTTTGCAAGTCATGTCTCTGTGCATCCAAAAGAGACTCTTTACTAATTACCTTATACGATGGAACTTTGTTGCTTGGCCACAAACACTCGCTCTTAGCATCAGGGTGTTTAAACCCATCAAGACAATTTAAGTCTTTGTTATCATCATCGTAGTAACCGCTATAACTATAATTATCATCACTACTCCCATAACTATTCTGGAATAGCTCCCAATTGGTGATTCATTTCCTCGCTACAATCTTGGGTATGAATTTAATAAATCCATCCTCATTATCAGTGGGATCTGATGGGAGTGGGGGAGAAACCTTGATATAAACTTGGAAGGGTCTTAATCGACTCAAACTGTTAAATTGAACTTGTGACTGACCAGTCTAATTAGTTGATAGAATTGATGTTAATCAGGTTAGTTCATCTTTCAAGTAGATCTTGGTTATGTATTCATATCGTGATTCAAAATTTTAATTGTTCCATACGTATAATTTCATCATGGAGTGGCAATTTTGGACACAACTTGTTTACATGACTCATAGTCGACCCTAAATTGGGGGGTTAAAATTGAAATTTTTTTTATGCATACTGAAATGAGTAAGATCCACGAGTATAAATAAAAAAATATGTTAATCATCCATAAATAACATGAATAAAGTTGTTTGACTCCTCATGTGTAGAAATATTGTCTGTTTTTTTTTTTAATTTAAATCTTTGTTGTAGAGATTTTTGTATGACAATTTACATAACTTTGTTAGCATCAAAGTTATTGAACTTTTAGTATAAAAAGGACTTATGAGTGGTGTTCTTTGTTAAGAGAGAAAATAATTTTAATGTTAATTTTTTTCATTGGGTATGCATGATAAATATTATTAAAGACTTATAATAAATTGTTTGGGTCAGTGTTAGCATATTTCATATGGTTAATTATAAGTATCTGGTAATGCTGAATAATTCCTCAACACAAAACCTAAATGATACAAAAAAGACACCTAAATAATCACCTTTAAATTTACTAAACCTCACACTTAATAATGTTCACAATAAATAGTTAAGACGAAAAAACAAAACAAATCTAAGTATGAAGTTTGGGAACCACCGTACTTTGTTGTTGGTTAGTAAAGCATGTATTTTTTTGGTGTGGTTTGATGACCAATATTAACAAATACCTCCCAATTATTGATGGGTTCATAGACTCTTTTGGCCTTAAGGTAAGTTTCGTCATTGGATGGGAGAAGCTTTTAGTAGCTATGACAATTCATTTTTATAAAGAAGAGGATGAATTAACCCACTGATCATGCTCATTTTTAATTTGGTGAACCAACATTTATCTCCTACTATGATTAACATAGTCGTGAGATCTGCTATCCCATACATAAGGCAAATTTATTACAAGTATAGCAAGATGGGTGTTATCCTCATACGTGAAGGTGCTAATCGAGACCCCAAAGAAACAGTGCGTTCAGGAATTATAGTAAAGCCTTTTACTAGGAATATTACTTGAGTTTGAATCTTTACAAAGTATTGGTCTTTTTTATACTTATTCTATATGGAGATCGGACAATGGCAAGGGGAGGAGGTTATTGATTTCCTTTATGCTGCTCAGGGAGTTTTTGCGAGTGGGTATCGATGAGAGGAATAGGCGTTTCATTCTATTGTCCAATCTTAATGTCTCTTCTGATTCGTCCTTATGAAAAAAAGATGATGGATGGTATATATATATGATATGCCCCAAGTGTAACCTCGGCCCGGAGACACCAACCTCGGTCGAGATCATGGACGACGTCGGACAAGCCTTGGGTATGTGGCACCAGCACTCGGCCATAGCAAGGTCGGCTCAGGCCGACACCACCATGAGTCTATCTGAGGGACATCACAAGGATCAGCAGCATTCACGTATACCTTGGAATGGAAACCTCAGCCAGGCACAGGCCGAGGTCGCAGGAAGCCACCAGCAACCTCATCAAGACATTAGTCGATACTCCAAACACTCCAGCTCAACCTCGTCTCAGGCCGAACTTCTCCATTGTCTCGATTGGGATTAGGCCGAGACCTCCATGGAATACTCGGACTGAACGAGTACCTAGACTTACCAACCTCGGCCTCTCCCAGTACGAGGTCATACACCAGGCGCGATAGCCGAGCATCTGCTGACATTTGGATAAGGGCACGTGGACACAAATCAGTTATAACAAGATTATTCCCCACACGTGGGGAGAATATTGCATCATCATTCTCTACATGTGACAGTGACAGATGGCTTTCCCATATTGGTGAGGCTATCACACACATGCATATTGCATGCATGGGGGGTATATTACACCCCCCAGGTACTATATATAGAGGTCATCCTCTACCTTGCAAAGGGCCAGATATATAACCCTAGCTGAAACTCTGTCTAGATAGACAGTAGAGAGAGAAAACTTGAGAGATTGTATCCATGGCCATTAGTGACTTATTGCAGTGAGGTTATTCACACACACAATGGACGTAGGCCAATTTAGGCTGAAAAACTTATGTCCTGGTGCTCTCTCCTCTTCTCCTCGTCTCTTTCTCCTACCTTTTACATAACTATGCTGCCATTGTTTTTCTTAGATTGAGCTTAAAAACACCTTATCTGGTGGTGCTAATTCTAGCATCATCATTTTGGCGCCGTCTGTGGGAAGGAGAAGCTATCTCTTCCTCTTCTTCAGCTTAACCTCACCGGTGACTCTGGTGGTGAACCAGGCACCACCCCTTGCATGGAGCTGCTTCACCATTGAAAGAGGTCCTTTGAGGTACTAAGCTCATCTCCTACTCAAGCTCTATAGTGTTAACATATGGCACCAGAATTACCACCGCCACTTCAGCCACCTGGGGGTGGAGGGCCTAGTTCCAGTCAGGCGCCCCCCCAGTCCGAAATGGCGGAGGTAGCTAAAGACTTGAGATCTTTAGCTGCAACACAACAAGCTATGCAGGAGCAATTTGCACAGCTCAGCCAAACTATGATGAGGCCACCTGGAGTCTCACCGGATATGATCACTCCGGCGGCAGTTCAGCCTCATCCTGATGCCAGGGGACCACCCCAGGCACCAATGAAGGACCAGCCTGCACCCCAGTGGAGAAGGGACATTGCTGACCCTAGGCGCTTGCGCCTGGGGAGGCAGGGAAACCCTTGCCCAGAGGACAGGTATGATGATCTATAGGCGGAAGAAGCCCCGGAAGACTGCTGGGAGCCGTATGAGGTGTCAAATAACACTGTACGAACTCTTAGGAAATGCCAAGGTTGTGTCGACCGAAGAGGTGAAAAGGCCCAATAAAGAGGGTCAGCCTTTGATAGGTTGAGCAGAGGGTCGGCCTTTGAGAGGTTGGGCCTGATGAATGACCTAAGACAGAGACTGTCGAGATCAAGGAGCGCAACAGGCTCTCAGAGAGGGAACAGGCATGGTCGGCCAGACCAAGGCCGACACTGTGAAAGAGGAGGAAGGGAACAGGAAGAGGTCAATAGCCGACGTGTCGCAGCAGGGGAACTCTCGGTCCATCCCATAGAGGTGGCAGGGGATAACCTCGGTCAAGTCGATGGCAGAAGACCCTGGAATGACTCTATTCAGTTTCTTGAGGAGAAGATAGGAGACCTCATCAAAAGCAGGGACCCATTGCAAAGGGGTAACTTAGAGGGCTCCCCATTTGTGGCTAGGATAGTGGGTTTCCCAACCCCAGCTAAGTTCAAGCCTCCTACGGTGTCTCCCAAGTATGATGGCAGCACTAACCCTGTACATCATATCTAGATGTACCAGTCAGCAGCAAACATCTACTCAATACCCAATGAGATGAAGTGTAGGGCCTTCTCTGGGACCTTAACGGGGGCAGCGCATAGTTGGTTCACCTCCCTTCCAAAGAACTCAATTGAGAACTTCAAAGGCTTAGCTGAACAATTCATCCACAACTTCTGCTTTGGGGTGAGGCCTCAAAAGAAGACTACCCACTTGTTGTATGTCAAGCAGGACAAGGATGAGAGCCTAAGAGACTACATAGCGAGATTCAACAAAGAGAAGTTAGAGGTCAAAGACTACGAAGAGAACATAGCCATGAACGCCCTTATAGGAGGTCTTCAGAAGGGGAAGCTATTGTGGAAACTTGCGGAAGACCCCCCTAGGTCTATGGTGGAGCTCCTAGCAACCGCAGGGAAAGTAATGAATGAGGAAGAGGCAATGACCGCCAAGTATGAGGATGAGAACCGCGGTGGCAGTGGAAAGTCCCAAAGTAAGAAAGATGGGAAGAAGAGGTCGGGTGATGACAAGTTTGCTCACTATACTCCTCTGACTGTAAGCTGCGAGCACATCCTCAACGAGATTAAGAATGACAGGACTCTGAGATGGCCAGAGAAACTAAAAGCCCCCCCACATAAGAGGAGCAAAAACCTATGGTGCGAGTTCCACCAGGATCATGGCCATGTCACGGACAGATGCTTCGCCCTGAAGGATGAGATTGAAAAGATGCTAAAATCTGGAAAGTTAAGAAAGTATGTGGACGGTAAAGCTCCTAAGGGTGGAAGAGATGATTCAAAGAAAAGGAGAAATGACAGATGTCATGACAATGTCCCGGCCAGAAGAGACGATGATTCAGAAGGTGATGATGAAGACGATCCGAATCTTCCACCGAAAGATGATAACACCCCGGTGAAGAGGGTCGGTATGATCTCGTTTGGTGTTGACACCATATGTGGAGGATTTGCAGGAGGTGGCTCTGAAGTAGCTGATAGGAAGGCTCACATAGCGGAGGCTAGGTCAGTGGCAAAGCTTGAAGTTGTGAATCTAACGTCTTCCGATACACTACAGAAGAGGAAGAAAGTAGATATGGACACCCTCATAGTTGGGTTCTCCAGACTCGTCTTCAAGGGTATCTTGGCCCCCCAGGATGACCCTTTGGTCATAACGACAAGGGTTCATGGGTGTGAGGTGAAGAGGATCCTGGTAGACGGGGGGATCTCGACGGATGTGATTTTTTGGCCTTGCTTCAAGAGCCTGGGTCTTAGTAGAGCAAGGTTGATACCCTATCATCACCCTTTGACAGGATTCAGTGGAGAACAGTTCCACCCCTTGGGCATGTATGAGATGGACATACGGATGGGTGATGAGTGGCCTAAGAGGCTGACGAGGAAGATAAATTTTTTCGTAATGGACGAGAATGTATTCTCAGCCTATAACCTCATCATAGGAAGAGTGGCCCTAAAAGAGTTTGAAGCTGTACCATCGACGGTCCATCAAATGCTAAAATTCTCGACCCCCTATGGGGTAGGGAAAGTACGAGGTGACCAGATCATAGCTCGATAATGTTACTTCAACTCGGCATAAGAGAGGGAGGCCCATAAGAGGGCAACCACCACTTACAACATTGATACTCTTGATCCAAGGGATGAGACGAAACTGAAGAAGGGAGAGGCCGTGGAAGAGGTAGAATCCATCGTCCTCAATGAGGACGAGCCGGAAAAAACCATCCAGGTCGGCAAAGCCCTTAATTCTGAAATTAAGGAAGAGTTGATAGACTTCCTCAGAAGGAGGCAGAGTGTCTTCGCATGGAGTCACGCAGACATGCCTGACATCGACCCTGAGGTGATGAGTCACAAGCTCAACATGACCAAAGATGTCAAGCCTATCAAACAGAGACGAAGAGTCTACTCCAGGGAGAAATACGATGTCATCCGAGAAGAGGTCAAAAAGTTAGAAGAGGCTGAGTTTATAAGAGAAGTTACCTATCCGGAGTGGCTTTCAAATGCAGTCATCGTGCCCAAGGCTAATGGGAAGTGGAGAATGTGTATTGATTTCATCTACCTGAACAGATCTTGCCCAAAAGATAGCTATCCCTTACCTCGAATAAATCAGATGGTGGATGCCACGGCGGGACATGAGCTCATGAGCTTCATGGACGCGTATTCAGGCTATAACCAAATCTCCATGGATGCTAAAGACTCAGAGAAGACAGCCTTCATTACCGAAAAAGGGACGTACTACTACAAAGTGATGCCCTTCGGTCTAAAAAATGTAGGGGCAATATACCAACGCCTTGTCAATAAGATGTTCGAAGAGCAAATAGGTAAGACTATGGAGGTGTGTGTAGACGATATGCTAACAAAGAGCTTGAAAGCTTGCACTCACGTAGCAGACCTTGAGAAGACCTTCGATGTTATGGACTCATACAGAATGAAACTCAACCCAGCGAAGTGTGTCTTCAGAGTAGGAGCTGGGAAGTTCCTGGGATTCATCGTTAACTAGAGAGGAATTGAAGCGAACCCTGAGAAAATCAAGGCATCACTTGACATGAAGACTCCTAGGAGTATCAAGGATGTCCAAAGACTCACGGGGAGAGTGGCTGCCCTTAATAGGTTTATTTCTAGGGTAACGGACAAGTGTCTTCCATTCTTTAAAGTTCTAAGAAAGGCCTTCCAATGGGACGAAGAGTGCGAAAAAGCCTTCAACTAACTCAAGTATTATTTAGGGTCTCCCTTATTGCTGTCTCGGCCTGTAGCAGAGGAGAAATTATACGTGTATCTGGCAGTCCCTGAATCAGCCATCAGCACAACCATAATATGGGAAGACGCTGGAATCCAAAGGCCCGTATATTTCAATAGCAAGGCCCTTCAAGGGGCCGAACAGAATTACCCTCGCATGGAAAAGCTAGCTTACGCCTTGATACATGCCTCGAGAAAGATGAAGCCTTACTTTCAGGCCCACTCCATGGTTGTCCTCACTGACTCCCCACTAAGACAGGTCCTGCATAAACCTAAGAAGTCCGGGCGATTGATGACATGGGCCATTGAATTGGGGGAGTACGATCTTACCTACCAACCTAGGACGACAATCAAGGGGCAAGCCCTAGCAGACTTTGTCGCTGGGTTTACATGGGAAGAGGCCGAGGCAAAGAATGGCCTAGAGGGTGTTGAAAACCGCGGTGTCTTCCAAAATCCAAAAGAGATGACACCAAATGTCTTCCAAGATCAGGAAGAGAGGACACCAAATGTCTTCCGAAAGAAGGAAGAGATGAAACCAAGTGTCTTTCGAGATCTGGAAGAAGTCGCATCCAAAAAAGTTATGAGCAGAATTGCGGAGGACGAGGAGGATCGATATCTCTTCAAACAAGGAGTCATGACAGAAGGAGCCTTTTCATCAGATACAGTCACCTGGAGCCTCTTCGTTAATGGCTCTTCCTGTGACAGTGGAAGCGGTGCAGGGTTGATACTCTCGGCTCCAGATGGTGCGAACATTGAATACGCTCTGAGGTTCAACTTCCAGGCCTTAAAAAATGAGTTCGAGTATGAGGCCATGATAGCAGGTCTCTTATTGGCAACAACTCTTCGCGTAAAGCGACTCCTACTCCACAGCGACTTAAGGTTGGTTGTCAATCAATTACTAGGGATCTATGGGGCCAAAGATGAAAGGATGGCCAAGTACTTGAAGAGGGTAAGAACGATGTTAGAATATTTTAAAGAGGCAAAACTGAAGAGAGTGCCTCGACAAAGTAACAGTCACGCAGATGCATTGGCAAGGCTGGCCTCGACAACGAAGACAGATGTTAGAAGGACCATTTCGATCGAGGTCTTGAGAAAGGCAACCATCGAGGAAGAAGAGGTATGTAACCCGTGTTATAATTTGAACCTAGGAGACTCATGGATCGACCCCCTCGTCAGGTATATTAGAGGGGGAGAGCTACCCGAGTCCAAGCTAGAGAGGAGAAAATTGAGATATAGGGTTGCCAAGTTCTCAATGATAGGAGACGTCTTGTACAAAAAGGGATTTCTATTGCCTCTCCTCAGATGTGTGCATCCCACGGAAGTTCCTCGGGTCTTACAAGAGGTTCATGAGGGTTCTTGCTCTAGCCACATAGGGGGAAGACCCTTGGCCAAGAGAATCATCACACAGGGGTACTGGTGGCCAACTTTGTCCAAGGACGTCGCAGCTTACGTAAAGAGGCGTGATAAATGTCAAAGATTTGCCACTATTCCTCATCAGCCCCATCAGCCTATGACGTCAATCACCTCTCCATGGCCATTTGCAGTATGGGGGATTGACTTAGTAGGACCCCTACCAAGAGCTGCCAACAATTAGAGATTCTCTATAGTTGCCATAGACTATTTTTCAAAGTGGGTGGAGGCAGAGGCGATGATAACGATCATAGAGCAGAAGACCTTCCAATTTATTTGGAGGAATATCATATGCAGATATGGCCTCTCAAACACTCTTATCTCGGACAACGGGACCCAGTTCAAGAACTCCTCTTTAGAAAAGTATTGCCTAAGAGTAGGAATAAAGAGATTCTTCTCATCTCCTGGACGACCTCAGGAAAATGGCCAGACCGAGGTCACAAACAGAACTATCCTAGATGGAATCAAAAAGAGGTTAGAAGATGTGAAGGGAAGATGGACTGAAGAGGTCTACGCTATTTTATGGGCCTATAGAACCACGACAAAGACACCAACAGGAGAAACCTCGTTCATGTTGGCACATGGCTCAGAGGCCGTCATACCAACAAAAGTAGGGCTCTCAACTCATAGTATTCAGACCTATGACCCTGCCAATAATGGGGAAGAGAGGAGGCCTGACCTAGATCTTATCGAAGAAAGAAGAGAGGACGCAGAGGTCCGACAAGCAGCCTACCAACAGAGGGCAGCAAAATTCTACAACCAGAGGGTGAAGTCAAGACCCATTGCAGTGGGAGACGTAGTGCTAAAGAAGACCCTACAGAAAGCAAATAAGCTTCACCCAAACTGGCATGGCCCCTACAAAGTGACAGAAGAGGTTGTGCCTGGAACCTACAGGCTAAAAAACCTAGAAGGAGAACCTTTCGCTAACCCATGGAATGCTGATCACCTAAAGAGATATTACATATGATGTTGCATAAAGTTTTATGTAAATGTACCATCTTATTATGAAGAGGTTATTAATAAAGATCAGTTCCCATGACAGTTCTTGCTTCATTCTTAGGTCAGAGATTAATTATGGGGATAACATCTTAGGTGATGACCTCAGACCCTTACAACAACATTAAGTGGTGACGAGGTCTGAAGTCAGACACCATACTTGGATGACCTCAGACCCTTAACATCATTAATTTGGTGAAATTAATTATGGGGATAACATCTTAGTTGATGACCTCAGACCTTATAACACCATAATTTGGTGATAAGGTCTGAGGTCAGACATCATACTCTGATGACCTCAGACCCTTAACATCATTAATTTGGTGAAATTAATTATGGGGATAACATCTTAGTTGATGACCTCAGACCTTATAACACCATGATTTGGTGACAAGGTATGAGGTCAGACATCATACTTGGATGACCTCAGACCCTTAACATCATTAATTTGGTGAGATTAATTTTGAGGGTAACATCTTAGGTGATGACCTCACACCCTTACAACATCATTAAGTGGTGACAAGGTCTGAAGTCTAACACCATAATGGGATGACCTCAGACCTTTAACATCATTAATTTGGTGAAATTAATTATGGGGATAACATCTTATTTGATGACCTCAGACCTTATAACACCATGATTTGGTGACAAGGTCTGAGGTCAGATATCATACTTGGATGACCTCAGACCCTTAACATCATTAATTTGGAAAGATTAATTATGAGGGTAACATCTTAGGTGATGACCTCAGACCCTTACAACATCATTAAGTGGTGACAAGGTCTGAAGTCTAACACCATGATGGGATGACCTCAGACCTTTAACATCATTAATTTGGTGAGATTAATTATGAGGATAACATCTTAGGTGATGACCTCAGACCCTCTTAACATCATTAAGTGGTGACGAGGTCTGAAGTCAGACATCATACTTGGATGACCTCAGACCCTTAACATCATTAATTTGGTGAAATTAATTATGAGGATAACATCTTAGTTGATGACCTCAGACCTTATAACACCATGATTTGGTGACAAGGTCCGAGATCAGACATCATACTTGGATGACCTCAGACCCTTAACATCATTAATTTGGTGAGATTAATTATGAGGGTAACATCTTAGGTGATGACCTCAGACCCTTACAACATCATTAAGTGGTGACAAGGTCTGAAGTCTAAAACCATAATGGGATGACCTCAGACCTTTAACATCATCTATTTGGTGAGATTAATTATGAGGATAACATCTTAGGTGATGACCTCAGACCCACATAACATCATTAAGTGGTGACGAGGTCTGAAGTCAGACACCATAATTGGATGACCTCAGAACTTTAACATCATTAATTTGGTGAGATTAATTATATGGATAACATCTTAGGTGATGACCTCAGACCCTCATAACACCATTCAGTGGTGACGAGGTCTGAGATCAGACACCATACGGGATAAACTCAGACCCTTAACATCATTAATTCAGTGAGATTAATTATGGGGATAACATCTGAGGTCAAACCATTGATTAAAGTTTAAACAAGATATCATTGCAACAAGACTAAGAGCGAAAACATCACATGACATTCAATAAAAGTAAGTGAGGATGATCCTCCTCAGAGGTTGATACATTCAGAAATAATAGATAATCAAGGATTACAGAACAAGTTTCAAAATGTTATGGGTTACAAACAATGTTAAAAAATTATCTAAGGGTTTGAGGGGGGAATGTTGATATCCTCGGCTTGGTTAGGCTGGACAACATTGGTCACCTCGGCCATGTCATCATGATGGTATGCCCCTTCAACCTCAGTGCTGACCAATGTGGCAGTCTCGACAGGCGCGACAGCCTCTTCCTCCACCTCCTGAAGGGCCTGGGCAAACTGGGGATCGGTAAAGCCAAGGCCTACGAAATCTGAGGCTTTCAAAGTACCAGCCTCCCTCTCCTTGACATCAGCCCACTTAATAGTGACTTTAATACCTCTTTCAAGGTATTCAAAGCCGAAGCTCATAAACTCGTCAGAGGACTTGTAGTCAGAGATTATCTTCTCAGAGGCATCATCGAGGGCTGCCCTAATAGCTGAGTTGACCTTCTGCTGCAGAACATCATCCTTAGCCTTCAGAGCTGCAGTATGATCCTTACCAAGCTGAGAGATGTCCTTCTCCAGCCCCCTCACCCTCTTCTCAGAATCCTTCACCTCAGATTTGAGGCAGTCAATCTCTGCATTCAGAGTGCTCTGGACCTTCTCGGCCTCTTGACCCTTTTGGATGAGGGGAAATTTCCTTAGAGTCCAGTTGGATAAGTGGTGCATAGCTGCCAGGCCCTGTATATTTTGTGATCATGAATGAGCTGAAGAACAATCAGATGTTGCACTTGGTGTGAAGAACAATCAGAAAGATCAAGTCATACCTGAATGGATCTGTGGATGCCGAACTCAACCAGTAATGGGGTGTCCAGTGACCTGAAGAAGCGTTTATCAGCCTCGGTCATTGCATAGTCGAAGGCATCTAGGTCCTGAAGACTGTGGCCGACTATGTTGTCAGTTATTTTCAACTGATCTAGACGAGCCGACAGGGCGTCAGCTGAAGAGATGGGGATGGAAGTGTCAGCAATCTTCTTATTCGACCTCTGATCCTCAGGCACATGACCTTCTGGAGCCCTCTTCTTTGCGGCTTGGGGCTTAGAGGCAGAGGGAGCTGGGGGAGGAGCGTTAAGGCCTTCTTTCTTGGCAAGTCTCGTCAAGCTGGGCGCAACCATTTCCCAAAGTTCGTCCGAAATATCCTGTGGTCGCTCTGCAAAAAATTAGTAGATCTGAGTTAGATAATCAGACATGAATAAACTCAGAGGTTTAACTTCAATTAAAAAGCGCTTACCAAGCTCAGAAAGAGGACTTCCACCCAGACCTGTCTCAGAGAGGTAATGGGGGGTCATCAAGTGTTCGAACCTGACGAACAAACCATGTACCCCCTGATCTTGTAGGACTTTCACCTTCTGAAGGTTTGATGGACTCAGGCCAGGGTCGGCCCTCGTAGACATTGTGACTTTATCCCACCTTAGGGGCATCCTCGGTTCTAGAATAGATGAGGGAACACATGGGCCAAATTCCCATGGACCAAAAGCAAAGAAATACCGAGGCTTCCAGTTATGATTGGAAGTCTGAGTTATTTGAAGCATTTTCTTCTCAGACTTCCGAGCTACAAAATGGTAGTAGCTCGGATGATTTTTGGCCGAGGAAGGGACATAGCAACCTATGAAGACCTGAACTGGATGGTCTGAATGGTGGACAGCCTTCCATAAGACTCTGGCACCTATTATGACTCTCCAGGCATTAGGGGATAGTTGAGAGGGGGCCAAATTGATATAGTAAAGGATGGATTTGATAATGGGGTGAATGGGCAGACGAAACCCCAACTTGAACATCTGCTCGTACAGGCAGATCTCACCGTCTCGGCCATGATAAGCCCTCTCCTCCCTTAGAGGTCTCCTAAGATTTATTGAGGGACTGATAGAATACAGATATCTGAAGCAGAGAAGGTCGACCTCAGTAATAGTACTCTCGATCCCGGCCGCCTCAGAGACGTCGACATCACTCTCAACGTCATCATCATCATCCAACTCAACGTCGGCCGGAGCAGATGTTGATGGGTTACTCGGGAACCTTTGAGCGAACTCGACACCAGTGAAGGCCTACAGAGGAATGGCGGTAGGTGGTGGTGGTATAGCCACACTTGGCTCAACAATTTCAACCTCTGAGGAAGAGGCTGAGGTGCTTGAGCTAATTTGGGATGAGGCTCGGCTGGAGACCTCGGCCTGATCAGGGGCCTGATCAGGCCGAGGTGTGAAGTCCATGGCCTCCTGAAAGGAATCCATAGACATGGGGACTGAGGTAAAAGATTCAGACTCAGACATCGGTATGGGATCAGCAGGAACCTCTGTCTGAGTGAAAAACTCTGGGGGGTCAGGATATATCACCTTCAGAGGTGGTGTAAGGATGGGTCTAATGGGAAATTCTTGTGATCTACGAGCCTCCTCCTGTGCTCTTTCTATTTATCTAATCTTTTCTAAAGTCTTCTCTCTAAGGGAGGGGAACTCCTCAAGAAGCTGATATAAAGGTCTGAGCATCAGGGGATGACACTACACTTAGGAGACTTCCTAAAACTACAAACAAGATTGGCTAGTGAAGTAAAGCAGTAAAAGATCAAACTACCTAAATGTGGCAAGAATTATTCGCCTGAAATAATGGTGGTCTCACCGAAAAACTCAAAAACTCGCCGAAAAATGCGAAAATAAGGAGACTTGCAGGAAAAATGAAGGAAAAAGTATAGCGAAGGTTACCTGAGGATGAAATAGTAAGGAGGAGACGAGAAGACGCGATAAATCACCTTCCAAAAGCCTCAGCAAAGATCTTTCTAGAGAGAGAAAGCTGCAGGAACGAGTTTGGCTCGAAACGAGAGAACTGAAGAAGAAAGAAGGGAAATATGGTTCAAAACCCTTAAATACACAGGCACAATACCAAAGGCCCATCATTGCCTTGGGAGCCCCAAAGGGCAGCTAATAGCACACGCCCACCAAGCAAGCATACTTCAGCATTAGACAAGTGTCAAGAAAATACTCGCTCGTACTGGAAAGGCCTCGGAGATGTGTGAATCCCACAGTCACCTGCTTTCGCATGTCACTAAGGGCTGGGGGGTGATTGATATGCCCCAAGTGTAACCTCGGCCCGGAGACACCAACCTCGGCCAAAATCATGGGCGACGTTGGACAAGCCTTGGGTATACGGCACCAGCACTCGGCCATAGAAAGGTCGGCCCAGGTCGACACCACCATGAGTCTATCCAAGGGACATCACAAGGATCAGCAGCATTCACGTATACCTTGGAATGGAAACCTCGGCTAGGCACAGGCCGAGGTCGCAGGAAGCCACCAAAAACCTCATCAAGACATTGGTCGATACTCCAAACACTCCAGCTCAACCTCGTCTCAGGCCGACCTTGTCCATTGTCTCGGCTGGGATTAGTCCGAGACCTCCATGGAACACTCGGACTGAAGGAGTACCTAGATTAACCAACCTCGGCCTCTCCCAGGCCGAGGTCATACACCAGGCGCGATAGCCGAGCATCTACTAACATTTGGATAAGGTCACGTGAACACAAATCAATTATAATAAGATTATTCCCCACACATGGGGAGAATATTGCATCATCATTCTCTACATGTGACAGTGACACATGGCTTTCCCATATTGGTGAGGCTATCACACACATGAACATTGCATGCATGGGGGGTATATTACACCCCCCAGGTACTATATATAGAGGTCATCCTCTACCTTGCAAAGGGCCAGATATACAACCCTAGCTGAAACTCTGTCTAGATAGACAGTAGAGAGAGAAAACTTGAGAGATTGTATCCATGGCAATTAGTGCCTTATTGCAATGAGGTTCTTCACACACACAGTGGATGTAGGCCAATTTAGGCTGAACCACTTATGTCCTGGTGATCTCTCCTCTTCTCCTCATCTCTTTCTCCTACCTTTTACATAACTATGCTACCATTGTTGTTCTTAGATTGAGCTTGAAAACACCTTATATGGTGGTGCTAATTCTAGCATCATCAATATATATAACAGTAATGTTATTGTTATATATATATCTTGTTATATATATCGTATACATATATAACAATTACTATTACGTGTGATATCTATGGTAACAGTTTTTTGTATCACTAGATAGCATTTTTTATGTTTTTGATTATAGAGAATAGGCAATATTTAAAGTGAAAGGCGAGGGAAGTACAAGTTTAACCATAGCTTACATGAAAAAGGATATGTTGGTCTTATTGCGGATCTTGTATGTTTTAGTAAATGAAATTAATTACTTCTCATTAGGATAAGATGTAGTAAGAAATTAGCATTAATGAAGTTTTTTATGTTGTTTCTATTTATAGAGAAAAGAAATAGCTCTTGCCATTAAAGAGGATAGAAGTGTCTTATGGGTGAAATCTTGTGAGGAAAAATCGTATCATTATCTAGATGATGACACGAATGCAATGGCTAAAGAAATAATGAATTTTCATATGTAAACCCCATAAATATTTACTATGTTTTCATTACTAAATTGGATTTATTGTATAATTTTTGCAGATTGCATTATAAGAGCAAGCTGAGGATGGAAGCTTCGTTATTAAAGGAAGTTTCGACATCCTTATAATGACGTTGGGTACTCTGGAGCACTATGATCAGGTTAGAAGTGTAGATTTTGGGGTTACCAACTCCCGAGGCATGGATAAAAAATATAAACAAATTAGTTAGAGGAGAAATATAAAGAGCAGTGCAAAAGAAACAAAGAATTGGAGCAAAGGTTGAAAGAGTTGGAGGAAAAAGAAATTACAACTCCCTCATCGGATGAGATTGTCTCAAATGAAGCTAAAAGTGCATCACTACATTCAAAGGTAATTGGAACGAAAAAGGAAATTTTTATCATGTTTATAAAAAAAATTATATTTTTAAATATTTTATGTAATTTTGATTCTACTTATAAGTCCAAGTTGATGGTGATTCGAATAATTAGACAACAGGGTTGCACCGTAAATCTAATATTGGAAAGGTATCATTCATGATTAAATCTTTTATGCATAAATTGTTTTAAACAATACTCTAGTTATTATAAATTTTATTTTCTATCATTCATTATTAGAGCTTAAAGCTAATGGAAGTCCAAAGATCCCAACACTAGGGACATGGCCCACATATAATATTGTGAAGGTATTAATAACGACTCATTTTTTTGCTTCAAAATTTTATATTAGAAAACTTGAAGTTATTAAAAAAATATTTTTTCTATAACTGATAATCATAGCTCAAAGCTGATGGAAACCAAACGATTTGATCAACAAAGCCACATCCCACATCTAATATTGGAAAGGTACCATCATGGCCCAAACTTTTACTTTTTAAATATTTATTTTAGTAATATACTCCAGTTCTGATAAAATGTTCTTTCTATAATTCTATCATTGATTATCATAGCTCAAAGCTGATGCAAAACACTCAAACAACATGGTCACATTCCACATCTAATATTGAAAATGTATCACTTTTGACTCAAAACTTTTTTATGTTCAAAAATATATATTAGAAAAGTACTTTTATTGCTATACAATATTTTTTTTTTATAATTTTGACTATTATATAATTTGATCGTGTAGGGAACCAAATGTAGATTTGCAATTGAAACGAAAACCAATATTGTTGCAGAAGGATTGGTGTTTGAGAAGGAAGGTTTAAATAAGAAAATTCACAACACTCCTCTTGGCGAACATAATTTGCGAGTGTCCATCAAAAAAGTATTTTCTTTGGAGTTCAATCTATATGTACCAGTTTTCGATGAATTGATTCTAATTAGTTATGCACTAAATTCACTTGTTGCTTAGCCCATGGAGATTCTACAACTTGGTGTTGAGGTAAAATATTTTTGAGCATTAAGTTCATATTGCATTAAATATGGAATAAACTGATATTGTGTTTATTCATTATCCAAAATAGAACAATAAGAATAATCGCGGTTGTGAGAAACAAGAAAGTGAGAAATCTGGTGATGGTCATGTTAGGCTAATTTCGTTCACACAAACATTAAAAAATATGAAGGAAAATAAGATTATGATTCCACTTGTGATGGAAATATTTGGAGATAATAATCTTCAGAGATTTATCTTTAAGAATTACTTGTTTAAGTTTTGTGCCATTAAACCCATATATGTCACAATTATTGTTGCATACACGAGGTATGAAATTAAAATTCTATTCAACTACTCACTAATTTTTTCATAACATTTATTTATTTTCTTATGTAGGCAATCATATGGTAAGTTTCCAAGCTCTCAAGATAACATTAAATTTATCAAACCTTCATCCATTAGTGATACCTCCGATGTGATCTATCTCAATTTCTCACTAAAAGATTGGAATATAAAAGTACAAATCATATATATTTTGTTCATTATAACCTTAAAGAAATGTGAGTATTAATTGATTTTATTACATTTTAGTATTTTGACTATTAAGTGTGTATACATAATGTAATCATGTTATATTTATTCTTTTGTAGTTTTCTTTAGATTTTGATTGTCATCAACTGCTCTTCGATGAATGTTTATTAGTTGGACCCTTTGTGTCACCCAAGTGATGAAGCAACTAAGTTATATTTCAATGCATGAGTAAAATTTCATCTCTACTTTGGTTCGAGTATAATTTATCATTCACAATTAATCATAAAATTCTTGTCTTGTAGTGGGCTCATTCCATTGGATCTTGATGGAAATAAACGACCGCAATACCACATTGGAAGGATGTAAAGGTACATAAATATTAGTAATATTGTAATATTTCTTCTCTCCCTTCCTATTACTAACATATTATCTCTTGTGTCATTTAGTTCCCTAAATAACCTACGAATGGTGAGTGGAGATACTATGTGATGAAATATATAAGAGAATTAACAGAGAGTCCTTCTAAGTTTATTTATCCAAAGGTAATTAATTATACTTATTTCCATCATCATTTAATATATGTCTTAAAAGATCATAATTTATTCTTGGATTGTTTAAGATGAGCATGCTATCTAAGAAAGAGACATACACAAAGGAGGACATTGATGATGTATGAGTTGATTTCATTCAATTCATTTTAAGGCACCTCAAAGCATAGTAAGTCTTCATCTCTCCCTCATACATGTGATATTTATATGAACTAGTTAATGGTACACACGTCATTCATATGTGATGCATACTATTAAAATAATAATAATAATAATAATAATAATAATAATAATAATAATAATAATAATAATAATAATAATAATAATAATAATAATAATAATAATATGTTTGTGTATTTATGTGATACAACATTTTTTGCCTTGATTTATTAAAATTCAAAAACTGATATGATGTCCATGTAATGGAGACAGCGAGAGTGGGGGTTGATAAGGTTTGGGGCGTTGCTGTTGTTGTGGGTGGGTGGGGGGTCGCTTCAGTTTTTTTTTTTTTTTTTTTTTTTTTGGGGGGGGGGGCTGTCGAATTTTATTTACTTATGCTAAATCAAATTGTTATTATGTAGTTATTCTGGTTATATGGATTTTCAAGTGATTATAATATTTTCTTTATGTTTTTGTAAATTTATGGGAAGTGGTTTTCTAAAGAAAGAATGGAGCGGCATTTGGGGTGGAATGTCGAGGATATATTTGGTTTATAATAGTTACATTTTCAATATTTGAGATGTACATGTTTAGTTTTAACTGATTTTATATGGAAATGTAATTGGAACGAATACCTTTTTGAATGTATGTATTAGTTTGGCAGGACGACTTTTGGATGTATATATTGGTAGGACAACTTTTGGATGTAGATATTGGTATGACAACTTTTGAATGTATATATGGATATGACTAGTTAGAATTGATTTTGAGAACTTTATTTTGATTTTATTTCGTAGGACAACTTTTAAATGTAATATGTGGATATGCATTCAAGTGAAGCGCTATAAAAACATATTTTGGATGCTTTTGGGCAAGTGATACGTAGTGATGGAATTTCTTGTAACCCTTGTAAATAACGCGTCATAAAAAGCTTTATTTTTAATGCGTTTTTTTGATTTTTTTTTATGACTGTGGTTTTGAAAATGCTTTTGATTATGATTAAAAGCGATGTAAATAGCTTTTTATGACACTTTTTAGCCATTATAAAAAGACTTTTTTCTTCTAGTACTCAACCACATGCCCAAATATTTTTACCATAGTGAATAATGTCGTTCAGCAAGTTTTGCATTCTGATCCAAGAGTTAGTGCAAGCCTCATGAGACTTCATTTACATGACTGATTTGTTGGTGTGACCACTTTCTTACTCTTTACATTCTCTCTTTTCTAATATTTGAATAATAAATAATCGGGAGTTAGCTATTAGTTACTTGCAAATACACCAGTCAACCGGTTTGTATTGTATTGTATTGTGTGGTTCCAAATCGGTTTCATAGTAAAATTGCTCTATTCATACCCGATGCACTAACAGTCATGTATATTTCGTATGGTGTTTTAGTCGTGTAATAGTTGTATATATTGTGTTTTGACTAGATTTGTGTTATGTGCATAACGGGTCAACCTATTATGACCTGAAACCAGTTAAGGGTATTCCGTCAACGGAATTATAAAGGTCATTTAAGATATTTCTTTCAAGAATTATAACGAACAACGCAAGTGAAATGCCAAAAATATATTTTCTGATGTAAAATTGATAAAAGGTCTTGTTCAGTTTCTTCATCTTTGTTTTTCATCTTAGGTATTGTTACGGGTATTCAAGAGTTAATAACGACCTTGCCACAAAAGTTATTGTGGTTTGATATGACTTCATCTATGGTAATATTTTATTAGTGTTATTATCTTTTTAGCTATTGGTTTAATATGACATCATGACTTTTTAACTATTGGTAACTTTTATGTTTTGTATGAGGTGACTATTTGCAAACTATAGACAATATTTATATTGGAACATGTGGGATGACCTCAATTAACGTCTTGGTTGCTTTATTTTTCAATCTAATTATTATTGACGCCAGATTAAGTATTTTGGGTCATTTTTGTGCTCAAGTTGTCAATAATGGTTAATTTTGTATTTATATTTGGGGTTTATATCTGATTATTGGTAAATCGATGATGTGGTTGATATGAGATCCATGATGGACTATTACTACTGTTATTGTAGTTGTTGAGTATTTTTCATTCCATAAACATAGTGGGTAGTCCTATAAATAAAGAAAATTCTGTCCAAATTTTCTAAATTTTTTACACAGTGTTGTAAAATAATTGTTGATACCAAATTTAATCTGCTGACGTGGACCAATCATACGAAGACACCTGGCTATCTACATGGCAACAACAGACTTCTCCGAGGAACTCACAGGCTCCGAGGAATAGACCTCTCCGAGGAATTCACATGCTCCGAGGAACATACCTCTCCGAGGAACTCATAGGCTCCGAGGAACATACCTTTCCGAGGAACTCTTGAATACCAGGAAGATCAACATACCCGAGTTACTCAGACGGTCCGAGCTGCATCTCGGCCACAGCATTGATTGCCAGATAACGAACAGTCCAACTGGTTCATTAAATGATTATCCTTGACGCACAAGTCTAAGGGCATTAAATGTATTACCCTTTCATATGTATATCATTTAATGTATCGACCCTTTCATGTACAGCCTCAAGGCTATAAATACCTTGTATCACCCTCATTCAAGGGGACCGGAATTTCTTGAGAGAATTTGTAATCAAGAATTCCACAAACACTCAGCAATAACATAACAGTGGACGTAGGCTTTATTCCTAGCCGAACCACTTTAAAAATCTTTGTCTTATTTATTTATCTGTGATTGAAAAATTAGAGCGATCTAGTTTTTTACATCAACAGATTGGCGCCGTCTGTGGGAACGTGTTACAAGCGTTGTTCTCCACCAAAAGCTAAGTTTTTATTTTCTCTACGTATAATCAATTATACATACATCTTTTGATTCAATCATGATTTTTATATTTATATACATAAATTAATTGTCCAATTTTTATCTGCAAATTGTTGCATATCATGATTTTTAAATCATAACTGTTAGATTCATCCTTATTTAGAAATCTGAAAAATAGTAGATTTCATAAATCATAATTCTTTGCTTGATTCTCAAGTTTTAATTTTATATCATGGAATAAATATTTTAAATGATTACATATGCCAATATATACGACGATGATAAGATTTGATCATTTTCATTGTTGATTTTGAAATAAATTTTGTAAGATCTTTGATGTCTATTCAAATTCACATCATATTTTTTGGGAAAAGGTTAAAGACAATGAAAAGTCTTTTCATGGAAATCATGACCCAGATCTATTTTCTCTCTCTTCAAGTTTGAGTCTCTTTGCATTCACAAGTTTAAGTCTCTTTGTATTCATTTTCATGAACTATATACTTAATTTGGTTCATCTTCCATCTATGTCAATAAAGTCAAATTGATTGATTTTTTATTTTTGGTCCAAATTGGGAATAGGAAGGGATCAATATGAAAAATAATTTTCTCTCACCTGAAAAATCATTACCCACCTCTTGTAAAAGAGGATTAGTAAAATAATCATGACCATATCAAGACTGGGAACAAATTTGATATTTTGGCCCCTCATTCATCACATCACAAGGTTTCTTTGACGAAATCACACGATCTAGTGGGTTATTTATTTATTCATTTAATTAACATTCTTAAGGCTTAAATTTTACATTGAATGTTATTTTTTGATTTAAAGATTCGAGATATTCTGGTCATCCAACCATATATTCTATAATTTGAGATATCCTTAAATGTTGGTCGGCAACATCCATGTTGTTTGTCAGCAGGACTAGAATCTTGGGGTATTAAGAAATGCTAAGCACCCCTGATATTTTGAAATTAATATTTTTATTTCTCAAGCATATACATACCAAATCATATTTGGCATAAAACATTATTCATAAAACATATTATGATGCATATTTCCATCTCACACACATTTGGCATAAAACATATTATTTCATATTTTGAAATTTTTATGCTGATACATATCATATATTGATTGAATGAGTAAATTATTCTCATGACTAATCAATTCAGCCTACACATATGGTAGAGCAAGTTATTAATTTTTACAGGCACAAGATTCAATGCCGACGAATGCTGAAGCATAAATTATTCTATATCCGTTCGGATTCATATTTTATATTTATCTCAGCATGGAGCTCGAAAAATTTCTTCTCTCTGTATATATTCGGCTCCGAGGAAAAGCTACAACAGTTATTATATTTCACCCCCACGGATAGTTGGTCGGGGTAATTCTTATTTATATTCAGGCCCAGATATCTGCTCCAGCACAAATGATTCTATATATCCATTGGGATTCATATTCTATATTCATCTCAACATGGAGTACGACGAGATACTTATTATCATATTCAGCTCTGAGGAGAACTATAACATTTATTATATTTCACCCCTAACGGATAGTTGGTCGGGGTAATTCTTATTTATATGCAGGCCCAGCAAAGTTCTCGGCCATATTCTTATGTTCTGGAAAATATTATTCTTATTCGGCATTCCGCAATTATGCCTCGACAAGATACTTATTCAGCTTTAAGGAGAATTACAACATTCGTTCGGATAATTCTTATTTATATGCAGGCCTGACAACGATCTCGGCCATATTCTTATGTTCTGAAAGATCTTATTCTTGTTCTGCATTATATGATTCTACCTCGACGGATCGGCGAGGCACTTTATTATTTTTAATTATTCTTTATATCTATTTGGATGCATATTCTATTCTCATTTCAGCAAGGATGTCTCCAGCATTTATTATATCTTATTCAGCTCCAAGGATATCTTCGGAATTTATTATATCTTATTCCCAGCAATCTGTTGGTCATCGCCGAGGAGGTATCCTGCATTTATTATATCTTATTCCCAACAATCTGTTGGTCATCGCCGAGGAGGTATCCTGCATTTATATTATATCTTATTCCCAACAATCTGTTGGTCATCGCCAAGGAGCACCGAGGAGGTATCCTGCATTTATATTATATTCCCAACGAATCTGTTGGTCAGCGCTGAGGAGGTTTCCAGCATTTATATTATCTTATTCCCAACGAATCTGTTGGTTAGCGCCGAGGAGGTCTTCAGCATTTATATTATCTTATTCCCAACGAATCTGTTGGTCAGCGTCGAGGAGGTTTCTAGCATTTATATTATTCCCAACAATCTGTTGGTCAGCTCCGAGGAAGTCTTCATCATTTATTATCAATTACCACCAACTTCGGTTGGTAGAAAAAATCCAACTCCGGTTGGTAGACAAAATCCAACTTCGGTTGGTAGAAAAAATCCAACTCCGGTTGGTAGATAAAGTCCAACTCCGGTTGGTATTGGTCGATAAATCTCATTCAAAGTTCACATTCCACAGTTGGGGGCTTATATTACAGATATATTTGTTCATTTGGTGGCACATTCTTATATCATCATGCAGTCGAGCATCAAATTCAACCCCGACTAATCATCATTCAGGAGATATATTGAAGTTCAGGAGGAATATTGAAGTTCAGGAGGTATATTGAAGTTCAGGAGGAATATTGAAATTCAGGAGATATATTGAAGTTCAGGAGGAATATTGAAGTTCAGGAGGTATATTGAAGTTCAGGAGGAATATTGAAGTTCAGGAGGAATATTGAAGTTCAGGAGATATATTGAAATTCAAGAGGTGTATTCAGAAGTATCACGACATGATGAAAGAAAGCGACAAGTATTCCCCCGAGGAACTCTGTCAGACCAGAAATTTGAAGACGAGGTACCTACATGGAGATTATATGTAGATGGATCATCTTGCACAGCTGGTTGTGGAGCAGGGATTGTTTTAAACACCCCAGATGATATTGACATGGAGTATGCCTTGAGATTCCAATTCAAAGCTTCCAATAATGAGGCTGAGTATGATGCTATGATAGCAAGTTTTCATTTGGCGAAAGTCATGGAGGCACGGCAAGTAATTGTTTTCAGTGATTCTCAATTAATTGAATCAAATGATGGGAATATATGCAGTGAATGGAGAGTCGATGGTCAAGTACCATGCAAAGATGATGGAGTTATTGACAGAATTTGATGCTATTCAATTGGTGAGGACACCGAGGATGGAGAATGCTAGAGCAGACGCATTGGCCCGATTAGCATCAGCTACTTGTACCGAGCTGCGAAGAACGATACCAATTGAAGTATTAGAAAGTCGGAGCATATATTGAGGAGGAACAATTACCGGAGGATAAACTCGCTGCCAAGAAACTGAAATATAAAGTTGCTCGGTATGTGTTAACTAATGGTATTTTGTATAGACGAGGAATTATGGCAGGTTTGCAAAGATGTGTACATCCCTCCGAGGTGAATTGATTAAAGAGATCCATGAAGGGTCCTATGGAGCCCATGTAGCAGGTCGAATACTTTTGCAAAAGGTGATGACGCAGAGATACTACTGGCCGACGATGAGAGCTGATTGTATAGCCTATGCCAAGAAATGTAACAAGTGCCAACGCTTTTCCTCCATCAGAAGAACTTCACAAACATTATTGACATCCATCATTTATCCTTAGCCATTTTCTATGTGGGGATTGATTTGGTTGGACCATTGCCGACGACTCGAGGAAGATTCAAATACCTCGTCATCACAGTAGATTATTTTACTAAGTGGATAGAAGCTGAGCCACTTATTGACATGACATACGAGAAGAAGAGTATCCAGCCCCGAGAAGAATCAAGCTATACAAGAGGAAATGAAGACCGAGCAAGAGAGAGATCTAGATCTCCTCATCGGGCAGAAGAAAAATAATAAATGAAGAATGTGTGTTGATTTCACCGATATCAACAAAGCAGTGGATGTTACCTCGGGACACGAGTTGCTCATGGATACTTACTCTGGCTAACACTAGATTAAAATGAAACCTGAAGACATAACAACGGCTGATGAACAAGGTTTTTGCCGAGAAAATCAGTTGCAGTATGGAAGTCTATGTTGATGACATGCAAGAAAGCTGCTGATCATTTGGTTGACTTGAGTCAAACTTTTGATCAACTGGATAATTATCAAATGAAACTCAACCCGACGAAGTGCACATTTGGAGTACGAGAAGGAATGTTCCTCGGGTACATCATCAACCAGCGAGACGTTGAAGCAAATCCAGACAAGATCAAAGCCCTGTTAGGGTTGCGATCCCCAAAAATGAAAGAAGAGGTGCAAAGATCAGATACCCAAAGCGGGAAAAATTGGCAGTGGCATTAATTAAAGCAAGTAGAAGAAGGAGGCTGTGTTTCCAGGCACATACCATGCATGCCGACATGCCATTAATACAAGCTATAGCGGAGTTTACTAATCTTAATACTCCCGAGGAACAAAAGTTGCTTGCTGATCAACCTGTGGACGTTACAGGATGTAATGCAGAAATGGTTGGGAGGATTTCTAATACTCTCGAGGAACAAAAGTTGCTTGCTGATCAACCTGTGGATGTTACAGGATGCAATGCAGAAATGGTTGGGAGGATTCCTAATACTCTCGAGGAACAAAAGTTGCTTGCTGATCAACCTGTGGATGTTACAGGATGCAATCCAGAAATGGTTGGGAGGATTCCTAATACTCCCGAGAAACAAACATTGCTCGCTGATCAACCTGTGGATATTACAAGATCAACCAAGAAGACTGCTCTACGGAGTCATGCTCTACGGAGCCATGCTCTACGGAGTCAAGCTCTCCGGAGCGCTCTACGGAGCAAAAGTGCTATAAGTAGCCAACCTCCTTTGGTTAGGAGGATAAGCTCTCCGGAGCGCTCTACGGAGCAAAAGTGCTATAAGTAGCCAACCTCCTTTGGTTAGGAGGATAAGCTCTCCGGAGCGCTCTACGGAGCAAAAGTGCTATAAGTAGCCAACCTCCTTTGGTTAGGAGGATAAGCTCTCCGGAGCGCTCTACGGAGCAAAAGTGCTATAAGTAGCCAACCTCCTTTGGTTAGGAGGACATGCTCTAAGGAGCCAAAAGCTTTAAGGAGCCAAAAAGTGTACACCAGCATGATCAATTACGGTTGGTAAGATAAAAATATACTCTCATATTACAACTTATGTTGGTCAGGAGGTAACATTATTTCAAAAAGTTCTTTAAAGAACAAAATATTCCAAACTATACCAAGTATGGTTGGTCGGGGATAAAAACCCATCAACTGTAGTTGGTCGACAAACATTATTTATCCAACTTGGTTGGTTGGAAACACTTTGAATAAATTATACTCATTACTTTATTATTAAGTGATCGAGCAACATTACTAATACTTGTAACTTTTTTGGTCGATGAACCATACAATATTGTTATGCAAGCACAAATAATAATGTGTTTGATATTTACAAAAACAATAGCAAATTCAAATTTGTGAACAAAAATGAAATTCTTTCACTGAATTCAAAATGAATTATGCAAATTTATTACATTGATATTAAATTGTGTACTAACTATTACATTGAGATTCCTACTCTATTGGTTTCTCTCCCTCTGATTTTGAAACAGGTTCCTCACCAGCAGGAAGATCATCCAAAGCATAATGGAAATTTTATGAAATTAAGATATTTCAGCATTCTGATCTTCATCACAGATGGTCTGTCCGAGCAATTCTTGTTCGTCCCCGAGCAGCTCTTGCTCATCCCCGAAAACCTCTTGCTCGCCCCCGAGTGGAGGTAGAAGTTAAAATCAGCATCTACATCACTGAGATCTTTACTACTACTGTCTCGATCAACATCGAAGAAGAAGTTGTAAGAAAATGTTTCAAAGTCCACCACTAGCTCACAGAATGCAGTAGGTCGGCTAACAAACCAATCAACATACTTGAAGATTATGATAAGCTACAAGCGGCATCATATGTCGTCCAGGAGATAATGCCCTTTATGTTCAACAAATCAAGAAGGTAGATCAAGAATTTCACGAGCACCGAGCAACACTGCAAAATAAAATACTCCATCCTTTCAAGTAAACCATCAAGCATGAAGCATTGGGGGCTTCTGTTGATACCAAATTTAATCTGCTGACGTGGACCAATCATACGAAGACACCTGGCTATCTACATGGCAACAACAGACTTCTCCGAGGAACTCACAGGCTCCGAGGAATAGACCTCTCCGAGGAATTCACATGCTCCGAGGAACATACCTCTCCGAGGAACTCATAGGCTCCGAGGAACATACCTTTCCGAGGAACTCTTGAATACCAGGAAGATCAACATACCCGAGTTACTCAGACGGTCCGAGCTGCATCTCGGCCACAGCATTGATTGCCAGATAACGAACAGTCCAACTGGTTCATTAAATGATTATCCTTGACGCACAAGTCTAAGGGCATTAAATGTATTACCCTTTCATATGTATATCATTTAATGTATCGACCCTTTCATGTACAGCCTCAAGGCTATAAATACCTTGTATCACCCTCATTCAAGGGGACCGGAATTTCTTGAGAGAATTTGTAATCAAGAATTCCACAAACACTCAGCAATAACATAACAGTGGACGTAGGCTTTATTCCTAGCCGAACCACTTTAAAAATCTTTGTCTTATTTATTTATCTGTGATTGAAAAATTAGAGCGATCTAGTTTTTTACATCAACAATAATTTTTGGCTTAGATATTGTATAGTTATTTGGACTACAATTTTGTTAGAATTTAAAAAGAATAAGATTATAGTGCTAACCATATGTAGTCGATATATCGTTCAATTAGTCATATTGATGTTATTTGAGATCCAGGACGGACCATTAGTGTTGGACTATATTTTTTCTTTAACAGGGTCTAGTCCTACAAACTGAGAAAATTATGCCTAAATTTTTTAAACTATTTACTATTATAATATATAAAAATACTTATTATTTACATTATACATGACTTTATTCTTTTCAAAATTATCTGCGTATCTTTAGGCACATGTATACCCTGATATGTATGTGTGTGTGTGTGTGAGTGTGTAGGGAAATGATCAAGCGTGGTCCCAGTTTGAAGTCCCTGAATGAGGTCCATTTTTTTCAAATAGTAAAAAAAATATTTGTGGGTTAATTTTTTTTAATGATTTTTAAATATTTTAGTAGGACTAAAAATATAATTAGTTCAAAATGATTTTTTTCGCTATTTTAAAAAAATCGATCCAATTGTGTCAGTTTTTAAGTTGTTAAAAACTGATAAAGTTTGACCGATTTTTTTAAAATAGTAAAAAAAATTCATTTTGAGCTAATTTTTTTTATATGGCCCTAATGAAATGTTTAAAAATTATATAAAACAATCGGTCAAAAAAATTTTTTTTACTATTTAAAAAAAATGCACCTCATTCCGAAACGTCAAACTGAAGAACCTCATGAAATCCTAGAGAGAGAGAGAGGTTCAAAAGTGAACCTAAAAGATGAACAATATAATGAACCTTAACAAAAAAAACACATTAACAACCCATTAATTTTAATTCATATGTTGTAATTAGCCGCGCCAGCGACAACGGACGTGAGTGTAATACGGGTGTTTTTTAATACACACACCCTACCCTCCACCCCCACTGCCCATCTGCATGTCACACGCGTATCCGTTGTCGCTGGTGCGGACCAATAACAACGTAGGAACTAAAATTAATGGATTGCTAAGGAGTTTTTTTTTAAGATTCATTAAAATATTAATCTTTTAGGTTCACTTTTGAACCTCTCCCTATATATAATGTCAATTTTGAAAATTTTCACCTTGTGAAAATTCATATTGCTTTTTCTCACTATAAAATTTTGTATTGCGAATTTTCCCATTACTATTTCTCAGTGAGAAATTGCTCACTATTTTCACTCTGAAATGTTAAAGTTTCAAATTGCAAAATTTTACCACCGAAGAAGTCGTCGAAAATTGCATTGCGAAATTTTAAATTTTAAATTACAAAATTATATATTATTCATCGATCTCTTTTGCTAGATCTCGTCAAAACCTTTCCAAATATATAAGTTTTATCTTAAATGAAGTTGTATTTTGAAAGATATTTAATTTTAAAATTTGTGCAAAAACAAAATAAGAGTTATGAGTAAATTTATTTGCAAAAATAATATAAACACGTGCAAAGTGTTTTATACTAAACATGTTTGCGATTAAAATGAATACTTGAATAGGTTATTTTTGAAAGGATATAATTAATCCCGCTAAGTTTTAAGGTCACGTATTATAAAATACTCCACAGTTTTGATGCATGTTTTTCCTTTATTTATCTAAGGGGGCTGTAGAAAGGGGGGGTTGACTCATCCTCTCGTGCATAATATAACCGGGGTCAAAAGTATTGAATCAACCAAATAACCCACTGGTCAAATGGGTTCCAAGTCTACATATCCTTAGTCTAACAAAATTATTGGGTTTACCTATTTTTTGTATACTAGTACTAGGTACTTGACATATTTCGGATTTGAGTAATAATATTGATCAACAATGACGAAATCATTCAAAGTTATACTAACTAAAATTGACTTGGTCGACTGTGAGTTCTAACACATTTATTTTGAATTCATGAATTCAAACATGAGACTTGGGGTGTAAATTAAGAATTCTAAAATAGTAAAAATATATATTTTTTCATATATTTAATAGATAATAAATATTTATATTTAATTTTTATTTTTATTATATTTTATTTTGAAGCTCAAAATATATGTTATTTAGAACTTATTATCATTTTTTCTGCTAAGAATGATGTGTAGTACTTAATTTAAGAGATTTTTAGATATAGATTCTTTTCAAGAACTTATATATATATATATATATATATATATAAGTTTCATTGATTGTTCTAACATTAAATATGTTATATTCTTGATTTTTTTGTATTTTGCATATATACTCTTTTACCATTTTATCACCACTGTAAGATTTTGTAAACAATCTATGAATACTTTAAATCTGCATTTATAATTGTTGATACCAAATTTAGTCTGCTGACATGGCCCAATTGAATGAAGACACGTGGCAATCTACATGGCAACAACAAACACTTCCAAGGAACTTACACGCTCCGAGGAATAAGATCACAACGAGGAACACTGCTTCCCCGAGGAACTCATACGTTCCGAGGAACAAGACCTCACCGAGGAACTCTTAAGTACCAAGAAGCTTAGGCGGTCCGAGCAACTCAGGCGTTCCGAGCTGCACCTCGAACAAAGCATTAATAGCGGGATAACCAACAATTCAACTGATTCATTAAATGCTTATCATTCAGACGCACACGCTTAAGGGGCATTAAATGTATTACCCTTTCACATGTATCCCATTTAATGTATTACCCTTTCACATTACAGCCTCAGGGCTATAAATACGTTGTACAATCCTCATTGTAGAGGGACCCTGAATCGAGACCGAAATTTCTTGATAGAACATGTAATCGAGAATTCCCATACAAACAACAATACCAAAACAGTGGACATAGGCCATTCTTATAAGGCTGAACCACTTTAAAAATTCTTTGTCTCATTTATTTATCTGTGATTGAATAATTAGAGTGATCTAATTTTTTACATCAACAGATTGGCGTCGTCTGTGGGAACGACTGGTAATATCGTTTTCTCACCAAAAATAATCCATCACAAATGGTTGATATTCCTGAATCCAGCAATCGCAACGTTGGAACCCCTCCAAACCCATCTGCTCCGCTAATTATACCAGATCTGGCTGGAATAATGATAAATCTGGCTCAGGGCCAGACCGTCATGCAAGAAATAATGCGACAACTCATCCAAACTCTCCATGGCGGTGCGTCAGCCCATTCAGGACCACTAACTATTCAAAGAAACACCCGTGCACCATCCTCACATACTAGGCGTACCAATTCATATTGCAATGAGGAATCTGATGATTTCTCTTATCAACCTGGGCGAACTTCGTCGGTGCGAGCCACAGATACTGAACAACGTGTCACTCTCTCCCCAGAAAGGACCAGCTCATTGGAAAGATTAAGTAGGGTTTCTCCTTTCGACCAACTAGGCCCTAAGAGGAACAAAAGTCCTCTTAATGCAGCGTCGAGGAGCTTTCGACGATCAACAGCCTTGAGGGAAGGATCTGCCCAGTCGCGACCAGCTGCTCGTCAGGATAGATCCCAGGAAGCCACTTCAACGCAATCAGCTGCTCGAACCAACAGGCCCGAAGAAGGAAATAATGCATGGAAAGGCTCTATTCAAAGGCTGGAGGATAGATTTGGGGAAATGGTTAAATCCAAGAACCCTCTACAGCGAACCTTTGTTCGAGGAACACCTTTTGTTCAGGCCATTGTAGATTTTCCAACACCATCAAAGTTAAAAGCACCTGTTGTGACCCCCAAATACGATGGAAAGACTGGCCCTGTTCTTCATATAGAACAATATCAAGCTGCTGACGACATCTATGCTGTCCCAGACGAGATGAGATGCAGGGCATTCTCGGGAACTCTTACCGGATCTGCTCAAATATGGTATAATAATCTTCCTCGGGGTAAGATCTCAACTTTCTTTCAACTGGCCGAGTTATTCATTGAAAATTTCTGCTTTGGGGCAAAGCCAGTTAAACGAGTAGGACATTTGTTAAGTGTTAGACAAAAAGCTGGTGAATGTACCAGAGATTATATAACTCGTTTTAATAACGAGAAACTTGAAGTCATTGATTATGAGGAAAAGACAGCGATCACTGCCTTGATGAGTGGGAGCCTAACAAGTTGTATTACACTTTGGCCAAAGATCCACCCACAATTATGTCAGAAGTGATGGCAAAAGCGGCCAAAATCATGAATGCCGAGGAGGCTATGGCTGCGAAGAAGAATATGGATAAAGAAACCAAGGTGGAAGTCGACAAAACCAAGAAGAAAGAACATAAGAACAATGGTGGTGACAAACAATCCAAAAATAAGTCGTCATGGGAGGTATTGAAGAAATTTGATAATTACACTCCTTTGAAGGTAGATATCAACCACGTCCTGGAAGAAATTAAGAACAGCGAGGAGTTAAACTGGCCAAAGAAAATGAAGGCAGACCCTGACACGAGGAATAGGGAAAAATATTGCGAGTTTCACAAAGATCATGGCCATATGGCCAAAAATTGCATAGCTCTTCAGAATGAGATCGAAACACTCATCCGACGAGGAAAGTTGTCATAGTATGTTGATCGTGGAAAGGAAAGAAGAAACAATGACCGAGCGAGAGAGAGGTCTAGATTTCCTCGTCGAGGAGAGGAGAACAAGAAAAGAAACCATGAAGTTGATCCAGAAGATGATCCCGATCTTCCTAAGATATCAAGGCAGCCAGAACGAGAGGTATTTTCAATATGCTTTGGGTCATTTGACTGTAATGTTATTACAGGAGGAGATGCAGGAGGAGGAGACCTTACTGCAGAGAGAAAAGCTTATCTCGGTGAGGCTCAAGCTTGCTCGTATATTCAGCGAATAAATCTAGCTGAAGAAGATTGCCCGAGAAAGGTGAACAAAGAGAAGTTGGTCATTAGGTTCTCAAAGAATGACCTGGCAGGTGTTCTATATCCTCATGATGACCCATTGGTGATCAAAATGAGAATGAAGGAGGTTATGATTTCAAGAGTACTGGTCGACAATGGCAGCTCGACAGACATCATGTTCTACTCATGCTTTGATAGTTTAAATCTAAAGCTATCTCAATTGGAGCCTTACCACGGACCCTCATCGATTTTGCTGGCGAGAAAGTATTTCCACTTGGGACGATCAAGTTGGATATATTCATTGGTACGTGGCTTGCGTGTCGGACAGAAAGAATACGTTTCTTCGTGATGGATAAGAATGTCCAATCATCGTATAATATCATCATGGGAAGAGTAGGATTGAAGAAGTTCGAGGCTGTACCATCTACAGTGCATCAGTGCCTAAAATTTCCAACAAATTTTGGAGTAGGAGTTGTGAAAGGTGATCAGAAAGTAGCTCGGGAATGCTATTATTCATCCGCCGAGCAAGAAGAATTTGAGGAATCAAAGAAAAAGACTACTACCTATCAAGTCGATGAAGGTGCAGAGATTGAAACATTGGATCCTCGAGATGAGTCGCAACTCGAATAACACGTAGTAACATTGTGGTGGAAGCTACTGAAAACATCATCCTGGACGACAAGCACCCTGAGCGAACTACTCAAGTAGGTTCGTCGTTGGAAGCATCACTAAAGCAGGAATTGATAACTTTCCTTAGAAGCAGAAAGAAAACTTTTGCGTGGAGTCATGAAGATATGCCAGGGATAGATCAAAATTTCTTATGTCACGAGATCAATGTGAATAAGGAGATCAAGCCTGTGAAGTAGAGACGAAGAGTGTTCAGCCCCGAGAAGAATCAAGCTATACAGGAGGAAGTCGAGAAGCTCCAGAAAGCTTGTTTCATTGTAGATGTTAAATATCCAGACTGGTTAGCCAATGTGGTGATGGTGAAGAAGAAGAACAACAAGTGGAGGATGTGTGTAGACTTCACCGACCTCAACAAAGCATGCCCAAAGGATCATTTTCCACTGCCCCAAATCGATCAACTAGTCGATGCTACCTCGGGACACGAGCTTCTGAGTTTTCGGGATGCTTATTCTGGCTACAATCAGATTAAAATGAAACCTGAAGACAGGGAGAGTACTTCTTTCATTACCCTAGGGGAACTTATTATTATAATGTTATGCCTTTTGGTTTAAAAAATGAAGGTGCGACATATCAGCGGCTGATGAACAAGGTTTTTGCTGAACAAATCAGTTGCAATATGGAAGTATATGTTGACGATATGCTGACAAAAAGCAAGACAGCTGCCGACCATCTAGTTGACTTAAGTCAGACTTTTGATCAACTGGATAAATATCAAATGAAGCTGAACCCGACGAAGTGCATATTTGGAGTACGAGAAGGCATGTTTCTCGGATACATCGTCAATCAACGAGGCATTGAAGCAAATCCTGAAAAGATCAAAGCTCTATTAAGGTTGCGATCTCCAACGACGAAGAAGGAAGTACAGAGTCTCACAGGATGAGTAGCAGCACTCAACAGATTTGTATCACGACCAACTGACAGATGTCTCCCATTCTTCAAGACACTCCGAAAGACTTTTGAGTGGAATGATGAATGTGAGAAGGCTTTTCAAGATTTGAAGAAATACTTGGGAGCACCTCCACTGTTGTCCAGGCCAGTGATGGGAGAAAAATTATACTTATTTCTTGCAGTGTCCGAGAATGCAGTTAGCTCGGCGCTAATCAGAGTGGAGAATGTAGTGCAAAAAGCAATTTATTACACAAGTAAGGCCTTCCAAGGAGCAGAGATCAGATATCTAAGTCTGGAAAAGTTAGCACTGGCGTTGATTGAAGTGAGTAGGAGAATGAGGCCATACTTTCAGGCTCATACTATAGTCGTATATACTGATATGCCATTGAGGCAAGCCCTTCATAAGCCAGAAAAATCAGGGAGATTGATGTACTGGGCAATAAAACTCGGTGAATACGATATAGTTTATGAACCTAGATCATCGCTAAAAGGGCAGGCTGTAGAAAATTTTATAGCAGAGTTTACCTATCCTGATACCCCCAAGGAGCAAAAGTTTCTTGCTGATCAACCTATGGATGTTTCAGGATCAACAAACACTAGCTCAAACCAACTCCGGTTGGTAAAAGGGCAAGTGGATGTTACAGGATCATTAAATTCGATCTCAGACCAACTCCGGTTGGTAAAAGGGCAAGAAGAGAAGATCGAAGAAGATAAAGAAAAATCTGGGGAGGATGAAAGGAAGCAGGAAATATTTCACCGAGGAACTCTGACTGATCAGAAATTTAAAGACGAGTTAACTATATGAAGGCTATATGTAGATGGTTCATCTTGTACTACAGGATGTGGAGCGGGGATAGTTTTGAGCACTCCAGACAAGGTCGACATGGAATACGCCCTGCGTTTCCAATTCAAAGCTTCTAATAATGAAGCTGAGTATGAGGCCATGATTGCAGGACTTAGTTTGGCAAAAATTATGGAGGCGCAGGAGATTATGGTCTTCGGTGATTCTTAATTGATCATAAATCAAATGTTGGAAGTATATACAGTTAGAGGAGAATTAATGATCAGATATCATGCAAAGGCAAAGGAGCCGGTGTCAGAATTTACCGTTGTTCAGCTGGTCAGAATACCAAGAATGGAGAATGCGAGAGCAAATGCCCTAGCTCGACTAGCATCAGCTACTCGCACCGAGTTATGATGAACAAACCCAATTGAAGTGTTGGTTGGTCGAAGTATAGATGAAGATCTGACGATGAACTTTATCACCCTTGATTTAGGACCATCTTGGATGGATCCCACCAGGGTATATATTGAGGAGGGAGAATTACCAATTGACAAGCTCGCAGCCAAGAAATTGAAGTTTAAAGCTGCTCGATATGTATTAACTAACGGTATTCTGTATAGACGAGGAATTATGGCAGGTTTGCAGAGATGTGTACATCCCTCCGAGGTGAAAGATTTGATTGAAGAGATCCATGAAGGGTCCTGTGGAGCACATGTAGCAGGTCGAACGCTTTTGCAAAGGATGATGACTCAGGGATACTACTGGCCGACGATGAGAGCCGATTGTGTAGCCTATGCCAAGAAATATGACAAATGCCAGCGCTTTTCCTCCATCCGAAGAACTCCACAAGCATTGTTGACACCCATAACTTCCCCTTGGCCATTTGCCATGTGGGGAATTGATTTAGTTGGGTCACTGCCAACGACCCGAGGAAGGTTCAAATACCTTGTTGTCGCAGTGGATTATTTTACTAAGTGGGTAGAAGCTGAGCCACTCATTGATATGATGTACGAGAAGGTGTATCAATTTGTTTGGAAGAACATCATTTGTCGATATGGTCTTCCTCATGCTTTCATCACAGACCATGGAACACAATTTGATAACGAGGAGTTCGCTGCCTATTGCCATCAGTCAAACATTTTGAAGGTCCACTCAACACCAGGCCATCCTCAAAGCAATGGACAAACTGAAGTGACAAACAGAACGCTGCTAAATGGCTTGAAGAAAAGACTGGATGATGCAAAATTGAATTAGATCAACGAGCTACAATCAGTACTCTGGGCCTACCGAACTACTCCCCGAGTAGAAACTGGAGAATCACCATATATGCTGGCATTTGGAAGTGAAGCTGTTATACCTGCCGAGTTGGGCCTCCCAACACTCAGGGTACTGAATTTCAATTCCCCTGTCAGCGACTTAATGAGAAGACTGGATTTAGGCATTCTCGAGGAAGTTAGAGAAGAAGAAGCCATCAGAAATGCTGCATACCAGCAGCGAACAACTTTGTTTTACAACAAGAGGGTGAAGATATGCGACCTGAAAGAAGGAGACTATGTGCTGAAGAAAGTAATTCAAAAGCACAATAAACTGGAGGCAAATTGGCATGGACCATACCGAGTTACAAAAGTTATTCGACCAAGCACTTATCGAATAGCAACTTTAGAAGGCGAGGAGTTTAAGAATGCATGGAAGGCAGAGCACCTGCGCATGTATTATCAGTGATGTATATTCCCATGTAACGCAGTTCCATCGATATGAATAAAATGAAGATATTCTGCCAAAGTTTTCCCTTTTATTGAGAATTTTTCGGGGAATACTAGTGCTACACACTACTCGGCAAAACTCGGCAAAGCTCAGACTACTCAACAAAATATTCCTAAAAAGGCCAACCTCGGTTGGTTAGGAAACAAAATATTCCTAAAAATGCCAACCTCGGTTGGTTAGGAAACAAAATATTCCTAAAAATGCCAACCTGTTTAGCTAGGAAACAACAAAATATTCCTAAAAATGCCAACCTGTTTGGCTAGGAAACAAAATATTCCTAAAAATGCCAACCTGTCTGGCTAGGAAACAAAATATTTCTAAAAATGCCAACCTGTTTGGCTAGAAAACAAAATATTCCTAAAAATGCCAACCTGTTTGGCTAGGAAACAAAATATTCCTAAAAATGCCAAGTTATGTTGGTTAGGAAGTACATATGTTCTCGAAAATGCCAACTTATGCTGGTCGGGAGGTAAAATTATTTCAAAAAGACTAACTATGGCTGGTCGGGGATAAAAACCCACCAACTATAGTTGGTCGACAAAGAAAATTTATCGACTGTGGTTGGTCGGAAACATTTAAGAGAAAAATTTACTAACTATGGCTGGTCGGGGATAAAAACCCACTAACTGTAGTTGGTCGACATGGAGAATTTAACGAACTTGGTTGGTTGGAGACATTTTAAACATTTTTTATACTCGTGAATTTATTATTAAGTGATCGAGCAATATTTTTTTATACTCATTACTTTATTGCTAAGTTGGTCGAGAAACAAAACTTTATTATTAAGTGATCGAGCAACATTATTGATACTTGTTACTTTTTAGTTATTACTGAGTTGGTCGACAAACCACATAATATTGTTATCTTTTTAACAGATATGCACAAATATAAAGTGTTTGATAATTACAAGACAATAGCAGTTAAGATTTGCAAACAAAAATGAAAGTCTTTCATTGAATTCAAAATAAAAAACAGATTACATTGATAATGAAATGAAAGTTACATTGATATGTATACTAACAAGTACATCAAAATTCCTACTCTACTGTTTTTTTCCCCTCTGCTTTTGACATAGGTTCCTCACCAGCAGGCGGATCATTTAAAGCCAGAGGAGAATTTATGAAGTTGAGATCCTTTAACATCCTGACATTCATCACGGATGGTCGATCTAGAAGGTGCTCGGGACGAGATACTTCAACAATTGCATGGAGATTGTAGCCACCGGGATATTTGGAAATCAAGCTCCGAGGAATGGGCCGAGCAGGGATCCAACTCATGTCCAGTTTGAATGGTAGCATATGTAAGTCGAGCAACCCGGGATCATGGTAGTTCCACAGGTAATGAACCTGTTCGAGCAGCAGCACACCTATGGCATTCAACCAGCCTTGCTTGTAGCCCTCATTATTGGCATTTTGGATACGATCGTCCAAGTGAAAGAGAGCTTCGCTGTATCCAGCCATCCAGAACTCCCTGGGTTGTTTGTGGAACCGATATGTTAGTCTGTCCAGCTGCTCGTGGAAATTTTTGACGAAGAGCTCTTTGTTCTCCAAGGTAGATTTCTGCGTGGAGAGCTGCTCTTCCAAGTCTCTGGTTTTCTTTGACATTTGGTCCAAATCCTGGTTCTTCGCCATTAGCTGGAAGGCCTGGTTCTCTAAGGCAAACTGAGTCCTCTATTCCTCGATAGGAATCCGATCTGCTCTTGCTCGTCCCCGGGGAGCTCTTGCTCATCCACGAGTTGATGTAGAGGGGCCAGCTCTCTTTAAGGTTTCCAACTCGTCCCTCAAGTTGGCGTTCTCGACCTCTAGGAACAAAAATCTCTCATCGGTCACTGGGATTAAGGCTTTTGAAGAAGAGGCTGCAGACTTCAACTGTGATAGCTCTTTCTGCAAGTTGTTGTTCTCTCGCTCCAGCAACTCGGAAATCTGTCTGCATTCCTCGACCTCACCTTTAAGGGTTCTCTCCCTCACATCGTACCCAGCAAAAAGCTTCTCGTAGCCCTTGTCGGCAATGATCATCTTGTACTTCTTCTCATACCCCTCATGCAACAGGGCAGTGGATTCTTTGTATTGAAGCTGAAGGTCTTTGAGGGTGCCTTGGAGATCCTCGATTATATCATAATAGGCCACATTATTGGCCACCGCTCGATCAAGTAGACACTTCAGATATTGATATGCTTCCACTGCCTATTCTGAAGAATCTTGGCCAAGGATGTCTACAACTTGTGCTGCACTCAGGTCTGTGTGACCAGCTTTAAAATATTCATTACATTATCGCAGCAGCTTTGTATCATGGGCAGATAACAACTCCATCCTGGCCAGAAACTAGCAGAGAAAGAAAAAGCAATAACCAATAAGAATCAAGACAAAGTATGAAGATAGACAACAGTATGCAAAAAAGTCCAAGTTTTATTAGATCATAAAGTTCAGAGTTACATATGCTGGGTTACAATTGACAAAAGAAAAATTTAAAGATAAACTCGAACAACTCTACACCTTTTCCTTGTCTCCCAAAACCTTCTCGGGAGGCTGGGACGAGGAAGTAGCCTGCTCGGAAGGAGTAAAAAGTTGCTCGGGGAGTGCCAGCGGTTGCTCGGAAGAAGTAACGATTTGTTCCTCGGCAGCAGGCTGGATGGTTGGGGGATGATCTCCCATCACCATAGAAGACTCTTCGAAGGCAGCTTCGTCCTCTTCTAAGTCTTCAGGAGTTGGAGGGGGACCAGGAATGTATTGCTAGAAAAGCTCAGAAGATTCATCAACTTTCATTTCCTGTAGAGCGGCAACCCATCCATCCCTAAAGTATTTGAGACTGCTATAGTCCACTTGCGACACCATAGAAGCCAAACCCTTGTTCCACCCCTTGTCCCAGCCAGCGTTGAAGGGATTCTTCATAGCCATCTTCCTCTTTAATTTCTCCGAGGAGAGCTTTTTGGACAACAGGTTATCAGCAGCTTTCAATTTGTTTTCAATCTCCTCCTTCTGCCGACCTACTTCCCTAAGTTGAGACAGCTCCTCCTCAACAGCCTTGAGCTTATCTTCAAGCTCCCCAGCAGTTTTGAGCTTCTCTTCGAGCTCCTTATTTGCCTTCTCCAGGGCATTTATTCTCTTCTCCAACTCCTTGGAGGCATCAACAGCTTGAGCTTTCTCTTGCTCGGTGGAGGCAAGCTTTTTCTCCCAGATAGCCTTGTCAGTAGCGTATGTCTGGCGAGAATCGTCTAAAGACTTGATAGCTTCTTCCAGAGCTCCCTCCACACTGGACGAGGAGTATGAAGCTTTAATCTCTTCATCCTTCTTTAGGATTATATTAAAGTAGCTCGTCAACTATGAAAGTAAAAAGCAGCAAGTCAGAAATAAAAATAAAGGAAATATGAAAAGTTCAAAGTAAGAAGACTTACAGAAGCAAGGTGACGAGCAGCTAACGAGGTGACCATGTCCCGAGTAAGGTTTTCTTCAGTACCTTGGACCTCGGGAATGATCTAGGACTTTACCGAGATCATGGCAGAGCTCGGAGGAACAAAAGTGGGAACCCCTGTCCCAACAGTTGTGGGCTGAGTGATGGTGTCAGCCAAATTGACCGAGGATCTCTTCTTCAGCCTCCTCGGGGGAACAGAAACAGATTCAACCAAGGAAGAACCCTTGGTCGGTGATATTACAATCACCTCTCCAGGAGCAGCAGACCTGTTCAGAGCCACTGTGGGCTTCTCTACAACCTTCACGGCAGCAGCCGAGGAAGGCGCATCATTATTCTTTGTCCCCTCCCCTGGGACATCAACTTTACTTCTTTTTACCTCACCAGAACCAGAGGCAGGTTTCTCGAACAGAGTGGGAGGTCTTATTCTCTTCATCCTTTTGCTTAAAGGGACGTGAGATTCAGACGAGGAGCTGGTGGAAGCTGGTACAGGCTCTGATTCACTTATTACTGGACGAGCAGTAAAAGAGGTGGTGTAGCTCTTATATTGCAGCAGATATGATGCCGACCTAATATACTCGTCAGCAACAGATTGATGCAGGCTCCAGATAAGTTTCAAATGCCTTATATTGACATCTGCTTCTTTTGGGCACTTTCTTTTGTTAGCAACTGCAAATAAATAAACATTGCCATCAGTGACACGTTTTATCAAACATAAAGGAAGTACAATTTCAAAATAAATAAAACGAAATAAAAATAACCTATCCCATTGCCATAAGGAGGGCATCTGGGACCCTGGTAAACCTCATCTCCAGTTAATGGAGGGTGTTGCCAATTTTTTATGACAACCCCATGCTCAAAATAATCCCAATTGGCATCAGGGAGATTGACTACTAAGGCTCTATTCAAAATTCTAGTTTTTAAATAAAAAATGTTATCATTAACTGCCCATCTATAACAAAACATAATCTCATGAATTCCTATGCAAGTTCCATGGATCTGATTTAATCTATGCACCCCATTAACTATTCTCCATGTGTTGGGGGATATTCTTGAAGGAACAACGTCAAAGTAATGACAGAATTCCAGACACAAGGGATTTGGTGGAAAAGAAAATCCACACTCAGCAATAAAGAGGCTGGCGAACCAATGTCCCTCAACCAAATGGAAATAGTCAGAAGGCTCAGAAAGCTCTTCCAAGACAACCCAAGAGGGAATGGAAAAATCAGAGCGAAATTTATCAAGAGATTCAACAGGGTAAACCATGATGAATAAAAGAAATGAAAAATAAGGAAGAAAATCTTACAGAAAAAGAGTGGATCTGATGACAACGGACGATGGAAGAGATGAATACACAGAAGAGAAAGAGACGACGGAAAACTCGAAGATAAAAATTTGAAAAGGTAGAAGACGATGGGAGTGTCTGTAGAGTTTAAATACCTTGCCTTGGGAAATGGTGAAGTAATGATTACAAAAAAGGTTGATTACGTTACCGGCGGCTAAAAAATGAAAAGGGGTGCGGGAATCAAAGCGGGCAACAATGGCTAAAAGGATAAAAAGTATGCAGAAATCGAGGCGGTTATAAAAATTCAAAAAAGCATGATTCTACGAATTTAGAAGGAGAAATAAATACGAAGGAAACACTCCTAAAAATCAGGAGGGCCATTTAAAGTTACCATATTCCGAGAAAGAATGTGCCCTACTCCTCAAATTTCGAACTATGAAACATTGGGGGCTTCTGTTGATACCAAATTTAGTCTGCTGACATGGCCCAATTGAATGAAGACACGTGGCAATCTACATGACAACAACAAACACTTTCGAGGAACTTACACGCTCCGAGGAATAAGATCACAACGAGGAACACTGCTTCCTCGAGGAACTCATACGCTCTGAGGAACAAGACCTCACCGAGGAACTCTTAAGTACCAAGAAGCTTAGGCGGTCCGAGCAACT